>JAQFVV010000535.1:0-414425 GCA_028023455.1 Epiperipatus broadwayi
GCCTGTATACCTGAGTTATATTTTATTGAATTACTAGTGTACTCACCTCACGTGATTTCCATAATAGATTTCATATAATACATTGCTATAATAATTTGCTTATAATTCTTGATGGTAAATTATATTTTGAACCTTTACTTAGTTATTTCTATTTGAACTCATTTATTTTGGTTACAATATATATATATATGTTTGTAGAATTCTGCACTTATTATTCCAATACTTGGAAGTTTCAACATGTTTGGAGAGTCCATTCTATCAAAAGCAACTTAATGTGGGGGTGAAGATTTGGGTTTTTGTTTTGCTTGTAAATAAAAGTTAGGCTGCTTCCCTTCATAATGATGACTTTAAATCATCATCATCATATAGTATGGAATGAGGTAAGAATTTTTTATGCTCTTCCATATTAATTTGCAATCACTAGGACAGGACAGAATTTACAGTATTTGTTTATGCTTAACTGGTGATTGTTACACTGGTTTATTCAATGTGAAAGACTAACGCTCTTGTGTGAATATCTCTTTTCTATCAACATTAGGAACTTGTACATAGGGGTATCCCAAGGAAGATTTTTGCAGCAGAAATTGGATCAGGGAGCTATTGGACATCTTGAATAAAATTTTGTAAATAGTTATTTGGCTTTGAGGGCATCATTATTATAATGGAATAATAACTTTTTTTTTAATTTTATTTTTTGTATTTTAGGTAATCTTATTCATTTTGTAAATAAAGTGTTTTAATGCATATCTACTAGGGACATGGTATAATGAATAGTTTAGTTATTGAAATGGCAAAGATGCATATGGGACACAGATAAGCACATCTTTTGCTATGTGAATAGGATTTTTTAATTTTAATTTTTAACTTTGTTAATGTATTTTAAATCAAATGGTCTCTGGTTTATCAGACTTGTTCATACAGTATATATATATATATATATATATATATATATATATATATATATATATATATATATATATATATATATATTCACACATACAGATTTTTTGAAACACATAACACTGCAATATGTTGGATTTACTCCTGAAGAGAGCCAAAGGCAATATTCTCCTTGAGCTTGAATACTGAGGTGTAATGGAATCCAAAAGATCGGTGAGATATGGATAAACTAGCCTAAATTATATCTAGATGTAATAAGTAAACCAAGAACTAGCCCATTGAAGATGGATATGATTATTGGTTAGTTACTTCATCGCGTCATCCACAGCATCTTACCCAAAGACCCTATGTATCCCTTTCTTCTGGTTAAAACCCGTACTGTTACATCTTGGTAGCCAATATAGAGCTTGAAATGGTAGATTTGGAATGCTATATCATAGTTTCTAGAGAGGTCCAGACAATGGACTGGTAAATCAAAAAAAAATTTTGGGGGCAAAAAAATTTGGGGGGGGGGATTTGTTCTACTCTGAAACTCTACACATCTGCAACCTTAATGAATTTATATTGGTAACAGCATTGGTTCACCCAACCATAAAGAGCAATACATTACTGTAACATTATATATATATATATATATATATATATATATATATATATACTTGCTGAGTGGCAGATGATAAACAAAGACCATAAATAATTAATTGATGAATAAAAATAAGCTAATAAGACCATAAATAATTAATTGATGAATAAAAATAAGCTAAAATATTGGAGATAGGTGTATAAAATGTGGGGGCTAAACAAAAAAAAATAGGCATTAAAAATATTAATAAAATTTATACCAATAAATGTATAAAACAGGAATGAGTTAAGTAAATGCTAAATGGCAAGGGCACAACAGTAGGTTCTACAACATATATATGTATTAATATTTAAAAGGACAAAAGTAACTTTATAAATTAACTATAGGAAAAGATTTTTTATGACAGAAGTGGAAAAGAGTTATCTGACAAAAAAATGAATCAAGCTAAAGAATCAAATAAATGCTAGTTCTAGTAAGATGGAAGATAATTCTAATAATGTTGGGGAATGATTTTTAAAAGTTCTAATCACCTGGGATGGTCTATTACTGAAATTGATCACCCACAGGCACAGTCCATAGATTAGGTGTTACCTCAAGTACAAGAGCCATTTGGAAAGGGAATGAACTGAGCACTTGAAACTGGAGTAGTACAGATTGCAGAAGGTGACATGACAGTGATAGAACTGTGTTACAAATGCTCACAGGCATGGAAGCATGGTTAAGAGGTGATATGAACAGTATGAAAGAAGACTTGGAGGTAAAGATGAACAGTATGGAGGTCAAGATGAACAGTATGAAGGAAGATATGAATAATAACATGAGTAGTATGAAGCATGATATGAATAATAATGTGAGTTGTATGAAAGAAGATATGGACACTATGGAGGAAGATGTGAATAATAACATGAGTAGTATAAAGGAAGATATGAACAGTATTAAGGAAGATATGAACAGTATGAAGGAAGATATGAATAATAACATGAGGTAGTATGAAGACAAGTTTGAAGAGCAAAATGGGTAATAAGATGATGAATCTACAAGAAAGCCTAGAGGAAATATAGATAGTGTTAGGGTGGATTTTAAGGGCAGAAGTAAAGGATATTGAGACTAAGTTATCCACTAAGATGGAACAGCTGTCAATAAATTTGAATAGTATATAAAGAGACAACTCAGAGATGAAGCTAGTACTTGGCAGCCTAAGGAATGACATGGACAAGAAGGACCTGAGATGTCAACAATGTGATTTAAAATTTAACACCATTGGACAATTGAATGGCAAATGTGATGAGATACAAAAGAATCAGGAGGTTTTCAGAAAAGAAATATGCACAGAACAGGAGAATCTGCAAGACAGAGTCTGAAAAGAATTTCAGCAGGCTCACTAGGATTGACCAACTTTCTATAATCCAGAGCCTCAAGGCAGAACTATGCAATGAAGCCTTTATCACTAATTCAAATAAAAAATAACCTCAGTAGACATTGATTCAGTCAAAGGCAAAGCTACTATGAAGAAGCTGATGGAAAATGCCACTGAAATGTGAGATAGGATGAGAGGATAGATGAGACACTAAGCCAAAGGTTGTGTCAGGGGGACTGTGGAAGTAAAATGAGCCACAATTGTCTCAAGAACCCAAACAATACTAGGGGAGAATGTAATGGTAGGGGAGACCACCTAGAAGTTGTTCTCAAAGATTTATAGGGGATAAGTAATCCCCATGAGGAAGCTACCCTCCTACATCAAATGCTACCTAAGCCAGAAGAGTATCCTCTTGACTTTAATTTGGAAGGTTTGGTTTCAAATATTTATTCAATCAACCTCAAAGACCACATGCAGACTGAAGAGTAACTCTTGACTTTAATTTGGAAGGTTTGGTTTCAAATAATTATTCAATCAACCTCAAAGACCACATGCAGACTGAAGAGTAAATCTTGACTTTAATTTGGAAGGTTTGGTTTCAAATATTTATTCAATCAACCTCAAAGACCACATGCAGACTCCACAAATAGATAAACTGGAGTATAAATAGAATGCATGGACATTCAGGGCAATGAATAAAATGCTTGGACATCAGAGCAATTCAACACAGTAACAAATTTGTGAGGCTGAACATATTTAAGAGAGCAACCAATGAAACTTTTATAGAGCATCTCAGAAGCATTGACCTTTATTTTTCAGTAAACAGAAATCTATCAGAAGGTGAAAAAAGTAATTATTGCCAGTTATTCTAGTAGAAGTACCAACCAGCTACAGAAGAGCCCTTAACAAAGTTCCACCAGTTTACAAAATTGAGTGCACAACATACCAACCACCTAAGCAAAAGCAAATTATCAGGATTATCAAAAGAAACTGACCACTTAAGATAGAACAATCACTGCTATGTACCAATGCAAAAGCATTGAGCAGGTAGTGAAATTGCTAAATAATATTGCTATGAATGACACCAACCTATCAAAATAATATTGATATGAATAATACCAACTTATCATTGAGAACACCAGAAAAAAGAAAGAAAAGGCCATCACCAATGCCATCTTTATATAAAAAAAATGATGCCAGCCATTGGAAGGAAAAATTGCTTCATAGGAATTTTCCCATACATCTGGACATCTAAAGGGAATAGAACTAGCAGTAACAGATGGAAATAACCCCCCCCTCACAGTCCAGGAAAATCACCAAAAGCAGGATGTAGCAATTACATGCCCACAATCCAGAAAAAGCAAACTAAAAAAAACCTTGAGGTTATGTTCTCTGTTTCAAGAAATCAAAACAACCCTGGGGAATGTAAACCAAACATCTGTTTGAGAAATCACTAATATGATATGTTCATGGGAGGATAAAGCACCCATTTTCACTTTACAAAGCTGCCCTATGATAGAGGTTTTGTGTGAAGACTTGCTGGTTATAGTACTGTTGTATTCGTGTAGCCACATTTCAGTGATGTCAGACAAATTCTACCAATAGTTTCTGACCAAAAATTTAACATGAAGACTCTACCACTAATATTCATTCAAGTCACCATGGCTAACAACAGAAAAGCTAGAGTAGCACAAAAGCAAATCTAGATTAAGATCAAAGTACACCCAACAGTCCTCTATTATGGGTTTTTAATACTGTATGGTTTAATACATGACCTTATTCTGGGAGCATCTTTTTATTCTTGAAAACATGCATTATTTCCTCTGACAAGACACTCAAGATAGGAGATGATGCCTTGGAGATGACATGCTTCTGAGATGTGAAGTTGATTGCATTGTAACTAATATTTCAGAAGCACTCATAGATAGCAAAGTTGCAGAGTCCAATTTGTTTGGGAATGATGATGGATTAAAATTTATGATCAGTGATAGATTTAACATGATCTTTCTAATAATACCAGTAAGTTTCATCAGAGAGTTAGATTAGTATATGACAAACCATTTCAATCCAAAACACACCCCATTTTACACCAGTATCATGAAGAAATAACTAGTAGATTAATAAAATGCTGGACTGGTGGATCATTACCAAATGCTCTTCATCTTACTGTAATCCAGTTGTAACTGTGAAGAAGATAAGATGGGTCAATGAGATTTTGTTTGGATGCCAGAGAGCTAAACAAAATTACTGTCCCTAATAGAAACATTCCACCACCCATACATGAATTATTTGTGAGATTTGGAAATAAAGTGTTTTCCACTTTCAATCTAACATCCAGCTATTGGCATATTGAACGCCACCCAGATGATTGCCAATATGAGAATTATACATATCAGTTTAATGGGTTGCCTTTTGTATTGATAAATAGTGGTGTTGGTGTGATAAGGTGCTTAGATAAGACTATTTCCTGAAGTGCCATCTAAAGGGAATCAAAATCAAATTTAAGAAGAATACCCTAGTTTTCAACCAGATAGTCTTTCTAAATCATATCATAGGTTGCAATGGGATAAGGCCTCATGCAGAGAAGATCAGTGCCATTCAAAACTTACCTAGATCAACCAATAGAAAATAAATTTGACCATTTTTAGACCTGTGCAGCTTTTACAGTCATTTCTACTAGGTTCACAGACACATGGAACAGTTGTTAAAACCAATTAGAAAAGATGCGGAATTCTGGACTGAGGAACAGTACAGCATATTTAAGAATATTAAAATAGGGAAAACAGAGTTCTTAGAGCAAATGTTAACTTCACCTGATCTTTAATAAACCATTTATTATCTAAACAGATAGTAGTGGTGTTGGATTAGGGGTAATGCTATCCCAGATCCAAGAAGATGGCCAGCCTGATGTTATATTTTATCAGCTGGCTCCTGAAGGATCCAGAAATCAATTACATGGTTACCAACAAGGAAGCACTAGCAGTAATATAAGCCTTCCAAAAGTTTTGACAAATCCTACTTGAATAAGAGATAATTTTGATTACAGACCACAAAATCTTTGAATTTTTTTAACCATAGCTATTTGATCAATAGTCATCTAGTTAGATGGACTTTCCTGTTACAGGAATTCGATTTCACCATGCAATACTGTAAGGGATCTGTGAATGTCATAGCAGTGTGCTTAGTCAAAACCCATGTAGGTCAGAATAGAGAATGATTTAGAACTACCCCAATTGCAATTTGAAGACCCTGATTTAAACCCAGTCATGAAAGTTTTAAAAAGAAAGTTTTGAATGTTCTAAAAGATCTTACTTGTTATAAAATAGAGAACCAGGTCTTATTTTACAAAGTAAACATAGCTAAGAATGAGTGAAGGATAATAATACCTAAAATCTTGCATACTTCACTCATAAAATGTATCCATTTTGTACAGACACTTTGGTGCCAATAAAACCGAGCATAGACATCTTAAAGTCATTTCAAAATTGCCTTGTGTGCCAGTAAGCCAAGCCAGTAAATCAAAATTATAGTAACACATTTAAATCTATAATACATAAAAGACCTAATGAGATCTTGGTGATCGATTATTATGGACCATTGCCTCTATTCAACAAACTATTGGTCACCTACAATTTATTTCTCAAAATAAAATTCAGCTTACCCAATACCACAAGCTACTAAGGCTAAGACCATATTAACAGACCATGGCATACCTTTCCTAAAAAAATGAATCTCAGCTAAAACATATTCTTACATCAATCAGGAATCCACAGTCAAATCCTTGCAAGTGCATAATGTAGGAGCTTGGATGTTTGTCCAGGACTTACTTGTAGGATGGGCACAAGAAGCGGATAAAGCAAATGGAGCATGTAGTCAACTACATTAATTTGAACATGAATGAATCAACTGGAGTTACACCCATCAGATAAAACATTCTTACATCAATCAAAAATCCATAGTCAAATCTTTGCTAGTGTGTAATGTGGAGCTTGGTGTCCATGACTTACTTGTAGGATGGGTACAAGGAGCGAGTAAAGCAAATGGAGCATGTAGTCAACTACATCAATTTTAATTTCAATGAATCAACTGGATTCACACCCATCAGACTACACTTCAACCAGGTTTTCCATATTATTTGAGCAACCCACAATTATGTATACCAATTTTGACACATACAGGGACATCTTAAAAGCTTATGAGCAGCTAACCAATAAAGCAGAAAGAAGGAACTGAAACATGAAAGGGAGTGCTCACAACTTCAAGATAGGAGACAAAGTATTTATCAAGACACCCCATGTTAGTAAACCACTAGAAAGTAAATAGAAATTTTATCAACAGTATGAGAGACCATTCACTACTGTAATACAGACAGGTCCAAATGCATTTTGGATATATATATAAAGAGAGGGGCATATAATGCCTGCATTCTAAAACCAGAGTAACCATAGAGATATGCTGAATTGGCAAGTAAATTAAATGATAGAGTCAACTGGGACTTAGGAGCAGATCCAGATAGAATGATGAACACTCCAATGGTTAGTTAGTCCTTTAAAAATCCAGTAGGCCTCAAAAGGAGCAAGATTAAGGCTAGTGAGTTGACAATGTGCCTTCTATAATATAGAAAAACATTACTTGCTGATCTCATGCCATGTAATCATTCTATAAAACCAAAAACTCATATATAAATCTGACTTTACCCTGAGGCAAGAAATAAAGTGAGAGTGTAAAGTGAGAGTGTAAAGAATCAGAAGTGTAATTGAAAAAACTGCAGAGAGAAGGAAAGAATAGTAAAGAACTTGAATGATTCAACATGAAACCTACATGCAAACTTAAGTTAAGTATTCAAATTTTTTAAGGCCACAAAATTTTAATCCTGTAAGGATAGGGGACTTGTAAGGATAACTTACAATCCATTTCAAACCCACTCTTATATGTCCATTGTAGTAGATTAAACCCATGAGAAAAAAGACTAAGCTGGAATAATAGGCCAAATACCTGATATTTAATTTTATGTGCAAACATAATATGAATACACATAATATAAATACACACATTTGAAGTTGTTTAATAAGCAGCAAACCAAAATAATATTGAAGTAAATGTTTTTTTAATGAAAAAAAAAGATTAATATTAGAAACCTCTTATATATATATATCAATAATGACTTGTTTGTTGATATGATTATTTAGTCGATGTGTTGATGACCTGGGATCAAATCAATATTTTAGCAACTGAGTGGTGGAAATTGAGAATGGAATTGTACTGTGTAAATTTATTACATAATCTTGTTACATAACACCAATAATTTATGCAACAGTGGGCATTTATTTACATTGATATCAAAGGAAATTAAAAATACAAGTTTGCTAACTCAAACCCAAGTCATTTCCATTCTTTCACATTTAATCAAGTGTTATAACAATGGCAAACAGCAAATAGCTTAATATCAACATTAATAAAATGGAAGATTTGTTGGAAGATATTATCTACCCTGCATAGGATTACATTGATATCAAAGGAAATTAAAAATACAAGTTTGCTAACTCAAACCCAAGTCATTTCCATTCTTTCACATTTTATCAAGTGTTATAACAATGGCAAACAGCAAATAGCTTAATATCAACATTAATAAAATGGAAGATTTGTTGGAAGATATTATCTACCCTGCATAGGATTTTAAAATACTGAAAACTGAAACAGATTGTTATCAACAGCAGCATAACCAAAGGAATTAAATTGTTTTTAGCAACAATCAAAGATCCTGCAATCAATAAAAAGTATGGAATGCTATATATAGCTATTACGTACTGATAAATGATAAATTCACTCAATAGCAACCATAAGATGAAGAAAATTTTAAAACTTTTTAAAATTAACAATGTGCATTGGCTAGATAAACATGTGATAGGACTAGAGGCAGTCTTAATTGCCAGAGAGTAAAAAGGTGAATGAGGTCTGAAATGGAAATGACCTTGTCTGAGCATCACCAGAGAATCTGGAGAATGATGGAAGAGTCATTGAAACAAACTGCATTCATGAAGATATTTGATATTTAAATTATAAACTTTAATCAGGAAGATTAGAACAAAATCCAAAATTATCATGTATTTTTTTTATACATTTGTAGAATTCTGCTCTTATTATTCCAACACCTGCAATCAGGAGAGTTCATTCATAAAAAGCAATGTAATGTGGGGGTGTAAAGTTAGAAAAAATTTTGTTTTGTTTGTAAATAAAATTTAAGTTGATTCTTTTCATAGTGACATTTTTTTCAAGCATCATTATCATATAATATGGAATAAGGTAAGACTGTTTGATGCTCTTCCATATTAATTTGCACACACTAGGACAAGACAGAATTTACATTATTTGTTTATGTTTAACTAGTGATTGTTACATTTAATTTATTCAGTGTGAAAGACTAACACTCTATTGTGTGAATGTATCTTCTCTATCAACATTAGGAACTCATACATATAGGAGGGGAGTCCCAAAGAAGATTTCATGATCAGAAATTGTATCATGGAGCTATTGGATATATTGAAATAAAATTTTGTAAATAGTTATTTAGCTTTGCGGTCATCATCATGATAATGGAATAATAACTTTCTTAATAACTTTTTTTTTTTGTATTTTAGCTAATCTTATTCATAGAGTGTTTTAATGCATATCTACCAGGGACATGAGTTGGTATAATGAATATTTAGTTATTGAAATGGTAGAGATGGACCCAGATAAGCACATCTTTTGCCATGTGAATAGGATTTCAATTTTTATTTGTTATTAATAAACTTTGTTAATGTGTTTTAAATCAAATTGGTCTCTGGTTTATCAGACTTGTTTATGTACTCATTCACTAATTTAACTGATTGAATATATGTATGCACACACATACAGATTATTGTAAGCCATAACTACACAATAGGCTTGGATATATCTAGATCATGAAAACTGAGTTGCTATGTAAAGTAAATTCACCCTTGAATACAACCGAAGGCAATTTTCTTTCTGAGCTTGAATACTGAGGCATAATTGATTAGGAAAGTGAGGTGAGGTATGAATGAACTTGCCTAAATTATATCTAGATTTAATGAAAGCAAGAGCTATCCCAATGGAAGTGGATATCACACCATCCACAGCATCGTATTCAAACACCCTAGGTCTGACTATAATTAGATGCATTCCCCCTCTTCTGGTGCAAACCCAGACCATTACAGTGTGAAAGTAGTATATATTTGTGTATGGTAAATCTTTTTTTTAATTTTCTTTTTTTAATATTGATTTCTTTCTCACATTCATATATCTTTATTATTGTCATAAATATAAATTCTCTTCCATTTACTATTGTTATATTTTTATAAATTTTATACTTTTTTATGGGAAAGTGGTATTTCTAGTCCTCCAACCCTATGCCTTTTCACATGCATATTTAACCTGGTGATAACTTTGTATCCCCATGTGCATGTTAATTTTTTGCAAATCTTGCCAAAAAATATTGTGTACAAAGATCTACATGCATTTTGGTCAGATCACAAGATTACAAAGTTATCAGCAGATTGATATGAATGTAAAAAGGCATAGCATATCTAATACATGCTCTGTTTTGCAGGACTAATACTCAAGTACCATCATTTAAAATGCAATGAAATCTGATACAGACAGAAGACTTATAGAACAAATTAAGTAAAAGAATAAACATTTTTTTTTAAAAAAAATTAAGATTTATATAACAAATTCAAACAAATATATTGAATATTATAATGATAGACTTCTTCATATATTCAGTGATAAAAGTATATATTTTTGTTTAAAAGTATCCTTTAATATATATGTACTATAATAATTTTAGCTATGAATTGTAAAAGTACAATTTTAAATGTGATTAATGTTGTCATTATAATAAATTCAAAATGAAAGGTTAATGAAAATGACAAATTTTTAAAATTCTAAAATTTAGTAATCACTTTAATTTGCTTATTTTTTTCTATTTTTGATGATAAAAATATTATGCATATTTTTGTGATATATTGTAATAATTTTATATAGCTCATATTATAAATCATGTTGACATTAAAAAAATGAAAGTTTGGTAGAAATTTAAGTTCTAAAATTTAATTTGTTTAATCCTTTTTTGTTTTATAAAATCAATAAACATTACATTATGATGATTTGGCAATACTGTATGGAGAGTTTTTCTTATTTTGTAAAAATGTTGTATATATTCTGGTTTAACTAGTTTACTGCCTAATTTCTCTATCTATTCTATGAAAATTCTAGTAATAATTTAAGTTATATTTAAAATATTTTATTTTAACAACTAAATATTTATTTTATATAATGCTTTCTAAATTTGTATTTAAAACATTTTTTAAAAATAATGCAAATAATCAAAACAATAGCACTTTGTCATTTTTTATTTGAATTCCATTTTTAAATCTAAATGAATTATTGTTAAGATGCCATAAAATTACAAAATTATTTTTTTTAATTTAAAATTGCACTTGGCATTTTCAAATAAAATCTGAGTTTGTTATAATTATTTTTGTTGTAAAGTAAATAGTACAATTTTAAAAGTAAAAAGCAAATCATAAATATGTAAATAAATTAGAGAAAATATACAATTTTTTTTTCCAAGTAATATAAAAAAAGAGAATTTTCTCAATAAGTGTCATAAAAGTTCCCAGGGTTTAAGAAGAAAGAATATACCAATCAATGCTGTTGTCAGTCTCTTGTATTATGTTTTCTATATGATGTTAATAACTTTAGAAATTTTTAGCTAATAAGTCAATTTATATTTTAGTTCAGTTTCTGCCATCAACCACAAGAGAATAAAATTAAATTAAACATGATTGCTATTATGTCAAAAGATGTACTGCAAAAATACAATTGGTAGTGAACTAATTAAAAGTATTCTTCTAAGTACATATGTAGTGAAGTTGTGATATGCATTGTATCAATATACACCACTTAATTTATATGCTATGTAAAAAAATCAATAGAAAATAAAACATTAAAATTTATAAATTTAAGATTAGACCATTATTACTTATCAGAAATTAATAAAATTAACTTCAATATACACCACTTAATTTATATGCTATGTAAAAAAAAAAAATCAATAAAACATTAAAATTTATAAATTTAAGATTAGACCATTATTACTTACCAGAAATTAATAAAATTAACTTTATTTAATAGATATTTTTGTTTATTACTGAAATAAAATTTAAATGTTGATATTTTTTAAATAAATATTTAAAAAATGAGATCATAATTAAAACAAAAAGATTATACATCATCATTCTAGAAAGGTTATTTTCATTTTAGAAAATCAACAAAATTTTCATTATTTGTGATTTTTTTTTTTAAAAATCTGAATGAATATTTTTTTATTTCTTTTTTATCTAATGAAATATACTTTAAAAGTTTAATTTTTTTAAATATTTATTGCAAAATTACAATATTTTTATATTAATTATTATAATTAGATTGCTTATGTAGAATTATAATTAGATTGCTTATATAGAAAGCTAAGCTTCTAAATAGATTTAAGGTATATTTGCATTGTCCACTAATATAACATTCAGTTTTTGAAAATTAAGTATTTCCATTCAAAATAAGTTATTAATAATTTATATTTTTGATTTCTAATAAGTATTGTGTAAATTATTAAATAAAAAACATCTAGAATTGTAAAAAATTTGCAAATAAACACATTTTTGGTTATTCAAACTATTTTCTTTAACCTTTTAACCACTAATTAAATCATTGGTTGTATGAGGTAAAAATCAAAGCTTTTAATTGGCCAAGTCACAAACTGAAGACAAAGCCTATTGTTAAAACATATTTGCCTATAATATTAAATTCAACTCAGATACGTTTATAAAAAGTATATTATTAATTTTTCAGGTTATGAAGAGAACGAAAGTTCTTTCAAAAATAAATTGCTATTTATTTATTCTAAAATATTCAATTTCGGCAACATAAAAGCTATAATATAAACAAAAAGATCGACTTTTACGTTATAGAAAAGTAAATATTTCTTTTTACTACAGCTTCAATATTTTTACAAAAATCTTCGATATTTTTCGAAAATAATTTTGTTTTTTTAGTTTATTTTTTAAAAATTATTTTTAATTTGTCAAATTATCCTTTTTTTAATACTTAAATCACATTCGAAATGAAAATCTCAGTGTTTATCTTTATTTTCTTTGATCAGGCGGTTTCTTTGTTTTTTCCAGCCAATCAGAATGTCTTTGTCGGCTGAGAACTGGCTGAGAGCCAATCACCAATAAGCTTCTTTCTTTGTTTAGCTTTAAATGCAGTTTTTTTTTATTTTTTACTTGTAAAAGAATTCGGAAGAGGGCACCATCTTATAGAGCTTTTAAAAACCTATTTAAAAACCTATTGAACGAATATTTTCGTATAAAAACTTGCAGAGTTAGAGTGATGTCAGATGTCTACGAGGTGCCTCGTAAGAGGCGGGAAAAGGGTCATAAAAATCATGAAGTCAAAAACCTGTCATAATACAATTTGTCAGGGAGGAGCTAAATTCTATTCTTTTTAGGAATTTTTTTTTATTTTCTTGCCATCTAAAATTTTATATTATAATGTATATAGGAAAATATGCACATTACAGTATAATGTTGTGGTTAATAAAACTAATAACTTTTTGCTTATTAGATAATTATTGCAACATATAAAAGTATTAAGTTGAAAACATTAAATGTGTTTTAATATATTCACAAGTAACTCCTTATATTCTTCTTCATTAACTTATTCATTATATTTATATATATATATATATTTAAAAGTTTTAGTGACAGGTTCAGTCATTTTTGCAACATTTTATTTTTACAACTAAATCTTTATTCTATATCATATTTTGATCATTTATTACAAACATGAGATTACAAATGAAAGATATTCCAAAAATTAATATTTGAACTTTGCAAAATATAAAATAATGTACTAAACTAAATATGTAGTGGTAATATGGTTGTTATTGATCATAATCTTACCTATTCATGAAGCTTATTCAAATTCCATTTTTTAAAAGTAGAAATAAATTTTGTTGAGACATCATAAAAGATTGAAAATGTTTTAAAATTTAAAAGTACACTTATTCTCACAAAAAAATATTTTAACAGCTTTTATGAAGGCAACTTTTAATCAGTAATAACAACTTCTATTTTATTGTAACTGCTATTTTATTGTAACTGTGGTTTTTACAATGTGTTCCTTTTTAAAAACAAATATTTTCATATAAAATGTAATTGTAATCATATATGTTTTTTTGGTTTAAAATAAATATTTTACAAAATATGAAAATGAATTGCTGAAAAGTTTAATTGTTTTTTCAAAATACTAGAAGATAGAAGTATCAGAAAAACCTGAGGCTAAATAATTTACCAATCTGTGGTATTGTTATATGATACAACCAATTGAATTATTGTTGGCATCCCTTGAATTTAGAATTTGCATGTTATTTGTATGAAGTCTGTACAATACTGATAACTTCTGATTTTTTTTTTTTTAACAAATAATTTTAACTCCAATTTCTACTGCAAAAAAAACATGCAAAATGGCAAACTTCCTTTATAGAAAACTGCAAAAAAGTGCAGAAATGCTAAAGAAACATTATTGTCATCATAGTACCCAAAATGCCTCAAAATTAGTGACAAAGTCATGACAGATTGAAAACAGATTACTTCATGCATTAATAATTTCTCCCATTCTTTTAATAAAAGACCTAGTGGAAGTTGTAATCATATTTGCAATATTTTTACAATTAGATCTTTATTCTATATCAGGGGTGGCCAAACTTTTAAACTTGGAAGTGAGTTTTTTGGTGAAAGTGTGCATGAGGACGACTATGTTTTTTTCAAGGCTTTGAACCAGAAACCAGAAAAAAACATTATTTTTACCAAAACAGAAAAAAATAATGGTTTAAAATCCTGTTTTTTTTTTTTTAGAATGTACTTATGAATTGTTGGGATTTTTTTTATAAGGGCTTTTTAGGTACTCAGAAATTTTGGTGACATTTTTAGAAGATATGAATTCATGACTTTTTTTTTCAATAAGATATGAACTGTTGAAGGCATTTTATGTGACTCTATTAAATTACCTCAGCTCCCTCTGGTATTACAATTTATCCATGTCACTTTATAAAATATTTATTAATGGATTGTTTTCCACAAGGATACTCATGTGTGGCTTTAACCCACACTCAACTGCTAATTTTTATGTCATTTTGTGATTTTACAGTCATTTTATCAAGAAAAATGTAATGTATGATGCTACCCTTTTTATAATTATCTTGCAACTAAAAAAAATCAATAATATTTAAATTTAAAGTTATAAGAATGAGATAAGCCATCCCTTCCTAGGTACTGATTGATTGTTTTACATTCTCTACAAAAGGGAGTGGTTGTCAATAATTTTGACAGTTGTATTTTTTTACATATTTATTATTTTATTAAAATATGTGTGAAAATATAATTATTTTAAAAGAATATTTCAGATTTTAGTAAAAGTTATTTACTTTTAGAAGAAAGTAAATTGAGAAAGAAATCAATGATCTAGGCTGCAATTTGTAATGGATTATGAAATTACGTTTTACATTGTCCACTATAATAGATTGTTTTTATCAATTATAAGTAGAAATTTATTTTTGAAAAAGCTTTGATTTACTTTAATAATCTGACAAATTATTAATTTGCTTTTTAGAAACTAAAGTAAAATTAATATATTTTTAAAAGATTAAATATATTTTTACTACTGATTCTGTAATTAACCAATCAAAAATGTAGAACTTTAATTCACTTGGTCAGTAGGTATTTTGAACAAGGTAAAAGTTAAATTGCAATTATTAAATTATATACAAAGTGTTTTAAAATGTTCACAACTTTTTGTTTTAAAATCAGTTCATTAAAATCCTTGTTTTTCCAGGACAAGTTATTTTCATTTCTCCTCAGAAAAATGGCAATTAAATATTTTTAGAATTTTAGTTCTAGCATTACATACAAATAATTTAATTATTTTTATTTTCTTCCAACCTGAGTTTATTTTTGAGATTGACAATAACAACAGGTATTATTTTAAATTTAACTATTTTTAAATAAGAATAATGTTGACTTTTTTCTTTTATTTTGTATATTCAAATCAGTTTTGAATTTATCATTCGTGTCAGCTTCATGGTTGACTTCCAGAGTTAATGCTAATGACCACAGGCAGTGTATTGGCCACTCCTGTTCTTTATTATATTTTAATAATATTTACATTATTTATTACAATTATAAGTTTATAACTGAAAGACATTCTAAAAGTTAATATTTGAATTTTGAAAAATAAAACAAATGAAGTACTAAACTTAATATGTAACAATAACAATGGCTGTTTTCATATTGGATCATAAGCTTCACCTATTTATAAAAATTATTGAACATAATATTTTTTATTTGAATTTCATTTTTAAAATGGAAATGAATTTTAATTGAGATGATATGAATCAAAGAAAATATGTTTTAAAATTTTAAATTATCTTACTACAGAAAAAACATGCAAAAATGGCAAACTTATTTGCACCATTTGAAGAAGAGAGGAGAATAATACCTCTCAAAATGTTGTGCTTGTAATAACCTGTATGCTACTAGTAATAGTTTAATGTACTTGGAAAATTTAAATAAAGTTAAATTTTTTTAAACAAAGTTAAATATTTCACAAAAAAATTCTCAAGTAGCATTTATGAAAGCATTTCTTTTCAGCAAATAATAGAAATTTATGTTTTGCCATAAGTACAGTTTTAAAAACAAACATTTTCAAATAAGAAAAAAAATTTCTTTGTAAATCTGAAAACAAAGAATCTATCAATCAGCAATGTTGTTTGTTCATTTGAATTTGGAAATTTATATAATGTCTACAATAATGAATCCTTAGATTTTTTTTTAACTAATAATTTTAATTCCAATTTCTACTACAAAAAAAATGTGAACTGGCAAACTAACTTTATAGATAACCACAAAAGTGGGAAGAAAATCGGAAGCAGTAGCAGCAGCATCACAATTCCTCAAAATGTGCTACTTAATTGCTGCTGATTTGGAAGCTTAAAAAGCTCTAGTAGAAGATTGTTATATTTGCAACATTTTATTTTTGTACTATCTTTTTTTATACTATTTATTTTTTTATTTTATCTTTATACTATATTATATGATGATATTCTTTATTGTATTTATTACAATGATAAGTTTGGAAATGAAAAACTTTCTAAAAGAAAATATTTTAACTTGGCAAATATAGAAATAATTATTAAACTGAAATACATATTTAATAAGAACAATAGTTTTTATTGGTTGATTGCTTATTGCCAATTTAAAAAAAATGTTGAACAAATTATTTTTTATTTGAACTCCATTTTTAAAATTAGAACTAATTAAAGTTAAAATAGCATAGTAGCAAAATTTTGTTTTAAAATTTAAAATTGCACTTAAAATTAAAAAATATCACAAAAAAAAATTACAGCTCTGATGTTAATAAAAGCTTTTTTTCCCTCTTGACCATAATTGCATTTCACTTGATTTGTTTTTTAAAACAAAGGTTTTCAAATAAAATCTAATTGTAATTATGATTATTTTTGGTCTAAAATAAACATTTTATAAATATTTTGTAAAACGTTTCTGAATTAATATGCTTTCAAAGTCTGAAAACAAAAAAATCTACCAATTAGCAATGTATTCAATTCTTTTGTATTAAATGTTCATTAGATACTGACATCTTTCAATTTTTTAAAAATTTATAATATTTCCACTTTCTGCTGTTAAATAAATCTGTTACCAATCAAATAGCATTATAGATTTCTACAAGAGAGTAAAGAAAGCCCAAACTGACAGCAGTACTATAAAAACATCATGAAGAAATGCAGCTAATCATAAAAGCATTACTTCAGTTTCTAAAACCCAAACAAATTATTGTTATATTACTTTAAGCTAACAAAATTTTACTTATAATTTAAAAAAAGTGACCAAAAAATATATTACAGTTAGTGTTCATACTTGCTTTTTCAGCTATAATAATCTTGTTTATTTATAAATTTATTCATGAACAATTAAACCACTAATTTCAAATATGTTATCATAATAACTCACAAGTGAAATTCCTAAAGAAAATATAGTGTTCACAAGTCAGATTTCAGAATAATTATTTTTTAACAAAGTTGCAAACAATGATCATTTTTATGCATCAGTGCCAATTTATTGGTTAAATGTGATGTAGATATTTATATCTTAAAGATTTTTTTTAATAGTTTCTATTTTTCTTAAATAGATGATCACTTAGAAATACTCTGTAATATACAACTAAGCTTTTCTCAAATTTTATTAACATATCATATGGTTCAATGATGTAAGGCCATCTATGTCATCCTCAGAATGAAGAAAATTATCTTGTATGTAAAGCAGGATAAGTTTATATAATAGCCCATGCTAAATTAAGTTAGCTTTTGACCTGCTTAGCTAAGACTTTTTTTTTTTATCTGTTCAGTAATATTTGATTTTGCATATTCATTATTGGATACTGGTTACACATAACTGCTTTTTCAAGATTATGTTAAAAAAATTATATAAATTTGCCCATTTCGTTTGTGCCATCCAGGAGTATTCTATAAAGCTCTCCATTGACCTCTTTGTTTTAACAAGGTCAATGGAGAGAAAAAATGAAATTTTTAGAGAATTGCCAAGCTGAATAGATTTTTAAAAATCTTTCTGTTCTATGAGAGACAAAGGCATAACTTTCTATTACCATACTTAAAAGGATTGTTTTTTAAAAATAGTTTTTAGGTAGATAAATAAATCAAATAACCAAGAAATTTATTACATTGATCATTAAATACCATTATATTGTCATTTAATTATGAAAATTTAAAATTAGACACTCAAAAACTTTTTTTTTTGTCTTAGCAAAAATCGAATCGGCTTTTAATTTGATTACTACTTGCACATATTTTAACACAATTCTTATATTCCACTCATACTTATTGGTAATATTATAATTTTTATCAGTATATAAGTTGCAACGATCTGATAGTATCTCATCTCACCAAGTATAGATGAGAGAAATATGCAGAATACAGTTATGAATTGCTCATTTATTATTAAAATTACTTATCCCTTTTCACAGACTTTATTTCTCCCTCTACCAAGTTTATCTTAAACCTTTTTAATTTATATTGTAAATGCCATCTTTATCAAACTCTTTCTGATCATACTTAAAATGAAAATAGTTCAGTTTACAAAATGGGAGCAGAAGATCAGTTTATATATCTGAGACTGCAAGTCTTTGAGTTATCTATAATCAAAACATTTCATAGTTATTATACCACAGTGATAAATTTTCCCTTTAAAACCGCGTCATATTGGCTTTATATTTTAATAAATACTAATGTTTTTTTTTTAAAAAAACTTTGTTGTTTTTTTGTCTTTAAAAAGAATAATAAGTGATTCAACCATAGAATTATTTTAGGATTTGGTAATCTTTCGTTTGCAGTTTTTGCTTTTATTTATTGGTAATGTTATCTTTTTAAATAGCATCGAGAAATTATGTATTCCCTTTATCTAAATAAATTGTTCGTCTTTGCAGTACACAAGAGTTATACAGTATATCATGAACTTTACCTAAGGATTCGATTAATTACATTTTCTGTTTTTGCTAGCATGGAGATATAGACTATAGTGCATCAACATTTTTGTAAATGAATGCCTGATCACCAGTTTAATAAACTGTTAAAGAGAAAATACTTTGTTCATATTCTGAGAAAATAATAAATGTAAATAATTCTTAATACATAAATTTGTAAATATTGATTTTTTTTTAAATTTTATTTCATATTAAAAATTAGGCAAAATATACGGTATATACTTTTCTTTTTATTGACAAGATCACTATATGAATGAAATTTGAAAAATAAACCGTTTTTAATAATAAAAAAAACTTATTTTTAGATTTTAGGCGAAATTATTAATCCTTCCTATTTTACTTAATATAATAGCAGTATATTTTAATTTAAAAGAGTTGAATTATGATTTTAGTAATATTATTTAAATAATTTTTTATTTATTTATTTAAAAGAACATTTATCTATACATATTACAATTAGCCTTTTTATGCCATGCATGGATTCAATACAATGGTTAAGAGGCATAATCAATAACTTTTAAAAAGTTCATGGGTTGCATTCAAGTCTGTCATTTTCGTGGTTCTAACGTCATATAATCTTTTAAAAGATCACCCATTTAATTATATTATATTTATTTATTTTACTTTAACTATAATCTGAGAAACCCAGATATATCTTAATTTTATTTTAATAAAAGGAAGGCGGAAATATAATGTCAAATTCAATAATCTAATATTATAATGAGAAAATGTGTCTTCTCATTTCATATTAAAAATGGACAAAATCTCTGTAATAGAATTTTCTAAAAAAAAAAAAAAAGTAAAATAAAATTTTAAAATGAAGAATAGTCAATTAAAAGACCGATTAATTTAATTAAAGAGAATTTTAAAACATTGCAATCCCTTTAATTTAAACTAAAGCTAAGTAATTAAATATTTGAAACTAATTTGATTCTAAGAATTTTTAATTAAATTATCAGTTATATATCCAAAAGAATAATAAAATTTTAATAATAATCATTTACTAAAAATTAAAATCCACTATTTATTTATTTGTATATCGCATATATAATATTTTATTATTCTTTCTGATAGAAAAAATATCTGAAATAAAAGCTTTTGGACTATAAAATTTGTAAATAAATCAATGATTTTTAATTTGATAATAATTGTTTTGTATTTTTCTTGTTTTATTAAATATTTGTTTTTAAATGCTTGGTTTGTATTATTTTAGTGTTTACAATTTTATAAAATTATTATTTAGTTTTGTAGTCTAGACCACTGGTCTTCAACCTTTTCACACCTGCGGACCAGCAGAAATAAGTATAAGATTTTGTGGACCTCAGAAGTCTACAGATAAATTCTTAAAGATTTAAACTTCTTAGCCTTAGATGAGCATAATTGTTATAATTGACCAAAACATCACACTAGTTACAGTGTATTGTAATGGTGTTGCTTACCTTCACATGCTGAACACTCTTTTTCGAGTTGCACAGTCATACTGCTTTAGAAAACAGTACATTCTCATTAATGTGCCTGCATTGCTATGTTTATTATTTCATTGTTAAAACCTGCAAAAATAAAATGTTATTCACCTGAATGTTGGGAAATATCACAGCTAGTGTAATTACGTGACAATGATTATGATAAATGTAATATCTGTATTTAATGTTAAATATACAAGATGAAGTTATATATATATATATATATGGAGTTTGTATAATAAAAAACTTTTTTTTTTTAATTTTGAATCTGGTGTTATTTTAATCTCATTTTTACTCAATTAAAAAAAAGAAACAGAACAAAAAGTTGTTTTGGTAAAGTGTCACATAGAAATAAAACAATCATTATAAAGATGTCATTTTGCTAAAAAAAAAAAAGATAATAGATTTACGTTCTGGATGAAGAGAAATCATCATCAATGATCTGTCTCCATTTTGTGGAGTTTACAATTTCAAAAAGAAATGTCACACACAAAATAAAAAGTTGGTACAAATGCAACAAAAAAATGTGCTATATGTGACCAATAAATGAGCTGATGCAATACAGAAATGCCTACTAGGTATAGAAATTGACGTGTAAGGAGTGGTACAATTATCATGAGATTGAGGCTTTGTCTTTTAAAGATTGCATTTCCAGATAAGTTCCTTTGATTATTATTTAGTAATTATAGTATTATCTAATAATTTAAATAAAATTTTGATTTATAATTAATTTTATTTAAGCAATTGCTATGAAAAAAAATAATTGTTTATATTAATTAAAAGTTTAAAATCATATTATTTTGTTATTACAAACTTTCCTGCCAGTCTAGCATGGACTGGCAAAAAACATCTGTGGACTGGCATCAGTCCATGGACCAAGGGTTGAAGACCACTGATCTAGACAAACTTATTGAAATTGTATTTAACTAATATTATGTGGTTATGCAAACTAATATAAAATAATTAGCAGTATCATAATAGTAAGCCATGTTAAGGCTAACATTAGATGTTAATAAAATAGCATATATATATATATATATATATATATATATATACTGATTAATTTTTGAAGATTGAACAAATGAAGCAATTGGCCACATGATCTATGTCTATACATTTATAATATATATATAATGCAAAATCAAAACAATAATGAACTGCAAGCAAAGATAATCATATATTTGTAACTACTTTGTTGTAAAAAAATTTTACCCAAGGCTTATTATGTATACAAGGTACTTACATAGTATTAGCCCTGCTGGAAAAATTGTACACCTTTTCACATTTGTGATACATGTCTAATCTTGCGATCCTATCAAATAAACTCTGCAATCTCATCTGACCTTTTACATTAAAGTAATAAATTTACACTTTTATTTATTGTTCAGATTTCATTGGACAAGTTCTCAAATTGTTTTTTACTTCAGTGCTGATTTATTTATTTCCAATTTTCTGATTAATATTATAATTTTTTCTTTTTCTTTTTTTAAAAAAAACAGTACAAAATGATGAACATTTGGAGTTTACCTGCTACTGAGATCAATGCAATCGAGTATATCAACATTTTGGATAAGCATGGCATTGTAACATTCGAGGATATAATAATAAAATAGGCCATCCTAAGGGAACGTGGTTGGAGGATTCCAGAATTCCATTTTTGATGATGATCCAATTTATTTACAGCTATGCTCACAAATTAACATTTACAGAATGGGGGAAAATCAGAGCTTGGGTTAGCAGAGAAAATGCAAAATTGGATGCCCTAACAAAATTATTGAAATTGACAAGAGCCTTTTGCACAAAAAGAAAAAAATCAAGTGGACAAATTCTTCTGGAGTAGTGGATGTTTGATGGCTTGGACAGGGAGATCAATGATTGTCTCATCATGGGAATTCATGATAGAACAGTGGCAACTCTGATGGAAATCATCAAGCAAAATGTGGAAGAGGAATCAACAATTTATTTGGACTGTTGGAAATCCGATAAAACTTCTGAATTATGAGCTGCCAATTACCGACCATTTTCATGTGAATTATGCTGGATGACATAAAAAAAAATTTGTCCACCATATTGAAGAAATAATAGAAGTGTAATAATTTAATTTTTTTGTTTTATTTTTTTTTTTAAAATACATTTACTATTTGTTAATATTTCTGAAAAAGATACCATGCAGGTGTTATATTGCACAATTATGTGTTAAATAAGTCTTCACTTTGGAAAAAATAAAAAAAATTTACTTTTGATCTCCATTTTGAAACAAAATTTTATCCACTTAAAATAAAGTAGAACAGATTAATTGATTGTTTTATCATAACAATTCATGTTATATATTACACGTTATTTGGTCAGATCACAAGATTAGAAAGTTATCAGCAGAATGATACAAATGTGAAAAGGTATGAAAAGACATAGCAGGTATAATATATAAGTACCTTATACAATACTATTTTATTGTCTGAACATGTGTGTTTAAATTTAGAATATTGCTGTTATTCTTTTTTGTTTTAAGAAGTGCATAAAACTAAAGTGAAACTTGTCATTTCTCTTAATCATTTGCCATAATAAATATATTATCTATTCCTATTTAACTGATGTGTGTATTCTTTTTTTAATTCATTGCTAATAATTAAATAAAAAAAGATCTCTAAAAATAGAAATATTTGTTCAATTTTTTTCTATATCTTTTTATAAATTTCATTTAAAATGTATATAATGTTTTTTTTTCTTTGCAGTTTGTAAAACATGTATTGTTAGATATCTTGAAACTAGTAAATATTGTCCTATCTGTGATGTTCAAGTTCACAAGACAAGACCGTTATTAAATATTAGGTAAGAATATATTTATGATTTTCAATTATTAAATTATATTGTATTATTTATTTGTATTAATAACCTCAATGTATAAAATTTAATTACTAAAATGTACTCAACAATAATAAAACAGCATGATGATAAAAATCTAAGTTTGATATTCTTATGATTGTCATTTACTTATTTAATTATACGATTGTATTTAATATTCATTTAATATTATTGTGACTTGCATATAAGAAAATGAAATAGAAAATTTGAAATAAAAAATTATATAAGACATAAAAATTTCAATGTTTTTAGTAACAGATATAAAAAAAAAAAAAAAAGAGTAAATACAAAAATAAAAATACTGCATTAGTTTGCAACATATGTGAAAGAAAAAAATAAGAAAAGCTTATATTCATATAAGACATTGGCAAATAATCTTTCTTTTAGAATTATCAACTGTAAATTATTCTAGTTTATTTTTTAAATAAGATTCTGTTTATAAATTAATTCTCTTTATTTCATCTTTTTTTCTTTCAACATGTCATAAATTCCCACTTGAGAAACACATTTTTTTCGTTTATAATAATTTGAATTTATGCTGAAATTATAATAAATTATATAGCTCAGAATTTAAAGAAGTAGAGTTTAAGTATAGCCCGGTAATCAGTAAAATGCAAAAAATACTGGGGAAGGGGTCGGGTGGGGTTTAATCTGATTCGTGTCCGTTTGAGTACATAAATGTGTTTTTAAACTTATCGTTTTTGAAAAATATTATAAATATTAATTCTTATTAAGATCAGTATGTAATATTTAAATTTTATTTCTTCATAGTTTCTATATTTAAAATAATCTGATAATTTATTTTTGATGCATTTAATTTTTTTGAAATTTCAGCAAAGTCATTCGTCTTTTTATGCTGATTTAGTAAATATGTATAAATATATATTTCTGCATTGGTGAATATATGCTGCAATTGAGATAAGAAAGGCACTGTTAAAATCGAACAATTTGAAAATATATATTTAAATTGTTTTTTAAATTCTAAAAATTATTTTCAGCGTTGCTGCTACAGATTTAGTAACTTCTCTCTGAAGATTTTTTATTCCTTCTGGGAAATAAGATAGATAATAGGCTCTTTTTAATTAATGTTTTATGTTTTCAATATCTGATTTATCATTTATGTTTTAAAGTTTAGTTCTAACCGCTACAATATTTTTCTGAATTAATTTTAAACATTGATCATTCTAGACATGTAGCAAAATTCTTTTATCTTATATGGCGAACTGGAGGAATATGTTCTATTATTTCATTTTATTTTTATTGTTGTTGTTTTTTGTTTTTTTTTCTTGGTAGCAGAGTTTCTTTTGAAATCATTCTTATAGAATAAGATATGTGAAAGAAGTAAATGTTTTGAATTTTCTTTTTCATTCCTGACATATTTGAAATAGTAAATGCACCAATAAAGTGGTATTTGTTTCTTTTATTAAATTTAATAATTATTAAGGTCATATTTACTGCTAACTACTATTTTATGGTTAAAACGCAATTGATTTTAAAGTTGTTTTTGGTATGTTTTTATAAGCGTATATATAGAGTTTTATGACTGAGAAATAGATTTACTGATTTTGATTTAATTTTATTAAGTAGCTGCACTTTGTATCCTTACATCATAAACATTATTTGCTAATAGTTTCTTGATATATATACTTTATATATGGACTAATAATTTAATTAGTATCAGCAGATGTAATTCTTTTTCGAAATACAACTACACGTTGTGCACACGCGCGAAAACTTTAACCGGGCACTTGCACGCTTCTTCAAACATTTCTTTAATCATTGAAAATAAATTATTTACAATTTAAGTTTAGGTTTAGGATTAAAAGAATTGTACTCTGCATCGATAACTTGTCAGCTTTTTTTAATGAAAATGTTAATATTATAGTAAAGTCTCTTTTTTTTTCTTATTACCCCTGTTATACTTTTGAAAATAATTTGTGTTGTTATTCTCCTCTGCTCGCATTATTATTTTTCACTGCAGTTTTCCAGTCTTTTTTTTTTTTTGAGCCTCTCTGACAAAATGAATCGTAACGTTAAATCAAATACAGTTATTACTTTTAATTAACAAATTGATTTCATGTCTGTCTTATCTAAGGCATTTATTTATAATGAAATAATTTGTTTCCGTTACAATAATCTGATTAAAATATTATCATACATTCAAATCTATTCTTTGCTCCGGAGATTTATTTGATTGATTTACTATCACGATAACATAAAATGAATCAGCTTATCAAATATTTACATATTTAATTATTGATATATAATGTGATACAAGAAATAGGGAGATAGCTTTTGCTATATAAATCTACACTCATTCATATATATTCTTTATTCATTAATATTTCCTCTTAAGTATAGACATTCTTATTTTAGGAAAAAGTGATAAAATAAAACTTAGATATAGATTTTATAGATGACAATATAAACCAAGCAGTAAATTTCAATTAACATTCACTTTATATTAATCACTTATCCTTCACGTAATATTTTGGATACTATGTTTTAAACATCTTTTGCCATAAACATTTTTGTTTTGTTTTTTATTCTGAAAGACTTCCAACATTTTACTTGACTACAGTTATCCATTATGTTTTATTCTCACCCATATATTTTCATTGAAACCAATGAACATTCTATCTTTTGAGAGATAGTTTTTGAGAATCTTTATAAAATAGGATCCACTTCTCTCACAAATACATCCAAGTTTGTTTGTTTTTTATTTGTCGGGCTTTAGATGAATCATTTCAACAGGAAAGTGGGCCTTCATCAATTGTAGATTCACTTTTTAAATAAAATAAAAAACTAAACATCTTGCCATTTCTATTTTCAGAATATTAAGTGGAAAGTATCCTTAATAAATAATTTTTAATGCTGTTTATGTTCGTTGATATAGAATGGAGCTTTTGTGTCAGTTTTATATAATGAATTTGGAAAAATAAAAGATACATACACTCAACTAATTAATTTAGTTGAAATACTTATATAAAACTATGACAAAATATTTTATCTTTTAATTTGTTAATAAGTCATGCTTTTTACTTCAAGTGTATAGGAATTGATTTTTAAACTTTTTTTTAAATAAGATACCAAGGTCTTTTAAAATTAATCCCTGTTCTCAAACTAATAAAATTTTTGAGTTTTTTAAAACATTAATTACTAAACCAAATTGTTTATAGTTTGCTTCTTCTTTTTTTGGTCATACTTTAGTTTGGAAAAAAACAAAAACGGGTAAAATCTAAAAGCCACTAATTTTGAAACTTTTATTTTTCCCCTCATTATTGTCTCAAATTATTCTCTTCTCCAGTGCACCATCATTATCAAACCTACATTGGTACCAGATTCCATAAATCTTCTTATAAACTTTCTAAAGACTATTTAATAGAAACATAATTGAAACTAGTACACATCCCTGTTTTTAAAATAATTAATCGCGTAAATTTCCTATTACTAACAAGTATATATATATTCATTTCACCTTATAGTAATAGTAAAATATGAATAAATTCTCTTGGCAAATAAATATATATTCCTCATATCTTTTGGATTAATTTAGTTAAATGTATTGGCCAAATAAAAGCCTGACATAATTTATATTTTACTCAGACTTTTTTTTTTAAAATTTGACAACAAAAACTTTTAAAGCATTTAATTCTTGAAGTCATAGGAATCTCTGGTTACTCATAATATGAATAATTTATTCAACAGAATCTGTGAAAAATCAACAACAAAAACAATAGTTTTGAGCAAAGTTTAAGATTGTTCTAAAGACATTCATGATTTAACTGCTTAAATCTAAAATGGCCATATTGAATTTTTTAAAAAATTGACCTGAGATACAATTTTCATAATAACTCAATTTTAATAATGTTAGAGCAAAAAAGTTTACATTGATAGAAACTAGAAAAATTAAGGAAAACAATAAGGCTAAGGCAAATAGTGATTACCATTTAAAAAATAGGGGAAAAAAGAAATTTCAACATCTGACATAATTATTACTTTATTGTTTGTTCATAATTTCTAATGCTTCATTAACTAAGTTTAAATTACATCTTCAGTGATAATTTCTTTGTATTTCTCACAAAATTATCTTTCAAACCATATATAATACTTCTTACCTGAAATAATCCATAGCCTCAGAATCTCCAAAAGTATTCACATAAGAATTCTTCATTTTTATCTTGTATCCCAAAAGTTGATAAATTTCAAAGGCGTCTATAAGAAGAAGATTCATCATAATAAAAGATACAAACAAATCATTTCCAGAAGATGAATATGCATTTGTCATCATAGCAAATTGGCTTCTTGTCTATCTAAAACTAGAAATTGTAGGCTACTGTATCACTGATAAAAATGAGTTTCATGTTTTTATTTTATATTTTTTTGTGTACATCAGTGATGTTTATATTCTTTATGCACCCAAGTGATGTTAAACTTGTTATATTTATTGTCCCACATAGATATAATTTATTTGCATATAGTTCATTTGTTAGCTATAGATTGAAAATAATGTGATGCAAGCTATGGTAAAACTACTGACTCCACAGCATGAATATCAAGGCATAAGCAAGAATCAGATGATTTTTTTCCTGTATACAGTTCCATGTAGTATATGCAAAATCATTGTGGTTACTGCTACACAAACATTATTTGAAATTTCTCTTTATTGGTTTTAAGTGTTTATATTTTCACATGGTACTATGCCCAGTAAATTTTGTGAATGCTTTATCAACTGCAACCTGCAATCTTTCTGTACATTTGATTATCTGTTTTTAAAATTTACATTGCACTGCTCTATATATGTAAATCATTACTTGTTATACAACCTTTCTATACATTTGATTATCAGATTTTAAAATGCATATTGCACTGCTCTATATATGTAAATCATTACTTGTTATACAACATGCAAGAGTAAACACAAACACACCATATAAACATAATAATAAATTATTAACAAACTTGGATCAAAGACACAAAATTACTGTACATATTGAAACAGTAAGATTCGTATTCGAATCTTAAGTTTCACCTTTTTCTGTCGTCTCTCACTGACCGGTCTATCCCGCCCAAATTTAAACTTTTGATATCGAGTTGTGTGTGTAACAATATTAAAAATGTATAAATATATGTAGAATTCAGCATAAACACGCACACATTTCGATCTCAAATTAAACGCAATAAATAAGGATAAAATAATATAATTTAGATTTCTTTTAGTTATATACTTTTGTATAATTTTAATCATTTATTTTGGATTATAAAGTTCGTATTTATTGCTTTGTTTAAATTTCATTTAATAATAATTCTAAAAATATCTGATGTAATATTTAATTAAAAGTTAAAATAATCTTATGTTCCCTTTTTGTTTTTGAAATTTAAAAGCATCGGTCAGTGATAGATAATAGATTAATTAAAGAAAAATTCCCCAAAATTAATTAGTAAATGTAAAATGTAAACAATAGAATGGCAGCTTTCTTTAATTAAAAACCAACTAAATGCATTGATTATCCTCAGGGCAGATTAAGTAGAACCTAAAAATATTTTAACAAAAATGTGAAAGATCAAGATAAAAAAAGAGACCATCTTAGACTTGCTGGAGACATTCACTTAAACTTTAGCTTTGCTCTCGATCACGGAGAGTCTCCAAAAATAATAAAAATAATTTGTTCCTGCCAAGGTATGACCGAGTAAAGCACCTAGATTATTCTCCATCGGGAGATGGCCTATCGAATGCTGAACTTTCATTGCCCATCATAAATTCACCATGAAGATCTGCTGCCTGAAATGAATGAGAAAGCTGCTGCTGCCATGAAATTAAATGAATATCTAAATACAAGAAAGACTTGCCACTCGTGAACTTTTTGCTGCTAAATTAATGGAATCAGAAAACTTCTTATAAAACAGGTACCTGTCTGTGTTCAAACTCTAGAGTACTCTAATAATATGCTATAGCTCTTCTTCATAATACTTATCTAAATTATAAAATGTAAAAACTACCATATGTATAGCCTAAACTGAATAATTAACTTAATGTGTAAAATTTCTCTACTAATCTAGCTTACCTCATTCTATCTTGGGTGCGTATTTCTATAATCTACATTTCTATCTATAGTTATTATTTAATTATTGCATGCTCATAATTATTTCGATTTTCAAAGTTTAAATCTATGATCGCTTAAAACAATGAATGCGTGTCAAATTTTCATTAATATTTACTTTTTTTAATAACTTAACTTTCATATAAATCGACACGCATTCAGTGCATCATTATTGTAATGCAGGGTCTACTACTTCGCAAATGGCTGGAATATTAGTTGTAATAACTCCCAGTTTATATATATTTTGTATTTATTAAATTTAATGAATAATTCTAGAAAATCCCATTTCTTTGAGAGTTGCCAGAGTTCTTGAGTAAATGTTGGTAATGTAGGGCCAAGTCAGAAATCTATTTAAATCTCATCATAACCGTTTATATAGTATACATATGTTACGTTTTAGAGATGCGATGACCCATTCCGCCATGAAATTTCCGGATTCTTCAGGGTTGAAATTAACCCCAGTCGTCCTACACAAGCGGGCTTAATGGGTGCTCCCGTAGGATTTGACAATGTCATGCAGCCAGCCGGCAAATTGCGCCACGTACCGCTTGTCCCTGGTTATGCTTATGTGACACCTTACTTCGTCGGGCCGCGGCAGAGACCAGTCCGACATTCTTATAAACCCATTTGCGGCCTTGCAGTTTCGATATACTGCCATTCCATATCACCTTTCTAAAGCGTACCACATGTTCCTTCACTTAATCTTATTATTCTATATATCACTCCGCCTCTGCATTATCTGCATAATTCACTCTCAAATAAATGTTTGCCCTTAGTTATAAATAAATATTTTACTTAAATAAGTATATGTCCGCCGTTACTCTTTAACCCATACTTTAGACTCTTGCATTGCAAAGGTATAAATCCCTCCAGGCATGCATTAGAAATACTTACTCGAGAATTTTAGGTAGCTAGATTACGCCTTCAAATAAGTGAATTCCTTTTGTAAACATTTCAGTATCGGAAATACCACTACTGAGTCCTCAAGATAAAATAATGTCTAAACAAATAAATGTATTCCTTTTGTAAACATTACAGTATCGGAAATACCGCTACTGAAATCCTCAATATAAAATAATGTCTAAATAAATAAATGTATTCTTTGAAATATAATCATGTCGTAAATTCCGCTACTGAAGCTTTGAATCCCTAAAATATTATTAGTAAATGATTTTATTAGAATGTATTAATAAATAATTTTAAACTATATGTCTGCAGTTACGTTTCATTTATTCGATACCCATTCTATATAATATTTCCTCGATTATGTAAATATGAATGTTTAATTAATATTAGTTTGGTTATTGGCTAACTCGAGAATAAAATCATGAGACTCTTGCATATCCCTGACCACCGTGCCTAAGGAAATATTTACTAATGTCGCATCAGATGCGTTGTTTCGTGGATTGTATTGTGGAACCGATAAACTATGTTCGAACTCAGTACCACGGGTGGCTTCGCTACTCGATGGAGCTGCTGTTCTGTATGGTGGTCGAATTCTGCACTATGTTTACGAGTCACACGTTTTCTGACCATTACAATATGAATAATAATTTATATACCATATAATAAAGACTATAAATGATTTAATATTCTTATTTATAATTTATATACTACACACCCACACCAATGTAAATGCAAATTAATAAATTATACAAATTTATCAAATAATTAAAATAAATTTAAAATATTAAAAAAAATTAAAAAATATACTTATGTTAGATATTCTGCTTTTACGTTCACATCCCATTATAGGTCTTGAATGTGAATGACCAGCATATTTTTAATCCATTTTCATTATATAATGAGGCCCATTAAAATTTTCTGCCTTTATCACTTCATGGAAACTAAAAAATTGGCCAAAATAGAAAAAAATTAAATCTGCCTGTTTATAAAAAAAAATAATAAAAAATTCAAATTTCCGATTTCAACTGAAAAAATGTCATTTAAAAGAGATTTTTAAGGTGCATCAAATGCCCATATTTCTTTTGATGTCGTGCTTATAGTTTTTATGTAATTTAAAAAAGAAAACAAAATTTCAACCAATCATCTATGATGCACGACTGACAAGCTGCTACTACTCAATCCGTTAATGTTAGTTGGTGGAAATAGTTCAACATATAAATATAAATAACTATTATTTCTATATTCTAAAAAAAAATTCATATAACTAATTCATCAGAATCCACAGTCTTCCTAATGTTAAGATCATAAGAAATTATTTTAACCTCAATAAGTTGGATATCTATCCAAATATAAATATATTAGAGGATGCCTATTTTACAAATGTTGTCATTTGAATTCTTGTATCATTAGTCAAAGATAATCAAAATAGTCCCTTCATCTGTTCAAAATATATCTTAGAAAAGATTATTCACTGATTCAATAAAATTATCATATTATTTTTTTAATCTGTGTGTGTTAGTTTCAATGGCAAAAAAAAAGAAAGAAATCTAAAGGATTCAAAATTAATAAATAAAGCAACTAATCTTATCATTTTTGCTTGTTAAATTTCTTAGCATTCTTAAGCCTTTTTATTATTTGTTGGGCATCTGTATTTACTTATAATAGTTTATGCATTGTTGATATTATACATATTGTTTACTGAACTGCAATTGTACAGTACTTTTCAATACACACACATATATATATTTATATATGCTCTTTTATATATATGCATAGCATGCATATATAAATAAATTATAGCATAAACAATTAAAAAAAAATTTAATAAATTTAGTGGACACATTTATATCTACTTTACAGTGTGCACACATATTCATTTATTGAAAAAAAAAGAATAAAGAAAAAATGGTAGTTTTACCCAACGTGCTCGATCGCCACCAGGTGATGCTGCGGTACCATCAACAACCGTTCCGAAGCCTGCAAGTGATAAATTTATATCCAAAAGTGGCTGAAAATTGACAAGTAGAAATGCCTGAGGCTATATATATCCAAGAAATACATTGAAAGTACACATTATAAAAAAAAAACCAAGAAAATGTATAAAATTTCAAATTCAAAAAAAAAAAAAAATCGCTAAAAATGCAACAAACACAGCCCCCCCCCCCCCCAAAAAAAAAAAAATCAAGAATTCTTCACTTAAATTGACAAGTAAAAATGCCTGAAGCTATATATCCAAGAAATACATCGAAATTACAAATTATAAAAAAAAAAAACAATATATTAAAGATCAGCCTTTCCAAGCTATTGTGCATGCAGAAAATGCTGTAAAATTCAAATTCAAAAAAACAAAAAGAGACCCCCCTAAAATCAAGAATTATTCACTTACATTGCAAAATAATGGAACGTGGGAAATCTAAAAACAGAATTTCATCACATTATTAAGCTTCCAATTTGCATATAAGCATCTGCAATGCATTCAAAAGCAATTATTTGGTCTCCTGCTTTAAAATTATGGCATTATCATTTAAATTCATCAATATTCAAAAAATAAAAAGCAATACACAAAAAATAATTATCAATGTAAAATCTACCTCTTCCCCAAGTAAAAAACCGGTATACCAAAAAACCATTAACAATGGTGGTATGCAGGAAATCCAAAAACAGAATTAAAGCAATACATAAAAAATAATTATCACTGTAAAATGTACTCCTACCACCCAAAATAACTGAAATTGACAAATTATGTTGATGGTATAATACTTAAAAACTAACCAATTTTCAATATTTGCAAATCATTTAAATTCATCAATATTTAAAAAATAAAAAGCAATACACAAAAAATAATTACCAATGTCTTTCCAGAAATTTCAATGATTGCACTTTTTTCTGTTCAAGAAATTGTTTTTCATGTCAAAAGCTGGTCCAGAAAAGCTATGACATCACATTTTGAAAATACAAAGGCGATGTGAAATAGAAAGATTATTTGCAGCATAAAAATCCATTAGCTATCAAAAAATAAAATGAATTAAATATCCATTAGTTTTTACAACTTTTCTTTAAAATTTTGCTTCCTAATGTTAAACTTCTTAACATTCCCAAGTGAATGAAAAATGGCGCTGTTCACTCTAAACCAAATCTATTTTTAAAATTACCATTTAACGTACTCGTAAAAGTTCGAAACTGGTAAATAGTTGCCTAAACATTTCATCATATATGTATGTTATATGAGATTCTTAGGAAAATTTTGAATTAAATCCATACACATATACCACTTAAAAATTTAAAAAGAGAAATATAATGGCACCATAGATCACAGTTTGTACTCATTAATGAAATATGATGTAATAAACATTTCACATGAAAAATATAATTTCCAAAGCCGACAAATTTAATCAAAATGTAACTGAACTAGTCTTTTGAAATACCTGCTTAGTTTTATTATGAAGTGTTAATTATTTTGTACTGTTAGAAATACAAGTTGTTGGGATTATTTTTATTTTTTGACAGAGGTAATGTGGATTATTTTCTTACCCAGATGAATACAACATTAAACATGCACAAACTTTCAGGCGACACTTCAAAAATCCCATGCTGAAATATCAGTAGCCACTGAAATTGAAGTAGCATCTTTTTCATAATCTTTTACCATTCAAAATGATAAAAATTTGAGATCTTTCAAAGACAGAATATGAAGCAGTGGAGTTCCTCCAAAGTAAAAGTGTTCTCCCTACTCAAAAAGTATGTGTCAATGGTCATCAAATGAAACTTTATGTGAGACCAAGGGCGCAATGGAGGTGCAATGTTTCTGCTTGTCAATATTCCATAGCACTTTAGAAAGGAACCTGGTTTGAAGGCTGCAAATTGTCATTTATCACAGCCATCCCAATTGTCATTTATCACAGCCATCCCACTCATTTACTACTGGTATACAAACCAATTGACCATCAAATCTGGAAAAAATGATATGGATTTGAATAAGAAGACTGCTGTTGCATGGAAGCAATATTTGAGAGAAGCCTGTAAAGAAAGTCTGCTATCTTGCCCATCCTGCAAAATTGGAGGCCCAGGGAAAATTGTAGAGGTAGATGAAACTTTATTCACTAAATGCAAAAACCAACAGGGAAAAATTCTTCCACAATAATGGTTATTTGGTGGTTTATGTAGGGAAACAAAAGAGGGTTTTATTGTTGTTATTCCTGGTTGAACAGCATCTGTTCTTCTAGATGTCATTAAAGAACATGTAGCACCAGGATCCTCCATATATTCTGACTGCTGGAAGGCCTACAAAACTGAGAAATTGAATGCTGCAGGTTACCAGCATTTCAAAGTAAATCATTCTTACAATTTTGTCTATCCGGGCTTTTAAAATGGCACAATAAATGAGAGAGGGGGACCGCTCAATGTTACCTGGATTCATACTTAAGTGAACTCATGTGGTGAAGACTGCATCATGGTGAAAATCTATTCGATGTGATATTGCAAGCCATTAATATACCATCAATCTAAATTTTACACTTTCTAAATTATAATCTGCTAATTTCTGCCATCTTTTGCTATATTTTTTTAAATCAAATAACCATCATTTTTTAATCTTCTGTTATTATTTGTGTTAAAATCTGTTCTCTAAAAATGTGAATTCTAAATTTAATAATAACCTTTTTAATGGATTTTTATGCTGAAAACATTCAAGTACCTACTAAGCTAAATGTTATAATTTTAAAGAAAAGTTGTAAAAGCTAATGGATATTTAATTCATTTTATTTTTTTAGCTAAAGGATTTTTATGCTGCAAATAATCTTTCTATTTCATGTCACCTTTGTATTTTCAAAATGTGATATCATAGCTTTTCTGGACCAGCTTTTGACATGAAAAACAATTTCTTGAACCCAAAAAAGTGCAATCATCGAAATTCCTGGAAAGACATTGGTAAATATTTTTTGTGTATTGCTTTTTATTTTTTAAATATTGATGAATTTAAATGATTTGCAAATATTGAAAATCTTTTATTTTTTAAGTAGTACACCATTGACATAATTGGTCAATTTCAGTTGTTTTGGGGGGTAGTGGTAGATTTTACATTGCTAATTATTTTTTATGTATTGCTTTTTACTTTTTGAATATCAATGAATTTAAATGATAATGCCATAATTTTAAAGCAGAGACCAAATAATTGCTTTTGAATGCATTGCAGATGCTTATACGCAAATTGGAAGCTTAATAATTTGATGAAATTCTGTTTTTGGATTTCCCACATTCCACCATTTTCTGATGTAAGTGAATAATTATTGATTTGGGGGGGGTCTCTTTTTGTTTTTTTGAATTTGAATTTTATAGCATTTTCTTGGTTGTTTTTTATAATTTGTACTTTCAATGTATTTCTTGGATAAGTATAGCCTCAGGCATTTTTACTTGTCAATTTTCAGCCACTTTTGGATATAAATTTATCACTTACAGGCTTAGGACCAGTTGTTGATGGTACCACAGCATTGCCTGGTGGCAATCGAGCACGTCAGGTAAACCTACCGAAGAAACTTATACTGTATTTTTACTTTTTAAATAAAATAAATGGCAAAATGTCTAACTTTTATGTAATTAAATACACTCTGGACAATTTTTTCAATAACTTTTTTCTCTTATAGAAACTTAATAGTAATCTTGTTATTAAGAAACTAAGATCTCTGTAATTGTTTTGATGTATTTCAGTTACTACCAACTTTAAATATGTTGCAAAATTTTATAAAACTTTTAACATTATGGTTACATTTTATAATGTGAAAAAATACTAGGAAGAATACAATGTATGTGCTTTCAACATAAATTGATAAAATTTTAATGATAAATATAATCATGATGACATTTCAAGGTAGAAAATTAGCATATTGTAAAGTTTATTTACAAATTGTATTTTTTAAACATAATCAACATGGCACTCAAAAATGAAGAAATACTTGCTCAAATATTGTAAAATGTATTAAATTTATGAATTCTTATATATTTTTTTGGTCTGTTCATTTATATTTTTATTTATATATTTTACTTTTTTTTTCTATAGTGCATAACTGAAGTCATGTGCTTTGATACAGTGTAGCTCACAACTTCACTGTATAATCTTCAAGGGTTACTTTTATGATTTGAGTGATTTTTAATAATTTTTCTTTCTAAATAAAGTAGTCATAAAGGTCATTCTATGATTTGAGCATAAATCAATAATAACAAAAGATTTATTTCTGTTTATAAGATATATTACTATTTCTAATAATAATATTATGGTATTTCTTTTTAATACATGTATTAAAGTTCCCAAAAAGAAAAAGATTTTTTATTTATAATGATGTATTTTCTCTAAATTTTAATCCAATATTCAGCATAAAGATTTATAAAAAAAGTTTAATTATTATCGCATGGACCAAGTTTTAAGCAGTGAAGAAACGATGCATGATGTATCAATATACACTTCAAATTATATGCTATCCAACAAAAATTTTAAAAACAAAAAATATTAACATTAAAAAATTTATAAATTTAATGATACAGCAGCAGTGATATTTTTTGTCTTAGAGTGCCACTAACTCTTTTCTTGTATCCTTTTTTTAATAGTTCTTAGTGACTATTTGGGTAAAATTTAGAGATATTTATTTTAACAACTAAACCTTTATTGTTTTTAAATGACTGAAAATTAAGGTAAAAGAAAAATAGAGAGAGAAAGAAAGTAAAAAACAAACGATTGAAAATTTAGAAATCTGTCTCAGAAAAGAGCATGTAGGTTTTGATGAGTTATTTTATTGTAAAATTTAGTAGGAAATACTCTTGATCAGTCATTACTCTTAATAAATTTACAATAACTTTATAGTGTATTGTATTTACTAATTTCTTATTATTATTGTCTCTCTCTTTCTCTCTCTCTCTCTCTCTCTCTCTCTCTCTCTCTATATATATATATATATATATATATATATATATATATATATTGTACCCTTGCCAATGAGACATGTGACTAATCAACCACTAGCTCTTAGTCAGCTCATCAACTAATCAAGTCTTTAACCGCAACTCACTATTTTAAACTGTAATATAATAACTAGCTCATCTGAATATAAATAATAATAATAATAATACCCCTAATAAGTTAATAACCTATCAATTAAACAATTGATTTAATCACTAATCAACTAAAAACTTAAATAAGTAATTAAATTTAAATACTATCTCATTTACAATTACATTTCCAATGACATATCACCCCTACTTATTTTTATAAACTATCAGTAATATTCCCATGACTCACCTATTACATAAAATAAACTATAATTAGTATTACTAAATTAAATGAAATCACTAAAGTATTTGATGCTCGTCTACTTAATACAATAATACTTCATTAAATGAAACCCATACCTTACTCCTTAATCTAAATATTAATCTTAATCTCAAGTTCATACTATTATTCTGACAATTACACATTAATTAATATAGCTACATAAAATAAGGGATTTTACATATGCCTAGCTATACCATAACTATAATAATCAATAAAATGAAATAATCCAGAACTCTTTTTTTAGAATCATCTACCTATTTTTGTTTTTATCATTTATTATATTAAAGAAATTCAAAATACGTTCATTTTATTATGCATTACAGTTCTAATTATATACTTTATGTGGCATATAAAAATATTAAGCTTTGTTATCATTATCAAATTAGATTATTAATAAATTTGCATTATACACTTCTCCATAATTAATAAATATCATCTTCCACAATTATAATCTAATAATCATACTATTTTCCTGAAGGTTTGTGATGATGGTGTTTTAGTTGTATTTTTATATTGGACTATTTCCATCATCTAATATGAGTATTGAATGTCTTTTAGAAAAATTTAACTTTATTTAAATATTCCAAATGCATTCAACTGTTAGTAATAGCACATCAAACAGGTTAGTATATGCACATGTCAAAGGTATTATTCTCCCCTCTTCTTCAGCTGTTGCTGGATAGCCAGTGATAGTACTAGTATGGGATTCGAACCTAGACCCTTAGATTCCTGAGTATTGAATTTTGAGGTAACACTGTAACCAACTGAGCCATCCTGCCAAAGGCAACAGTCAGTAGAAATTTCATATACTTATCTATGAGATTCCTCCTAATTTTTCCACTTTTTCCTAAGAGCAAAGTTGATTAGTGGATCCCAAACATTATGTATAGTCACACTATGTTGGCTTATGCGATTGTTTACCATTGTCATGTGAGCAGCTTTTTAAAATTTTATTCTTTGTACTTTTTCTTCTCTATCCAATATTTTTGTGTTTTCCCAATTGAACATATATTCATTGACATGGTCTGTTACTTTAGACACATCTATTTTCTCACTTCTAATCATCAGTTTGTGTTCTTGCAAGCACTTTTCAATGGGATGACTAGTCTCACCAATATATATTCCACATTTATATGATATTTCATAGATGCAGTTTTTTTTTCCAGCATTTCAAGTTTGGGATTTGTAGATGTTAGAATTCCTCTGGAAAGCTGTTCTGAAGTTATACTGATTGCAGATTTTCATTATTTTGTCTGCTATTTTTGGAATGTAAGGGTACACTACTGTACCAATCATTGTTTTTTATGGTTCTTTTTGTTGTCCTATTTAAGGTTTTCTTAATAATAACTGATGGATAACCATTTTTCATAAGAGTTTGTTTTATATAGATCTTTTCTTTTTCCAAATCACTGGTTTCTGAACAAACTTCTTTTACTCTGTTCCATAGTGATAGTATAACTCCATGTTTTGTATTTTTGGTGTGATTGGATGTATACGTTAAGTATTTTTCTGTAGTGTGGGTTTTCAGTAAACTACTGTTTTGATTTTGCCATACAAGAATCTTATCACAAGAACATCTAAAAATGCAAATTTTTGTTCTTGTTCTGATTTTGTTGTGAATTTAATTGAAGGGAGTATGTTGTAGATGTGTTTCTGAAAGTTTGTATCAGTGCTTCACCACATGGCCATACAAGAAATGTATCATCTACATAATGAAGCCAAATTTTAGGTGGATAAGGAGTAGTTCTTATGGCTATGATTTCAAGTTGTTTCATGTAAATATTGCTAATCAGGGGTGAAAATGGTGAGCTCATACCCATTCCTTGATTTTGTTGCAAGAATTCTGTGTTATATTGAAAGTAGTTTGTTTTTATGCAGAATGTTAATAGTTCCATTATATTCTCTTATTCTTCTCTTTCACTTTCTTTGCATATCTTCATATATTCATATATATATATTCTTCTCTTTCACTTTCTTTGCATATATATATATATATATATATATATATATATATATCATCATTATCAACCATTATCAATCCACTGCAGGATGAAGGTCTCTCCAAGTTTAATCCATCTTCTCCACATCACCCCTACACATTTTCTTATTTCATCCATCCATCTTACATGTGGTCTCCTTCTGGGTCTTTTACAATCTCTTGGAATCCAGTTTAAAATTTCAATTGTCCATCTATTATCATCTCTTCTAGCAATATGACCAGCCCAACTCCACTTCAATCTTTTAATTTTTTCAATGAGGTCAGTAACACCTGTTTGTTCTCTTACCCATACATTGCGTTTTCGATCTCTTCTTGTTACTCCCAACATACATCTCTCCATACTTCTTTGAGTGGTCTGAAGTCTCTGTATTGATCTTCTATTAAGTGTCCAAGTCTCAGATCCATATGTAAGAACTGGTAAAACACATTTGTTAAAAACCTTTCTTTTCAAACACATAGGCATATTTCCTTTTAATATCAAGTTATTTCTACCAAAAGCACTCCAACTAAGTTTAATTCTATGATTAATTTCCTCTATTATGTTTCCATCTGTATTAATAATCTGACCAAGGTATTTGTAACTCTTAACTTCTTCTAATTCATCATAATCAATCTTTATTTTCATATTTTGAGCAAATCGATTAAACATTACTTTAGTCTTTTTAACATTTATCTTTAGTCCTACTTTCCTACTTTCATCTGATAACTCCTGCAACATTTCCTGCAGCTCGGAAGCATTATTTGCAAAAACAACTACATCATCTGCGAAATCTAAATGACTTAAATAATCTCCATTTACTTTCACTCCTTTAGTTTCCCATTTTAATCCACAAAATACTTGTTGCAGCACTGCTGTAAAAAGTTTTGGAGATATGGAGTCACCTTGTCTTACACCTTTCTCAATGTTGACTTTCCCAGTATCATTATGTAATCTAATTGTTGCTGTTGCATTTTTATAAATATTCTTTAAAATATGACAATATCCTGGATCTATACCTTGATGATCCAATGCTTTAATCACTGAAGAAATGTTTATAGAATCAAATGCCTTTTCATAATCTACAAATCCAAAACATAATGACAACTCATATTCATTTGTCCTTTCTATAACTTCTCTCAATACTTGAATATGATCTACTGTACTAAAACCACTTTTAAATCCAGCTTGTTCTCTTGGTTGGTGAAAATCCAAGGTTCTCTGTAGACGAGTTGTAATTATCTTGGTAAAAATTTTATATAAAACTGATAAAAGGCTGATAGGTCTGTAATTTCTAATATCTTCTTTATCACCTTTTTTAAATATTAATATTATTACTGCATTCTTCCAATCATCCGGTACATCTTTATCATTTAGACATTTGGTATATAACTTTGCTAATATTTTTTTCTGTTTCTTCACCTGATTCTTTTAATATATCAATTATAATTCCATCATTACCTGGAGCCTTTCCTTTTTTCATACATTTAATTGCATTTCTCACTTCTTCATTTAAAATTCTGGGCAATTCGGAAGATGTAATAGATATAGGAGGTACTTGTTCTTTATTACTATATAATTATTGATAAAAATCTTCTACCAATTTCATAATGTCATCCCTCTTTTTAGTAATAATTCCATCTTTTTTCCTTATTGCAGATATAAATTTCCTACCCAAACCAAAATGTTGTTTTACATTCTTAAGACTTTTATTTTCTTATATCATTTTCAACTCTTTTCCGCACCATTTTACAAAATTCGAGATATTCAATTCTTTTTAATGCATCATTCTTGCATATCTTCATATTCCTTCTTTTCTTCATAAGTTCTCTAGTCTCAGTAGAAATTTTATTAGTCAATTGCTGCTTTTTTCTACCAGCTATTTTTGTTGCAGTTTTTAAAAGTGTATCAGTTATTTTCATATTAATTTCATTCAAATCTGAATCATGTTCAAAATCTACTAATACTTGAAACCGATTTGTAAGTTCTAATTTAAATTCATTAGAATGTTTCTGAAGATTAGGAATATCAACTGTAAATATAGTTTTTATTAATAATTTTTGTCTCTCTAGTTTTACATTAACATGTATCTTACTCCTTACTAATCGATGATCACTTCCTGTGTTAAATTTATTAAGAACATTACAATCTTGAAATATGTATTTCCTGTTAGTCAAAATATAATCCAATTCTGCTGTACCTTCATTTGGATGCTTCCATGTCCATTTCCTTCTAACATTTTTCTCAAAAAAAGAATTCATAATATAAAGTTTTTCCTTCTCTGCAAACTCCACAAGTCTATGTCCTCTCTCATTTCTATTACCATAACCAAAATTACCTACAACACTTTCATCTTTCATATATATATATATATATATATAATAAAAACACAATTACTTTTATAAAAAAGCTTTTATATTTCAACCAGCAGACTGGTTTTCATCAGAAAGCAAAATGGCTACTTGCAGAAATGAATATGAATACAGGTACTATCACATCTTTGAATTACCTGGTTTCCTAGGGATTTTTTTATTTTATTTCCTAAATAATTGTTTTTTATTTTTTATTTTTTGTTTCCTAAATAATTATTTTATAGGTGGACTAGCACGAAGTAGAATAAATATATATATATAATATATGTGCATAAGATATATATGTATATAGTAAAATACATATAGTAGAATATATGTATATATACAGTTTTTTTAGTGTGTGTATATATAATATATTTTTTTATTGTTTTTTTTTTATATATTTTAATATATAATAATTATGTATGGTTTTAGTTTTTTCAGATTTTTTATACAAAGTTTTGTAAATATATATATATAAAGTTTTTAAAGGTTTTTAGCCTATAGGAATTAGTTTTGTTATCTGATACTTACTGTCTGTAATATTTTAGTGCCTCATTTCTGTAAGTAGCCATTTTGCTTTCTGATGAAAACCAGTCTGCTGGTTGAAATGTAAAAGCTTTTTTATAGAAATAATTCTGTGTTTTTATTGTTTTTATTTTTCCTTTAGTTAGTTTGTGTGTATATATATATATATTGCTTATAATATGTATTTGAGAAAGAGAGTATTCAAATGCTAGGATATACTAATAAAAGAAAAGATAGAAAAATAAAAGCAATATTAATTAAGAGGATAATGTCTCCTAAAAATACTGAATGAAAATTAAATAAAATACTGTACATTTATTAATCATATTTCAAAATATTGAATGTAGCACTATGACATTGTGTTTTATAAATGAAATATGTACTGTACAATTTCAGCATGAAAGTCACTATTTTACTTTGAGTGAGGTGACTTTAATAACCATTCTATGACATCATCCGTGTTACAAATAGTGAATAATCAATTGTAAATCAAAGTAATGGGTATAAATTGATTATGATTGTTATTGTGAATCCTTGCATAATGCACTAAGTGGGTTAAAGGTATAGCTGTCTTTCTCAATACCATATATGTTATTAAATTATAATTGTTACCAAAGCATCAAATAAAAGTTTTGTTTTATTTTGCCCCTGATTATATCTGCCTTCCATTTTTCAAAAGGAATTTCAGATTTTTTTAGTTTTTTTGCTGAATGATTAATAATATATATATATATTTTACCAAGAAGTAGCACATTATCAGGGATTGACGCTTTATAATAATAGGTTTACATTTATAAGTCATGTTTGTCTAATCTAGATAGTTAAAAATGAGACTGTCTTTCTCCTGCGATGGGTTAAATGGATTTGTACAATCGAATATCTGGATATAATATCAGGTACACAATAGACTCAAGCCCTGATTTAAGCATGGTCTGTAAGTGTTGGTATATATAGAATGTATGCTCTAAACTTAAGTGATTTACTTAAGTTTTTTAAACTCTTACAGGGCGGGAGAGTGCACAGAGATTTATAATATTTAAGAAATAGCGCATTGTCAGATATTGACTTCCGTTTGAATTATTAATATACTATAAATTTAATGACTTTCAATTAAGAATTTCAGAAATAGTTTGCTTTATCTTGATTTAGTTTTTTTTTTTAAAAAAAAAAGAAAAAAAATTATTTCAATCCAAAAATGAGCTTTTCAATATTAACAAAATATTAAATATTTATTTATTTTTAATAACAAAGAACTACCAAACGCATGAAAAGTTAAAAGTCGTGTTCTAAAAGCTCTTTCAAAACATTTGACTCTCTCTCCCATTAAAACTGCTGCAGTATTTTAAAATATTTCTGAATAGTTTGATTTTTCTATCATATATCCAATAAAATTATTTTTTTAATTTTTAATTTTTGTTATAGATATTGATTTTGCTGATATTTTCTATAGCATTATTATTCTGTATAACAAACTATGTGTGCGGACAGAATATGTCGAACTGTAAGATTTAATCGCTGCTAATTTGGTACTGATATCAGAAATAATTTTCTTACTGTTCTTACATATTTTGAAGTATTTGGGCGGTTTGGTTTGTTGTTTTTTTTTAATTTTTGTAAGTAATTTTTTTTCTGTCTTTTTAACCACAAAATGAAATTTGTTCTAAGGTATATATAATTTACGTACAGATTTATTTATTAGAAAGCTTGTATTTTTTCCAAAAGGTTTCTCCTATCTAAGCAAAATGTAATAAGATGCAAACTTCAAATAAGACGCAAACTACGAAGTTGAAGGTCTTTTATAATTTTTGGCGTCTCTGATAAATGGAAATACTGTAATTATTTTCTGAGTCTATTCCAATCGTTATTATTACGGAGTTATAATTATGTATTGTTTAAAAAAAAAACTTGAATTAGTGTGATCTTGGATATTTACTGGAATTTATATATATATTGAATGCAGAACTATCCATTTGTTTGAGTTTAGTGATAAGGTAGTGGACTTGAGAGCTAATGATCCACAAATCGTAGCCCAAATCTATTGTCATTATTTTATTTTTTTAAATATAGAACTAACACTTTAAAAATAACTTTTTTTAAATAGTTGCTATCATGTAACACATTTCTTAATCATATTTATATAAAAGTGAATTAATTCATCATTTCAGTAGTTTAGGTGTATTTTGAAATAGGTAAAACCGTCTACTAAGGCATTCGTCCCTCCAATAGTTAGCTTTTCCTAATTATTAATCTGACTATCGATCGGGTAATGAAAATTTAATTAGTCTCATTCTTGTTCAACTGTCTAACTAAGAACAGTTAGTTAGTCATCCATTTATTTACCAATACTTATTTGGCTATGAAATCCAAACCTGTTGAGACTTGATAAACATTTAAACATTTTAATTAAATATATATATATTAAAAAAATTATCAATTTTATTTTATTTAGCACGAATTCAAACACATGGCCACGAATGCGCTAAATGCTAGCCATAAAACATATATATTTGGAAGAATTTTTACTAAATATATATATATCATCATCATTGTCAATCATTATCATTCCACTGCAGGATGAAGGTCTCTCCAATCCATCTCCGATCTTTAGCCTCTTTTCTCCACATCACCCCAACACACTTTTTTATTCCATTCATTCATCTCACGTGTGGATTTTTTCTTGATATTTCACGATTTCTTGGAATCCAGTTTAAGATTTCAGTTGTCCATCTTTTCTAAGAATTTGTCCAGTCCATCTCCACTTTGTAATTCTTTCAGCGATGCCAATAATACCTCTTCTTGTTACTCCTAACTTGCATGTTTCCATACTTCTTTGAGTAGTCTGGAGTCTCTATATTGTTTTTCTATTAAGTGTCCAAGTTTCACATCCATGAATAAGAACTGGTGAATCACATTTATTAAAAACCTTCTTTTTCAAACACATAGGCATATTTCCTTTTAATATTTGTTATTTCTGCCAAAAACATTCAAACCAAGTCTAATTTTATGATTAATTTCTAGTAATAATCTGACCAAAGTATTTGTACATGTTGACTTCTTTTAACTCATCATAATCTTTATTTTTGTCTTTTGAGAAAATCCATTGAACATTAGTTTAGCCTTTTTTGACATTTATCTTCAGTCCTATTTTCTTGCTTTTATCTGATAACTCTGCAACATTTACTGAAACACTAAAGCATTATTTGCAAAAACAACTACATGATCTGCAAAATTTAAATGACTTAAATAATCTCCATTTACTTCTACTCTTTTTGTTTCCCATTTTAATCCATAAAATATTCTTATAGATCTGCTGAAAAGTTTTGGAGACATGTGTTAATCACTGAAGAAATGCTTATAGAATCAGATGCCTTTTCATGATCTACAAATCCAAAGCATAATGGTAACTCATATTCATTGGTCCTTTCTATAACTTCTCTCAATTCTTGGATATGATCTACTGTACTAAAACCTCTTTTAAATCCAGCTTATTCTTTTGGTTGTTTGAAATCCATAGATTAGTTGTAATTATCTTGATAAATTTTTTTGCATAAAACTGATAAAAGGCCGATAGGTCTGAATTTTTAATATCTCTTTATCACCCTTTTTAAATATTAAAAACTCTTCTAATCATCTGGTTCATCTTATCACTTTAGACCTTTGGTATATAATTTTGCTAAAAAAAAAAATTATATTTATTCAGCTGCTTCTTTTAATAATTATAATTCCATCATTACCAGGAGATTTTCCTTTCTTCATAAATTTAATTACATATCTCATTTTCTTTTAATTATTCTGGGCAATTCAGAAGATATAATAGACGTAGGAGGTACTTGTCCTTTATTATTATATAATTCTTGATAGAAGTCTTCTACCCATTTCATGATGTCATCTCTCTTTTTAGTAATAGTTCCATCCTTTTTTTTTTTTTATTGTAGATACAAGTTTCTACCAATACTAAAATGTTGTTTTACACTTTAAGACTTTTATTCTCCTCTACAGTTTTCCTTACTAGTTCACAATTATAGTTTTTCTGATAATTTTAATTCCTCTAGTCTTAGTAGAAATTTTATTGGTCAATTACTGCTTTTTTCTACCAACTATCTTTGTTGCAGTTTTTAAAAATATATCAATTATTTTCCTATTAATTTCATTCAAATTTGATTCATGTTCAAAATCTACTAATACTTGAAATTGATTTGCAAGTACTAATTTAAAGTCATTAGAATGTTTTTGAACATAAGGAATATAAACTATAAATATTATTTTTCTTAATTTAACTACAACCCTTTCATTTTTCATTTGTTTACCAAATTCTAGCATTAATGTCTCCCATTTCAATTTTAAAATGTTAGCACTAAAGTCTCCCATAACCATTTTAAAATGTTATTTAGTGTCATCAAAAACCTTTTGTACATCCATATAAAAATCTACTTTTTCATTACTATGAGAACTTGTTGGGGCATAAACCTAAGTAAACTGCACTTGTTATCTGCTATTAAGATGAATAACTAATCTTGACACTATTTCTGATATACCATCAGTCTCCACAATGTTGTTCTTTCACTTTTTGTTTATAATGAATCCTACTCTGCCTTTGTAGTAGAGGCCCATTTTTTTAAATCGTTTCTTCACCTTTTCTTCTAACTTTGTGCACAAAGTCCAATAATGTCCAATTTAATATAAAACAGTTCTTCTAATTCTTGAACCACTATTTATCAATCCAAAAGGCATCCTATTAAACTGATATGTATAATCCTCATATCAGAAGGCAATATATTGGTGATCATCTGGGTGCAGATCAATCTGCCAATAGCTGGATGTTAGATCAAAAATGTAAAATACCTTCTTGTTTCCAAATCTCATGAATAATTAATGTATGGGCAGTTAATTTTTTTTAGTTGTCTAACATTCCAAAAAAAATCTCATCAATCCATCTTTCTTCTTCGCAAATGACAACTGGATTACAGTAAGGTGAAGACCATTTGGAACTGATACCCCAATCCACAATTTTATTAAACTGTTTGGATATTTCTCCATGATACTGGTATGGAATAGGATATGATTTGGATTAAAATGGTTGGTTATGTACTAATCTAATTCTCTGTTGGAATCCATCTATCAAGATCGAGTTAAATTTATTAATAACACATTGCAATTTCCATGCATCCTTGCCTCCAAGCAATTTGTATTCTGTGAGCTTATTATTTATGAATACCTTTGGGATACTAGATATAATACAGTCAACTTCAGGTAGATCATATCTTGGAAAGCAATGTCATCTCCAAGATTTCATCATTTACCCTGACTATCCTTCTGAGAAATCAATAGTGCAATGATGTGTAGGAAGTCTGCTCCTAAGATAACATCATGTATTGGGGCATTCAGTATGAAGAAAACATGCTAGAGGAAAGTTGGTCAAATTTTCATTTGAACCCAAATTTGTTTTTGCACTAGTTTTGCTTATCTACTGTTTCCCATGGTAACTTTATCAATTTCAATGGCAAGGTCTTGACTTTGGGGTTCTTAGTCAGGATTTCATGTAGAACTTATCTGATACTATTGATATCTGGCTCCAGAGTGTAACAAAACCTTAAGTAGCAAACCCTCAAATGACATCTTTATCATGGGGCAGCTTTGCAAAGTGAAATTGGGCACTATATCTTCCCATAAACATGTTAGTGATCTTTTGATTCTTGGTTTGGTTTAGCTTTTTGGATGAGAAATGTGACTGCAAGTATGATTTCAGTTTGTTTTCTGCAGGGTTTTGGATGTGTAGTTGCTGACCTTGGGCTGTTGGGAGAACTGTTTTTGCGTTGAACATGTTTTATCTTTGTTTTGCTGTTTGTCCACATATATGGGATGTTTGTTATATAAACTTCCTTTTCCATTCATATGGGTCATTATTGTTCTTTCACTGTTTGTAGTGTATGGCATTGATAGCCACATCTTCTTTACATTTATGTTGTAGTCTGTTGGTTGCATTTGAATCAATGCAATTGAGAAACTATACTATTTGTTCAATAATTTTGCATTTGGCAGAGGAGACCTGGTGACAGAAGAATTTCATTAGAGTTTCTCCTGGTGTTTGTTGATACTTGCTTCTTACCTGTTGTAGTTCGAGAAATTCTTCACCAGTAATGTCTGCTAATATTCAAAAGTAAATGAAGTCTGGAACAATAACACCAACCACATCAGTGCATCCCCTTGGAGGTGGCTGTAATGATGACTAATTTCCCACTTTTTGTCTTATTGTGATTCACAAAAAAATATTTGAGATTCATTAGATGTTCTATTGGGGCCTTATTGACAGATCCTTTGAAGACTTTTAGCTTCATGAATTGGTTAATAGTGCTTATTTGTGTTATGTAGTTGCACGCTTAGGTTATCTCCATGGAGTTCTAAAAGTAGGATGAGCACTTCTGTGTTCTGGTCACATGGTTCTTGGTGTGATATCAGTTGCATGGTATTGGTCACTCATCCTATTTGTGTCATTGAGGGTGATTTCCAGACTGTTTATTACTTTATCTCTTTTCTTCGGCTAGTCAGAGCCATTCAATCATCCCCAGTCTGTTGCATCCTAAATGCTTCTGTTCCTTGGCATAGCTAGGATTGGAGGGTCTCGAACCTTTGACTGACTGTTTCACTCAGTTGGCTAACCTTTTGACCATCTTTACTAGGTTTGCTTTGTCTGAAAGGTCTTCCATTTTGCTTGCAGCTAGTTTGTATTCCAGACACTTTATATGTGGCCCATTGATTCAGTGGCTTTATGGTGTGCCTCTGTTTTGATGTTGTGCCACAAGTGAAGCTGCTCCATTTTTACATCCTTGAATTCTCGCTTAATTTGTTCTCCATACATCTCTTGGCCTATGTGCACTTCACTCTTGAAGTATTCATGACCTTGGCTCATCTCACTGAACTTAAGATCTATCTGACTTGAAATAGTGCATCTAAAGTCTTTGAATCTTTGCTGGCATCGTGTGCCATTTCCTTCCATCTTTCTTATTTTTCCTAGTTCTTGTCTCAATTCACTGTTCTCTCTGAACATTATTGTCATCCAGGGACAGCTGTTCCATACCAGCAGATAATTTATCTACAATTCCTACCATTTTGGTTTTCAGATCTTTTTTCAAAATATTCATTTTTTTAATCCATGTTGTTCTTATCTTCCTTCAAGTCTTTCTTCATACTGTTCATATCTTCTTTCAGATCTTTTTTACGCTGTTCATATTTATGTCCATTTCTATTCATTTTTGCTTTCATGCTATTTATATCTCCCTTCAAATTTCCTTCAAGCTGTTCATATTTGTGTCCATTTCTACTCAATTCTGCTTTCATGCTATTCATATCCCGAAATCTTCTTTCATACCATTCATCTTTACATCCAAGTTGTTCATTTTTGCATTCATCATCATGATCACCTGGAATATTCATTCCATGGTCATTATATGTCCTGTAGCATGTGCTACTTTGAATCTGGGTGCTTGATTCATTTCATTGATAGGGGTCTCGAATTTGAGCTGTTTGGTTCACCACCTGTATCTGTGGAGAGTGATCAGTTTCTGTAATGGATTTCCCAGATATTTGCACTAATGTAGGCTTTTCTCTACTGCTAGAAGTAGAGCACTCCATTTCACTACTACTATTATTTATAATTTTTGTAAAGCTTTCTTGTATTCTTTTTAGTTTCATTCCACTTTTTACTATCATTGACTTTTTAGTATACTGTAGGGTTCCTTGCCACTCCATGTCACTTCATGATTTCTTTTTGTGTGTATATGCATTTTATTGCCTATCTTTAAATCTGTGTCTTACTTGCCTGACTGACCTATTTTAGACATGATTTATTATTTAATTATTTATTTGGTTATTGGTCTCTGCTCATCATGATATTCTCTCACTATATGTGCATTCATCACTTTTAATATCATTATTTTTTAATGTGCACATTCAAGCTCATAAAAATTGTCATGTATCCTTTCTCATAGCTGTTGCTGTTGAACATATTTATCCATTGTGTGAGTAAGTAATCTCCAAGGTGGTTATGGATGTTTAAAGTTTGAAGGTGGAGGAAAATTAAAAAAAAATTTTTTTTTTTTATATTAATAGATTTCCAAGTTCTGAAGCTAGATAACCCCTTTATGCTCCTAAAGTTAGGATGTCAGATGTAATGGGCTGTTTATTGAACCAAGAAAGGAGGGGTGCATTTAACTATGGTTGGATCTGGGGTCTTTGGGTAGGATGCTGGTGATGGCATGACAAAATGCTCAGTCTATGATCTCATCTACCTTCAATGGGCTAGCTCAATGTGTACTCATTAAATCTTGATGTAATTTGGACTAGTTCATCCACATCTCACCCCCATTTCTGGCTCCATTTTGCCTCAGTATTCAAACTCAGCCCCCTTCAGGGATGGGCTTACTCAGGTTAACAACTACTATACCTTTATATAAGTGAGGATCAATTAACACACTCTCATAAAATATTCCTAATATCAGTATACGTAGTATAATAATGTCAGTATACGTAGTGTAATAATGTTTAGCATATATTTTTAGTAGTATGAATGCATAATGATGATGACATGGCAGAGATCATATTGATTGAAATAACTTAACATTTATTAAATAACAAATCTAATTTAACAATATTAACATATATAATTGTATGAGTCAATGATGGTTCTCATTTAAGAGCTAAATACAATGGATACCCTAGTCCAAATTCGATGATAGAAGTCCATACCTGGGCAATCTTTATTTACAAAATTTAAGATAATATAAAAACAATATTTCAGAAGATCATGAATCTGACTTACTGATTAATATATTTACAGTCGCATTATAGAGTAGCATTTGATGTCTAATTTACAATAATTATGATCATCCTTCTTGGAGGAGAGGATCCCCCTGTACCTATGTACAATTTCTTAATGTTGATAGGAAATATCATCCACTCAAGATATTAATCAGATACATAGAAAAAAATACATAACAAATATTAGTAAAACATTTAACAAATAATGAGATCAGTGTCATATCACTATGGTATGCTTTTCATGTGGAACATCATCAAAATCTTATCCCACATTCAAGCTGGTGTTGTCAAGCTACTGGAGGGGTATGTAGACCTAAATTTTATTTAATACCATAAACTCTTCCATTTTCTGAAGCACAAGCTTTCAAATGTGAAAAAAAAGAGGAAAAATATAAGATGGTAAATAACAAATTAGAAAGAAAATAACAAATCAATTGGATTAATAAAATAAATTCCTGAGTTTGGCAAACACTGTCTATTATGTTCACAGTCTCTTAGTCACAGTTATAGATTTCCTCTGGTGGTGTACTGTCCATAGGTTTAGTAGACACACACCCCATTCCAGGATTGTAAATCATAAGCATATCCAGTTGTTTCCTTGGATGAAAGCACTGAAGATCCACTGAAGATCAAGATAGGCATTCCATATATACCATAGCGCTTCTATGGGTATAAAGAGCTGACATCTGACCTTCTATGGCATAGTTCCTTTAGTCAGACCACATTGCAATATCCTCATCAATATATATATATATATATATATATATATATATATATATATATATATATATATATATATATATATATATATAGGTTTGTTTTTTTGTATGGGAAGTGATGAAATAAAAATAAAGAACTATTCTTGACAATTGCCAGCTGCTGTTTATTTCTTTTCACATGATGATTTAAATATTTAAACTTGGAGTTCTTTACAATCACTTTAAACTTGCAGTTCTTTACAATCTGTTTAAATCATTCATTTTGCTTTTATAACTTAGGTGTATTTATGGTTTGATTTATATTGGTGGATGAAACAAATTCCTTTTAATCTTGTGCTATTGAAATTTCGATTCTAGAATGGAACATACACATCCATCTTGTTTAGTTCTAAAAATACGTCTATTGAGATGTTGACTTTCTCATGCAGTCTTTGCAATTATAAAAATGGAAGTGGAATATATGACCTTGGTTTTGTTTTAATTGTGATAGGATTGCATGATAACTTTCATTTTCTGTGCTTGCAGTATATTGATGTTAATAATTATTTATTGGAATTATCTTTTTGTTTCAAGCCTGGTCGCTTAGCAATATGCTTTACATTAGATCATGATCATTTATGTTTTCTCTTTGTCTACTTTATATTGTCAGTTAGTTAAGGACACTTTTGGTTAGTCATATTACTGCTACCACTAGATAAAGGCCTTGATCTAATTGATCCAAAGGCTTATATTGAGTTTATCATTTCCAGAGCTTATTTGAATGTTGTGAAGGATCAGTCCTTTAGTCCCCCTACTGGTGAAATAAGAATTTTATAAATGAAATGGGGGCTGAGAGAAGATCACATTTTCCCGACATGTTTATAGCATACAAAGACCTACAAGATGAACTTAATGTGCAAAGCCTTGATGCCATAAAATATAATGATATAAGAAAAAGAGTTTACCACAATGAAAATTCTTGGTTAGGGTGTTCAATGAAAAATATTTCTAAAAAATTTTTAATCGATATATACACTACAGACATCAATGAAATTTATTTTGTTGGATAAATGGAATTTTTGCCACTACTTCTTATATTAATAAAAGACTGGGAATGGGTTTAGATGAAGTGTGCACTTTTTGTAAGAAAAACAGGGAAACATTTCTGCACTTGCTAGAGGAATGCTATGCATTTAGGGAACTGAGATTGAAGGTGTTTCACATGCCAATAATAAATATCAAATATCTGTTAAGAAAATATGTGATGTGTTTCGATCTGCATAATGCAATGGTAATATAGGCAATAAGATGTGCATTAATATTTGATAATAAAAATTTTAATTGGCTGAGAAAGCTAGATAGAGATTGGGATTATTACTTCAAAATATGCTTAAAATATTGGACCAAAAACACTATAGAATGGGTATGGGGAGGAACTGCTCCATCTGCATGTTAAAATTGGAAGTAAATCATTTTTTGCAGACTATGAATCAATGGGTAAAGGAAAGAAAGACAATATAGAAATCAGTGTTTAGTATGTTAATATTTAGGAAGTATCAGGTAAAGAGAACAATGCTTTGAATATTATGAAACTTTGTAAATTGTATATATTGAACTATACATATCTCTATGTAAATATCCTTTGTGTGGTTTTAATAAAGTAAATTATGTAAATATCCTTTGTGTGGTTTTAATAAAGTATATTACTTAAAATAAAAAAAATAAAAAATATCTATATATGAGAGTATATTTATTTTCTTAATGTAGAAATCTAAGACTATCTTTCTTTTCTTTTTTTAAAAAAAAAGTAATTTGCTTATAGTGATGTTTGGTATATAAATATGTGTTTGACAAAAGATAATTTATTTGATATTTACTTGATTAGGCTTAGCATGGTGTATTAATGTGCAGATGGCTTGTTGGTTGTAAGTCACCCTTACAATATGAAGGAAAAAAAAACATCTATGACCTAATTATTTATATATGTGACTGGTTGTTTTAAAACCAGTATAACGTAAAATATAGTAATTAGATATTTGCAGATATTTTGTATTTAAATTTTCATTTTACAAACAACACAAAATGAAAAAAAAAGGATTTTTTAAAATTATGCTTTCAATATAACACAAAAAAATTCTTACTTAGATTTGTTTTTATCAACTTTAGCTTTAGTTTAAAAGTCCATCTTTCTATAAAATTATATTTTCATGATTTCTATTAATGATGATGTGCAAAGGTACATGAGATGGCTATGCATGTGCGGTGTAGAACTGTTGGTTTTGTCAGAATATGAACTTATAAGGAATTATTGGTAAACTTTATTGACTTTTAGGTTGTTTTCTCATTCCTGGTGTTCACCATAGGATGGCGTTGATGCTAATCAAAAACATATACATATAACGATTCCGGGCCGGACCTAAATGATCGATTTGATCTAAAAAGATCTGATTTCTTAGATTTGCAATAAAATATTCTACTAACTAATACTATTATATGATGTTAGTTTTTTTCATTTTTGTAAATGTTTATTAATCTTATCTTGTTTTTTAGTTTTTGTGTGTGTGTCTTTAAAGTTACGGTGTTTTTCTAATTTTTTTTTTTTTTTTACTTTACGTGTGTCTTTTTAAAGTTACAGTCTTTTTTTTTTTTGCAAGAGTAAATCAATAATTTTATTCAAAAGCAAGACGTAATAAGTAAATGTTTATTAATCTTATCTTGTTTTTGATTTTGTGTGTGTCTCTTTAAAGTTACGGGGCTTTTTCGATTTTTTTTTTGGGGGACTTTAGGTGTGTCTTTTGAAAGTTAGGGTATTTTTTTACAAGAGTAAATCAATAATTTTATTCAAAAGCAAGACATAATAAGTCAATGTTTATTAATCTTAGATTGTTTTTTAGTTTGTGTGTGTGTGTGTTTTTAAAGTTACGGGGCTTTTTCTCATTTTTTTTTTGATGTGTCTTTTTTTAAAGTTATGGTATTTTTGGTCAAGAATAAATCAATCATTTTATTAAAAAAGCAAGACATAATTCTAAATCTATCAAAAGTAACGTAATTTATATACTACAATTTAGAATTGATACCCGACTACTATTAGTAAGGACAGTCATTGAAAGACTCTATTGAAAAAATGATACCCAACTAATTTCCATTTTCTTTTTTTTTTTGGGGGGGGGGGGGGACAGCAATGAATCAGAAAGTGAGTTGTTTTTGTTAAGCCTGTCTATATAAAAAGGGTACCATTATTGAAATACTAAATTTAAAAATGATAGCTAACTAATTTGTGTTTCTTTTGACAGTAATTAATCAGAAAGTGGGTTTCTTTTTTTTTTTTTGGTAAATCTTGTGTATATATAAAAACAAACAAACCGTAATTCAAAGACTCCATTGAAAAAAATCAAACCCCATTGAATTTGCCTTTTTTTTTTTTAAAAGACAGTAATTAATCAGGAACTGGATTGTTTTTGTTAGTGTGTAGATATAAAAACTAATCTTATTTTGAAATAATAAATGTAACAAAAAAAAAATAATAATACCCGACTAATTCTATTTTTCAGACAAGTAATTACTAATAATTAGACAATGGGTTGTTTTTGTTTGTGCATATATATATAGCAAAAGTAACTGGTCACGGATGAATTCTCGCGAAAACAGTACTTTTCGCATGATCCTTTAATTTTTTTCCCTTTTGCATCCTTAAAAGCAATTTTTGAGGGTTACCCCTTCGTAATGGAATCTTCAGGACATTATTACTAAACTTACATCAGTAAAGTAAGTTACAACACATTAAAAAAAATAGACGTCTTATCAAATTTAAAAAAAACTATGACTGCTTCAAATACACACACTCTCACACGAAACTACAGAGAAAATAGATATCCTACTATTACGAGAAAATGATGAACAAAATCGACTACTATGGCAGCCAATCAAGGCATTTCTTTCTCTTTGCTTTTAGCATAGAAAAAAAGCCATAACCGGCAGCCATCGGGAACTCTTTCTGTGTTTTATCATAGAAAGAAGTCTCTTTGTGTTGGCTTCTGTCACCTCCGCCGCCTCCTCCATCCAACATAACGTGAGGACTTTTCTGCATTTATAACGTAGAAAAATTCCTCTTTTGTTGGGTGAAGGCCGGTGAAATCCCAGACCATTTTATGAGTGAATTTTTAGCCATTTTACAAATATTGAGATTACTTTTTTTCCCCACAGGAGTTTTCTGCAAAGTGAGTCTATTTTATTAGTGAATGCTTTAGTAAAAAGTATTGTTGGAGTGTGTAATAAGTGATTTTTGTCATGATTAAGAATGCTATCTTTGTGTACAGTGAAAGGTAGGATTTTGTTAGTGAATTGACTATAATTTCTACTTTATTTGCAAGACTTTTTTGTATAAGTGATCTCATTGGCGAATGATGCAGATAGAAATGGAAACCAAGAAATGGGTTAGGCTTATCTTTAAAATGTTTTGTTATAGTGCTGCCAGTGAAAATTTGCCAGGCACAAGATTTCTCCATGTTGAACATTAATTTATATTCATTTGTATAAATTGAAAAGTATCTTTGGGAATGTGTTTTTGAGATGTAAAAAAACTTGCAAGATCATCCATGTAAGCTATACATGAGATGTTAGTATTTAAGCAGAGTACATAAATTCCAGGTAATTCATTTTCTATGATTTTAATTAGGGGATTTATGTAGGCAGTAAATAACAAGGCACTAAGAGGGGATCCATGTGGAATGAATTGATGAAGTACTATTGGTGGTGAAGTTTTGGCATTTAGAGTAATGTATTATAATAGTCGGGGTTATAGTAGAGTCTTCTGTATCTGCTGTACAAGGGTGCCACCAGGCTATTTGAACCTGGAAAATTTATATAGTAGGCAGATATATGCTGTTAAAATCTAATTTTTACATAAATATTTTATTCCGACCATCAGCCCATGCCACTAGCTCATAGAGATGCAGAGATTTAATATAAAACTTGCTTAAAAGAAATATTTTAATAAAAAAAATTTCCATAAAATAAATAAGTTTGTAGATTAATAGTCAGCATCTCAGAAAACAATTATTTTGCCTATTATATTTTTATTAGCCTCTTATCATCAAATTTTCAGATTCAACGAGCAAGATGTCACTAATCCTAGAGTTTCTTTTTTGGTCTGTGCTGTGGCTTGGTGCTTCCATTGGTCAAGCTAATTCTTTATATTCTCTTATCTGACCTTTTAAATTATTTTTAAGTGCCCCAAGGGCTAGTTTGCTTTAAAATGCTCCTACATCATTGAGCCTGCAATACAGCTACAATTTATAGATATATTAATAGTTCGCTTGTAGATTAATAGTCAGCATCTCAGACAACAATTATTTTGCCTTTTATATTTTTATTAGCCTCTTATTAGCAAATTTTCAGATTCAACGAGCAAGATGTCACTAATCCAAGAGTCTCTTTTTTGGTCTGTGCTGTGGCTTGGTGCTTCCACTGGTCAATCTAATTCTTTATATTCTTTTATCTGACCATTTAAATTATTTTAAGTGCCCCAAGGGCTAGTATGCTTTAAAAGGCTCCTACATCATCGAGCCTGTAATACAGCTACAATTTATAGATATATTAATAGTTCGCTTGTAGATTAATAGTCAGCATCTCAGACAACAATTATTTTGCCTTTTGTATTTTTATTAGCCTCTTATTAGCAAATTTTTGGATTCAACGAGCAAGATGTCACTAATCCAAGAGCCTCTTTTTTTGGTCCGTGCTGTGGCTTGGTGCTTCCATTGGTCAAACTAATTCTTTTTATTCTCTTATCTGACCTTTTAAATTATTTTAAGTGCCCCAAAAGCTAGTTTGCTTTAAAATAATCATTTAATTAAAAAAAAACAATCATTTCCATTTTCTAAGATTAAACATGATAGAAATCATTTACTGCTATTTTTAAAAATGTCAATCTTTACTTTTTTTTTTTTTTTTTTACAAAAAAAATATTTTCAAATACTTTTATTTTTAAAATAGTTTTTAAAATTTTCCATCTGTGTGAACTATAAGTTAAACAACTTTTAATTTTCAGTTTTTAAGTTTTTTCTTTTTAATAAATCAATTTTTATTTACGATCTTTTTATTTTAATTTTAAAATAATGTAACGATCATTCATATTATATACCGTTACAGTATATTTCACAGTTTATGAATAGGTTAGCAAGTAGATTTAGGTAAGTTTTTGGTACTGTGTATTGTTCTAGAACTTTCAGTAGTTTATTTATTGGTATTATATCAAATGCTGCTTCTATGTCTAATTGAAGAACTATAGGACTGTATTTTTTGTTGTTTCTTACTGTTTCTATAGTTGTTTTGAATAGAAAAGCTGCTTGTCCAATTGAAGATTCCTTTCCAGTAAATTGTATTTTTGATAGTTTTGATATAATATATGTTTCTATTTTGTCTTTAATTACTGATTCTGTTATTTTTATTCCAAGGGAGGACATTGAAATTGGACGTACGTTTGTTGTTGATGAAACCATTTTTTTTTTTCATAAACAGTACAAGCGATATTTGATAAAGACCTGGTATTCTATATATGTCTTTAGTTAAAAAAATTGTAAGGTTAGACATATACTGAGCTGAACTTTTATTAAGATGAGAATATTCGAACTTGGGAATCCCATCTATTCTAGGATGGCATGAATCTGGCATTGACTCTATTTTTTGTACAAAGTCATTAGAAGCTAATTGAATTTCTTCTTATGTCTTTAGTTAAAAAATTTATAAGGTTAGGCATATAGTGAGCAGTAATTTTATTGAGATGAGAATATGTGAACTATCTCATCTATTCCAGGATGGCATGAATCTGGTGTTGACTTTATTTTTTGTATAAAGTCATTAGAAGCAAATTGAATTTCTTCTTCTGGTCTGGTATATAGAAGTTACGATGGATTTAAGGGAAGATCTTTTTTGAAATTTATCTTTAAAAAAAGAAAATAATTGCTCCAACATGAAATCTCCACAGACAGTATGTGATTGAATTTTTATGGCTGATGGTACTCGAACTGGAGAGGGGTGACCTAATGCCCATCTGATGTAATTATTAGATGGGGCTTGTTTAAGTATACTTTTCTTGTGGCAATATATTCTTTAAGCTGTTCTGATATTAACTGATATGTTTTTTTAATGCTACTAATCTGGAGTGATAATAGTTAGATTGTGATGTTGTAATAATTTTTTTATAAGTGTCACCCATACAATTTAAAAATTTAGTTGGGGATGGTGTGGACCTGGTAATATATTGACAAATGCGTACCATGCTTGGACTGGGTCCATTTGTATACTTTTTATCTTGTGCAGATAAATATATATTTCTGAGAAGAGCAATTCTAGTGCATGATGGAAGAAGAACTCTGATGGCTTTTCCAGTAATTATTGTTGATCTGACATTGAAATTAAGTTCCAGAGATAGTATGACCATGATCAGATAGAGGGAGTGCTTTACAAAAATGTTCATCATGTTATGTAACGATGGAGAATAGAAGACTATATCTATTAATGATGAAAATTTCCCATTATTAAATGACACAGCTCTCTCTGGCAGAAATTCTCTCACACTCATCATGGGACATGACAGATGATGAAGCCTTATTGATAAAATTTTTATATGACTATGTTAAAGTCTTCTATAAATAATATTGGATGTGCAGTATTCACAAATTTGGATTTTAAAATTAGGATTAATCTATTTATGATAGTGGGGCCTGGAGAGGGATATATACAATTGCAATGTTTAGGGTTATAGCTTTGTGGTGAAAAGTGATAATTAGTAAGTGTGTGTCAATACATAATATTTTTAATGAACGGGCAATTTTTACCAATGATGATGCCTGTTCCTGCTGATGGTGTATCAGATATATTTGAAAAAGTTCTAAATCCTTTGCTATTTAGTTTGTTTGATGGATTAATTTGCGATCCACTGTAAATTTTTGTTTCTATAATACCAAGTATGTGTGGTTTAACAATGTCATACCATTTAATAAGAAGATCAATTTTTTCAAGAGAGTTTAACCCTCTGACATTAAAAACTCCTATATTAAGCTTCATTTAGTGTGTGTTTACTCTATATATTGAACATTGCAGTCTATATCAGATGTAAATTGTATATATAAAAAAAAATGGGAGCAAAAACCCATATTGACAAATAAAAAAAAGGTTATTATATATGATTGTGTACTGGATTTTGAATTATATCACCTGATCTCATTTGCTTTATTGCTATGGATTTTTTTTTTTTGATATATTGTATTATCAATATTGGTATAATTATTGCTTACCTCTTCCATAGGACTATCTTTTTCTGATGATAATGATACATTATCAGAATTTTTTTGATATCAAGTGGTTTTAACTTTTTTAATTTCAGATGATGTAGGAGATATTTTACCATCGTTACTTTCATATTCCAAAATATTTGCTTTTTTACCATTTTTTTTTTTTTTGGAGGGTGGCCTGGTTTTCCTCTTAATTGAAGAGTGGCAAGAACTACCTCAGCTGGATAGATTGCGAGAGTCTATGGTCGGAGATGTTTTGTTAAGGGGGATGAGTTTATATTATCAATCATTGTATTTTTTTATTTTATTTGCAATCTCAATTGATTGTGGAGTTATTATTTCAGTATCGCTAATACTAATTTTTTTTATTCTCTTCGGATTTTTGCTTCAGAACAAGAAATTTTTCACTTACCAATTTGGCTTGTTGACAAGAGTTAACTTCTTTTGGGCATTGCTGAGTGGGGGTGCTCTCATATTGCATTTAGTGCAGTATAGCTTAGGGCAGTTGCTGACTAGGTGACCTTGTTCTTTACAATGAAAACATTGCAGCTAAAGTCCATTTATAATTAAAAATAACATTGCCTCTTGGTCTGTTATTTGCATAGGGATATTTTCAGGATTTATATTTTCTGCCAATTTCACTCTAAATGTATAGCTGTTACAGAGTATAGGTACTGATGTGTTTTTAATGTACATGGGCTGAAAATTTACCTCTCTGAGTGGCTCCATTAGTTTGACGAAATCTTCACTAGAATAATCAAGATATGTATTTTTTAGGAGGCCTGTATTATGATTTTCTCTATTTGGGTTAACTATGATTAAAGTGTATTGATCCAAGGTTTTAATTTCTTTTTTGAAATTTTATTTATTTTCCTTATTTTTGAATTCAATTACTATGTAGTGTGGATTTGGATGGTCTCCAATGTGTATGATCAAATTCCATAGATTTTTTTTATTAATGACTTCAAATAATAGATCTTTAAGGAATCTATAGAGTGAACAATTCCTATCAGTTATTGCTATTATTATTGAAGTCTGTAAAAAAGCATTTGAATGAATTAAAAAGATCTTTAAGTATGGTCTGGTTGAAAACTTCCGTAATTTTTTTCAGGCTGTCATTGGTCCAGGCTTCTTGTGTCTCAATAGTGTCAGTATCCATTGTTTTAGGTGAAAAATCTAATTTCAAAAGATCTCCAATGGTTGATCGATGAAATCTGGATTTTGTTGCACTCACATTCTGCTAACCATCTCTGATTCTTTTTTTTTTTCAATTCTACAGAAGAGGATAGCTTTGCTACTTGAACATAGGAATTTTTGACCGTGTCTATATTGATGGATAAATCTTGGTTGGACACTGACTTTCAGTGTGCATTTTAAATATAATCCAATGGGATTATTATATTTTTTGCAGTTCACATCACTGAATTTCTCTATAATTAATGGCAAAAATAATTTTTACCTATTTTATATTATAGATTGTAGGTTTTTAGCACAATGTGAACAAATTTGCAACTCAAAGCGACCTCTGGTGGCCATCTATTATTATTATTATTATCATCATCATCAACATTATCATTATTATTTTTTGAAATAAATGAAAAAGTTATTTGTAGGTGAAATTTACATTTTATTTGCTGGAAAAATACAGATCATTGATGAGACACATTAATAAACATGGCTTCCTACATTTCTTTTATGTGTAATATGATAGTATGTCATAGTGCCACTTTTTCTAATACAGAAAGTTAAATAATTTAAAAACTGATTCCCAAAAATTGAGAACTGTGCTAAGGGGAGGACATAAAAAAAATGTCAAAATTATATTGATGGTTCATTTTTTGAATTTAAAAGTAATAGACTTGCTATATATAGAGAGAGATTTGTATCTATCATTTAATCTTTTTAGTGGCCCTTATGGGACTATCCAGAATACTTAATGGTGTTGTGGTCACTTTAGTTTTAACTCACACTTTTTTTTTTGGTTATCTGTAGTATTTTGCTGTTTGTGTGTTGATTTGATGGCTAAAACTGGAACTGTAATAATAATGATTTATTAATTTTTTTAAAAATCTATTTGTATTATATATAGATATTTACTAGAAATGAGCCAATGATTCCACTGTTTAATAATTTCTTGTTTTATCCATGAGAGTGCTTGCAAAGAATGATCTTGCTTCTCTTAAAGTTTTGAAAATGAAAACATTTTTTATAGTTTGTTTATATATTTATGATTATTTTCCCAAAATGATTGTGTAATTTATTATTTTAGAAGAATAATGTGATTATCTTTAGATTTAACTTGCAAATATTTAATTTTAGAAGAGAAATAAATAATTTAAAACCACAACTTGTAAATGGTTGAATAATGAATAAATTCATATTTGACACAACAATTTTGTTTTTTCAATAATTAGAAGTAAAAATTTAAATTTTATATAGAAATTTGTTAGTTTTATATAATCTGAATAATAAATTCATTCAGGTTTTAGAGATTGAATTAAAATGAATCTAATTGTTTTAATTTAATATTTTTATCAGCAGTGCAATAATCATCCAATAAGAAAAAATATTGTTCTGATTAATATTTCACCCACCCACCCCAATATTTGTAAAATAATACTTTTTTTAAATATTTTTTGTTTCTAAACATATATATCTAACATATAATTCAAAATTTCTGAAAATATACTAAGAAATAAAAGTAAATTTGATTAAATAAAAAGTTGGAAATTAATCCGATCATCTCCTAGGGATTGGCAAAAATTATGAACAATTATAAGCTTAAAAGTTTGTTTAATTTTATAGCTGATGATCCTGATGATAGTTGCAATGGTGCTATAAGTCATCTCAGAATGATTCAATCAGAGCTATCTTCTGTATTTATTTAATTGATTTGCATCCATATATTAGCAAAAATTATAAAATGAATTTTAATTTACTTTAATTCTAAAAATTAAAAATACCTAGATGTCAGCATCTATTGGTGAATGTCTATTCAAGAAAATTAATTGTTCTAAAAGTTATTCAGTGCAGTTGTGTGACTTTGGTTTTTATAAAATTAGAAAACTCTTCTATATGTAATTTGTTTACTTATTTATTCTTACAGTTTTAATAAGACCATAAATAAATCATGGATATTAGAAATATGTAAATGTTTTTAAAAATGTAAATGTATTCACAGGTCAACAAAATTTAAATACGTTATTAGGAATTTACAAGCCAGATTCCTAAATAATCATTTTAATAAAAATGTAAAAAATATTAGTTTTTTATATTAATGCCAATTTATCAGTCAGACAAAATGGCACTTTTAACTGCTTCTCTTATTCTCAAATGGATTAATTTTTGTAATTATTAAACTAGTTTGATTAATAATTATAAAAATTGCTTCTGATATAGAAATTTCATACTTTTGAGGTATTGATGCAAAAGTTGCCAAATTTTTATTTGATCAATAATTTGACAAGAAAGTGGTCACTTTTTGCAAGTTTATTAAAATGATTTATTAGGAATCTGACATGTGAAATATTTATTAGTAACATATTTGGGCTTAATTAATCCATGTATAAATTTATTTTTATTTTTGTAAAATTAAATTAAATAGTTGTGTTGTTTATATTGGATTGGCTTTTATTTGAATGTATTTGCTTTTTAGTGATAAATTAGTCAACTGAAATTTTGCTAATAATAAACAGGAACTCTCTATTATTAAATATACAATGTCCACTGTCAATAATGTGATTATTATTTTTTGTAATTTTTAAATTATAATTGGAATTTTAATATTTCAGAGAATTTCATTTTTTGAATATATATATTAAATTTTGTCTTGCTATTAAAAATTTAATGGAGAATAATTTTTTTTTGAATGTACTTTTTATGGTTGAAGGCTAATTTTTGTTTTAATTATTTTTTTATAATTTTTTTTCTCATTTGCAAAGGTGATATATTATTTTTAAGATTATAGTGAAACCCAATATTTGCTCTATCAATACATACTACTTCAATTATATATTGTCTAAAAAATGTAATAAATAAAAAATATAAACAAAAAAAATTAAAATTTGTAAATTTAAAGAATTTTATGATACAAAAGAAGCCATTCTTTTCTTTCAGAATGCATATGTAAACACATTTATTAATAACCTTTTTTTGAGTTAGGTTGAAAACACATATATTTTTTTTTTGTTGTTTGTTTATCCTTCCAAAATTTTGATATGGTATAGTATGACTTGTAATAAAATATTTTCTAAACTTAAAATTTTATAAAATTTAAGAAAATTTGTAAAGTTCTTAGGGAATAAAATAAAAGTTACTGATTTGGATTATGGCAGTGACAAAGAATTGTAAAACATTCTTGCATTGACTTGAGAATCTGAAATGGATAACAACAAATAAACGTGTCTGTATATGTTACAAAATCAATAGAACTTAAGAAAACATCAAAATAATTAGAGACCTACATTCTATTAATTAATAACGAGACTTATTACATTTCTATAATAAATAATAAAAAAATATTGAAGAAAAATGATAGCCATATTATGTTTAATCATGATCTCTGATATATTTGATTTAAAAAAAAAGATATAATAAAGTAAGTTTTTATTATTATTATTTTATTTTTTGAATTAATGAACACACAGAAGTAGATAAATATGTAACTGTACTCTCAATTTATTAATAATTACATTATTATTTTTAGCTTTAGTTATATTAGATCCGCTCCTGCTGACTAAATATTCTCATTTTTCCCCCCAAAGACGAAATAAATAAATAAATGAAATGTTGATTATGGTTTTATTCTTTTTTTTATATATTTAACATATAACATGCACACTCTACATTTTATTCTTTCATTAATTGGGAAAGAGCAAATTTACTGTTAAATAAATAATTATTAATTAGTTTTTTAATTCAAATGCTATGTTTCTACTTAAAAGACTTATTTTATCCACAAATAAATTCTGAAATCTTATGTATAAGAATCTTATAAAAGAATTTCCAAATGTTTATATTAAAGTATTATTTGTTTGTGAGGAGAAATTCAAGTCTATCCCCCTCCCCCCATCAAGTTAAGTCTGCAACTATTTTATAGAATACAACTTTTTTTTAAATTAATTGTCCAGAACAAGTTTATTGTTAAATAAATAATTATTAATACTTTTGCAAAATACTGTTTTTGTTTTTTTTTTACTATTAGATACTCTTTTCTACCAGATTTGTAATAACAGTTTATTCTCTTTTATAAGGATGATCATTTTAATTGCTTACTAACTATTTACATGTGGGATTTTTAGCTATGTCATTTGATACCATTTGTTACATACTCTGGTTCATTTATCATTTTATAGATGTAAAATATTTATATATAGATACTATAAACTTAAAAAGCATCTGTGTTATATATCTGTATGTATGTTGAAAAATTACTGTACACTTACAATACACTAAACAATGTGAATTTTAATCATAGCTTATCAACAAAATATGAGCTGTTATTTATACATATGATGTGCATGAAGGACAGCTCAGATTTTAAAACTTATGTTTATAACAATGTAAAGATTTAATAGAGAATAAATTGTTTTATTTTTTTATTAAAAATAAAATGCATAAAAAAAAAGTTGACAAATTAATTACATACACTATTTAAAAATGCAAAGCTAAAATGTTAAAAGAATGTGCAAATTGGGAATAATATAATGATGATCGTTTTGTAAAATAATGTTTTCTTTATTACAATTTGTATTTTTTTAAATATGAATGAGCCATATTTACTTATTTAAAAAAAGTATAATGAAAATAAAATTTAAATTTTACTTGCAAATTAGTTCTATTAATTGTTCAAAAAAATTAAACAAATTGAAAATAACGTATTTTTATATTGGACTATTTCCATCATCTAATATGTGTATTGAATGTCTTTAGAAAAGTTTAATTTTAGTTAAATATTCCAAATGCATTCAACTGTTAGTAATATTACAGCAAACAAATGTTAGTAATATCACAGAAAATAGGTTAGTATATGCACAACGTTTCAAGAGATATTTTTCTCCCCTCTTCTTCAGGTGTTGCTGGCCTGACCAGTGACAGTACTAGCATGGGATTCTAACCTGGGTCCTTAGATCTTGATTATTGAATTTTTAAGGTAACGCTCTAACCAACAGCCATCCTGCCAAAGGCAACAGTATGTAGTAATTTCATATACTTATCTATGAGGTTCCTCCTGATTTCTCCACTTTTTCCTCAGAGCAAAGTTGATTAGTGGTTTCCATACATTATGTATAGTCACACTAGGTTGGATTATGGGATTTTTTGCCATTTGTCATGTGAGCAGCTTTTTTAAATTTTCTTCTTTGGACCTTTTCTTCTTTTTCCAATATTTTTGTATTTTCCCAATCGAACATATGTTCATTGGTCCATACATGGTCTGCTACCTTAGACACATCTGTTTTCTCTCTTCTAATCATCAGTTTATGTTCTTGCAAGTGCTTTTGAATGGGATGGCTGGTCTCATCGATATATGTTCTTCCACATTCACATGGTATTTCATAGATGCAGTTTTTTCTTTGCAGCATTTCAAGTTTAGGCTTTGTAGATAGTGTGGTATGGCTCTGGAAAGCTGTTCTGATGTTATACTGATTGCAGATTTTTCTTAATTTGTCTGGTATTTTTGGAATGTACGGATATACTACAATACCAATAATTGTCTTTTCTCTTGATGGTTCTTTTTGTTGTCTATTTAATGTTTTCTTAAAATGGATAGCCATTTTTCTTAAGAGTTTGTTCTATATAGATCTTTTCTTTTTTCAAATTTCCAGTTTCTGAACAAACTTCTTTTGCTCTGTTCTACAGTGATAGTATAACTTCATGTTTTGTGTTTCTGGTGTGATTAGATGTATAGGCTAGGTATTTTCCTGTATGTGTAGGTTTTTGGTAAAAATACAGCTAAAACACCATCATCACAAACCTTCAGAAAAACACTGAAAATAAAGTAATTTCAACTTATCTGGAATACACATGTAAATGATAAATTTTAAAAAAGATTAATACTAATTAGGATGTGTTGGTAATTTGTGAAATGAGTAAACCTAGATGATTTATCCTCTCCCCCCCCCCATTATCTTTATTAAAATAGTTTTTGAGCAAAATGTTCTATTTTATTAAAATATATATACATGATGAAGATAAATAAATTTCATTTACCCTGGAGTTTGATCATAAAAGTCAGCAAGTTTAAGAATAAATATATCACTTTAGTTGTTTATATAGAAATTATAATTTATGAGCATTAATCTTTTACAGATTTGCATTTTTTGACTGCTCTTAGTGGGTGTTTCAATTAAATTTCCAACTTTTTATTTCAACAAATTCACCATTATTCTTTATTATAGTTTAGTAATTTTCTAATTTTTTATAAGTTTACAAATGAAAATCATGCTTAAAAATAATAGTTCAATTTTGCAAATATAGAAAAAAAGTAATAAATTGTAATTAGAATAATAGCTTTTTGTTACTGTATGAACAGAAATAAAATTTGTTTTAATTCCAGTTTTTAAAATTTGAATGAATTATTTTTTTTAAAAAATCATAAATTATGAAAATCTGTTTTAAAATTTAAAATTCCAGTTAAAATTATTAAATAAAAAAATGACAAAAAAAAAAAAACATATGATGATTATAGATTTTTTCTGCCAAGCACAACTTTCTGCTTTACTTTTTTTTTTTTTTTAAAGCAATTGTTTCTGAATATCTAAATTTATATTTTGATCAAAAAATAAATATTTCATAAATATTTTGCAAAAATACTTATAGATATATACATATAAACTATGGAAATTATGTTTTCATTTTTGAAATTTAAATAAAAGAACGAGTAAACATTTTACTTATTTATTGAAAGAGTACACATTTTACTTATTTATTCTAGTTTGAAAACAAAAAAAAAAACCTATCAATTATCAGCAAAAATAATTGCTCATTTCTAATTAGTTCTCATCTTATATTTACATTCTCAGATTTTTTTAAAATTAATAAATCAGTTTATATTTTAATTCCAATTTTTATTATCAAATAAATGCAAAATTAGTAAAAGAGATCTAAAAATAACTACAAGAGAGTAAATTTAAAACAAAGTGATCAAAGTGCAATCTAGTGTAAAGTGAGCTTATGAACAATTCTGGGAAAATATACAATATGGACATGACAATTTCCTGACTTTTCACTGGTAACAGTAAAAAATTAAAGGTTTTAAATCATCCCAAGATTTGTGATATAGTGTTATATAAGATATCTAAATTATAAGGGATCAGGCAGGTAAATCCTCACTTTATTGTATGTATGCAAATAGATGAAAATCACTTCAGTTAATATTTTAATATATTTACTTTTATAGTAAAGTATTTTTTGTTTTTTAAAATCCATTATTATTATTAATTTTTAACTGAGCAGCTCTCTTCATACTATTGTAGTTGGCATATATAAAACTATTATCATAGTTTAGATTAGAAACCTGGAAATGCCTAGTGCTAGTTTTTGTCTTACTTTGTAAATATTGATAAGTACAATTCATTTAACCATATTGCTATAGCTTTGATCAGAATATAATGTAGATTGCACTGATACTGATAGTATGCAGATTTCCAAACAATGCTGAATAGAAAAGTCATCACAAATTAAAATCCATATCTAATTGATATCTCAGATAAACCGCTCAACCTGTGCGTGTTGCTGAATAATCCTAGTATCTTCTTTACTATATTATTCACATGATTGATAACAATTGCAATGGCAAGAAATTGAGTCTGATGCAATTTTTTTTAGGATATCAGTAGAGTCAAAAAGAACTTTTAATTTTATTTCCTTTTGGAAGCAATCCGTATATAATAGATAGATAAACTTAAATGACTAGATTGATGGATGAGTGAATAAATAGTTACTTGTAAAACAACAACAACAACTTTAAAAGCATATTTTAAAATCCGCATAACATCGATATTACAAAGCTAATTAATTAATTGCTCAAGAATTATCCATTGATTTTTTTTTTTAAATCACTCTCGATTTTTGCAATTTTCATTATTGTATATTTGTTTTAAGAAGTATATATATATTTTAAATATAATTTATAAATGCTGGTATTCTTGTACTAGAAACAATTTCATAAATAATATCGAATTATTTTTTTTTTGAGAAAAATAAAATCAAGAAGAGAATAAACATAGGGGCAAAATTAATTAATTGGAATTATCTCTGCATTATATTAAATTCCCCGCTTGAAGGCATATCCTCTGCCTAAGCAATAAGCCTCGGTTATCAATTAATATCCTTCATTGCTCGGCTTCCTCATTACAAAACGAAGTTTTGTCTAATATTGCCGAGATGCATCTTAATAAAATAGGTGTTAGCATATTTACATATGAAAAGATATTCTGAGTGTGTGTATTTACATCTATTTGCACGATATTTTTCTCATTGATTGATTTATTTATTTTTCTTTGTAAAGTATACTGATACTTTTAACTAATCTACTAAAAAAAACTACTATTTGAATTTGATTGACAAAAACGTATGTAGAGAAAGATCAAGTCGGATGTCCTAATATAGAAAATATAAGTATATAGTATTTATTATTCATTAATTAAATACTAAATCTGCTAAATGCACTTTTTACTAATGTATCCTTTTAAAAAAAAAAAAAAAAACTAATTCTAATATCTCTAAATAAACACAATTATTCTTTTTTTGCAATATCATTCACATTCTCTTTATCTTGGGAAATATATTGTCAATTCGGCTACATTTAATTTACAAAACCATGACGGTAATTTATTAAACTTTCGTTTAAAAATAGAGAGATTGTCAGCCCTTAGAAAATCATTTTCGCCATCTATGAAACGTGACTTGTCTTTTAAAAAAAAAATCTGAAATAATAGAAAATAATTTTGGAAAAAGCTTATCATTTTTTATAAACACTTATTTTTACTTTAATTTATTTTCTACTGACATGTATAGATTCTATTTTCAAAATTTATGGGTCAGTTCTACCAATTGCTCGAGAGACACACGTCCAAGCAACTGAACTTACCGTTTATTTAATTAATTAAATAAACTTTTTTAGTATTCAAAATATACATTTAAAATAAAAAGTCATTTTATAATCATAAAGTTGTTTTAAACCAATGATCCAATAGCAAAATAGCTTTTTGATAATCACATATTTTTGTTTATTTTTTGATGGAAGAGGGGGAGGATGATTTATCTGCATACCGTAAGAATTATCCAGAATGGAAGATAGGGTCTTTTAAACTGAACTGGACTAATTATCCAATAAAAACACTTTTCGCGATATATTAGGTAATTTGAGCGCTATTATTAATAAACTAAAACTGTCTGTGACCCTATACTCTTAAAAAAATTGTAAAAAAATTGTTTTATTATATAAGATTACAGAAGACATATCTAATAAAACTGCACAAGTAGATTAGACTTCTCTTTAAAAAAAAAATCCCCGAAATGCTTTTTGGGTATGTTGCATGTGCATGTGTTTAAACTTTTATTTTTTATTTTTAAATTATTTAATTTAACAGCACTTAAATATTATATTAAACACTAGGCAGGATTTAAAATTATATATATATATTAGCATAATGTTGTCTGTTGATAAGAAAAAAAAAGATCTCAATTTGGTTAGATTGAGTGGATTTGTTATGGGCAGTATTGACTTTGAGCATGTATTAATAGTCCCAGATAAAAGAGTATGACATTCTAACTGGAAAAGAACTCAAAATTTTTCGAAATTGTAAAATTTAATCGATTCTCAGCCATTCCTTACCAATGAAAACAATATCCTAAATGGTTTAATGCACTGCTGTAGTATGGGACTCTAGAGTGTAAAGTTCTACTGACACTTCTTATTTATAAACAATCAAACCATTCCATTTTTAAAAAAAAACAAAAAAACAATTATATTACACCTCTTTAGAATATCTTATATTTAATCTTTATAATGAAACCAGGTCTGCCTTTTTCATGAAAAATATGCTCTAGTTGAAATGCCTATTTAGGATAATAGTAGATTTAAATACATTTGAAGAGATATCACTTCCAGTCTTGCTACCATAATACAAGACAAAATTGACAAATTACTCTTCAGTATACATGCATTTCAGGAATGACCTTTCTCAGCTGCTACCAACAATTCAATCAAATATAACAGCTGCATAACTTATATTAATATTGTAAAATATCAAAAAGGAACATTAATGTAAATTGAGCTCAATGGTTTGTTGGTTGTCCCTCAAGATAACTGATAAGAAAACTATTCTTGAAATACACATATATTGCAGAACTATTTGTTAATTCTTTTTTTTTTTTTTATTAAGGAAAAAAAAAATGCAGGTGACTGATCACCCACTACATGATGTAAATACATTTGTTTAAAAGAAATCTTTAGATCATACTACAGTCAATAACTTTAGTCTTCTCCATTGATTCATAAGAATCTTTGAATTGCCAAGTCCTTTAATTCACAGATCCTTAAAACTTCATCTATGTTGCCATGTCTTTGTATAAACCACATCTATGGAATTTATATTTTAATCCGTTTCTGAATTTCTATTGCTTTCCTATTCTGAGTTTTCTTCAAAATTTTCCTCTTGTGAGCTTATTTCTTCATCATCTGTGATTTCTTCTGTTTCATCAGTACACACAGGACTAGTATTAATTTGTTGCTGCATTTCCTTTGGATAGCCATCTACTTCCTCGCTTCCAGAACTGTCACTATGAGCCTCATTGCTCCATTGCTCTTCTATATTATCAAGTTCTTCGACTGGATTATCAGACTTTTCTATGATACCCTGCACTACTTCACCTTGCCTGCTTCCGGAACTGTCACTACAAGCCTCATCATTCCATTGCTCTTCTATGTTATTGATTTTTTCCTCTGGACTATCTGCCTCTTCTGAAATTATCTGCCCTACTTCACTGTTGCTACATACATGCCCCTTTAGATTCAACAATACATTTGAAGATCATGGGATGAGCTAAAATATCATGTTCCATTACCTCTGGGTCATTGACTATCTGACCTTCTGATTCAGTTTCCATCTCATCCCCTGACTACTGTTGAGTGAACTTCTGTCTTCTTTTCCTTTTTCTCTTTCTCCTTGAGTGACCCTCAGTTTTTTTTTCTTGCTCACCACACAGCTCGATGTTTGAGCCCACAACACTATGCTCATCAGTTTGCGAGCCAGAGCCATTCTTATTTTTCCTCTTGAAACTTGCACCTTGTGTCATTTTACCCATTTGAGTTGAACCATTCTCACTTAGTTCTGTATCACTGAACATGTTATCTTCTTTTAATTGACCTATTTCTTCTAATGTGCCTTCAGATTCTTCAGATTGTATTGATTCAGAGTCGGTCAGTTCTGCCTGTGCTGATTGTTTCTTTATCTCTTTGGTGGCCCTAATTAAATGGCCAGTATCTCCACATCCATAACACTGTGGTTGAATTCCTCGAATTACTATGTATATTGGGCTTTTATTCTGCTCAAAAATGGATGGTATATCCAGTGGACTGATACCTTTAGTCAGCCTCATTGTAAATATTGCGTTATTGGATGGCAGCTGAATCCCTGCTCTTCTTTCCATTAGGAAAGTGAACCATTCAATAGAGCCAAACTGTACTAATAGTTCCTGCAATTCATCTTTTCTAAATGCCACATGACAATTCCTGGTTTTTCCAGGTCAATTTTCACTAAATATTTTCCATCTAGAAACATTTGAGATCTTTTGAATCTTTCTTTGGCTAAAGTGTTTTCAAATTCTAGTGTGACATATTTTTTGTTAGGGTGATAGTAGACCCTTCTTATTAAATCAATGATGTTTAAGTCCTTGATTAAGACAAATAGCTCATTTATTGGAAATATGAAAAGTTCACATTTTTTATTCGTTGTGCTCAATGTTAAAGTATACTGATTCTGGAAGCTAAGAAAGGAATTAAACAATTTCTGAGGAATTCTATTATTAAATTCATCATTGATTGATTGAAAGTCTTCTGGAATTAATTTATTTCTATTCTGATTAGAGTGGTTCGTACTTGACTCAACATTATGATATATTAAGCCATTCTCAAATTTATTCTCATGGGAGATGCCAGCATGACTAGTTTTCCCATACTTTTCATTGTTCAGATTGTTTTCATGACCTCTGACCACTAGCTCTAGCTTTGTCTCAAGGCCCATAATCCCCTGCTCCATTTGAAAGGCATTGGCATATGGGGTTTTGAAATATTGCCATTTGGAAGTCTTAGTATCCTTTTTTAACTTTTCTGCAAACGTTGGAAGTGTTAGTTCTGCATTATTGCTCTCACCAGTAGGTTCAACTGAATACTTCTGAGCTTCTGTAACTTTTTTTTCTTCCAAGCTTTGGCTTTTAATTGTCATGGTTTTGTCTAGATATTTACTTTATGTACTTCTCCTGAGGTTTTTAGTTTGTCCTTCAGTATTTATTCTTGTATTGATCAATGTAGAGTCTCTTTGGTGATATTCGTCTTTGTTTCATTCCAGTTCTGCTTCTATATCATGAATTTGGGGCACAGCGCCCTCTCTTGTGACAAAATTCCCGTGATTTTTAATTATCGTTTTAGATTTTAGTAGTTTTGTGATGGACCCACCCACAACTTTATTTTCTGATAGATTTCCATGAATTTTGGCAGTATCATTAATATTTAATTTATGTTTCATTGTATCAACTTTAATTTGCTGTATCTCAATGTTTTCATTGATCTTTAGCCTAATATCTACTGTATTTTTGGTACCGTTTGAATTTTTCTTTAAAAGTTTTTTTAGTTATTTCACCTCTAAACATTTTTCTGAACTATTTTTAATTGATTTAGATTGTTTAAACACTTCCGGAATTACTTGATCACTTCTCAATATGTCATTAAGTTTAATACTACTGAATGCTTGCTTATTCTGACTTTGACAGTCGGCATCCATCTTGGGAAGGTTATAAAACCTTCTCCGTAGCACTTAATCAAATTTGGACACTTAATAAACAAATTAAACACTAGAAAACGCTCTGCTACAAGATTGTAACTTAATCTTGGGTCCTAGAATAATTGAAATGAAATCTTTTAAAATTTTTCTTACAATACTTTGAACTTCTTCTTGAGCTGATGTGAGAGTCTTCTTAGTTTCATGCGCCACGCCATCTATTTATTTTTTAATGTAATAAACCAACCATAATACAAAATGTATTAGTATGATGATTGGAGCTGATACCTCTCTTCAAATTTATTTACATTTAATTTCAAATACTTCATCTATTTATTAAATAATACATTTAATATCTTATTAATTAAGCTGAAGAAATTTTATTTTTTAAAAATGTCACGGGTATAATAAATTGGATAAAATAACAGCTTTATATACAATTAATTTAGTTGAAGTATTATAGCACTATTATGCATTATAAATAATAATCTAAAAAGTTACCAAGATATTTAAATTCAAGTATATTATCTATACTGACTTAATGTAATTAGAAGGGACTCAAACTTTCAAGCTTCCTACTTCAGGTTGACTTAAAGTCGACATGGGTATTACAATAATATTGGCATTGACAAGGCATTTGAATTTCGTCATAGAGTTTTAATGATGTGGATGGCTGAAGAGTTGCAAAGTAGAAAAGACTGAAGTCTGCCTATTAAAGTTTGAAGATTTGTTATCTTAATATAAAAATGAGCATTGATTGCATATATGTGTGTTGGAGATGATAAATAATCTGGACCATCTGATGAGTGCTGGTTGAACACGAAATATGTATAAGTTCATTGGAGATCTTGTATCTTTTTCACATGTACGTTGTCATGCGTATCATTTGTATAAGATGCAGTGGATAGATGCAGGAGCTTGAAAGTCTGAATTCAAGATATTTAAATTTATTCAAATTCTCAAGACTTAACAATCCCACTTAAAAATTTCTGAGATTTTTATTTTCCATAAAGCCTGTTTTTTTTTTTCATAAAAAATTTAGTATTTTATATATTTAAATTTTGACACGTAATATTTTAAAATTATATAGTTTGTACAGATTGTTTAAGTATTAGATTAATAGTTTTAAAAATAATGTAGATTAAAATTTAATTCCTTTTTAACTTAATGACAAACTCAACACTTTTTTTTAATTTAAAAAAATCAAGATCTAATTAAATTAGTTTCAATGACTTACATAAAGAAAAGGTTTTAAAATATGTTTTAATTAAAATGTTTTGTAAATTTATTTTTTACTATAAAATCCATTAGACGTTTTCTTATTAGCCAAAATAACTTTTAATAACTTAAAAAAAAAAGCGCCTAAGCGTTTAATGATATTTGTTTTGGAGAAAGATTATACTAAAATATCAAAATAATTGAATAATCTTAAAAGCATATAGATGGCTTTGAACTTAGAATTTTTCAGTATATATTCGTCCTCTGCTCCAGCTCAAACAACAGACACACATGACTATGTAAGTGAGAAAAAGATAGATCGTTCCCAATAAATTTATGTCATGCAGAGCTAGCATTCATCAGTTGGGCCAGATCATAATCTCCCACACATATATACAATCAGTGCTCGACTTATATTAAAATAGCAATCCCTTAAACTTAAATGGACAGGCTTCAATCTTCTCACCCTTCCAACTTTTTAACCGTCCATTTCATTGGAAAAAAGCAACGATGGAATTCTCAAAGCCCTTGGTAGATATGATATTACAGTCATTCCCTTGTAAACATTAAGTCGATCTAACCACAATATTATCAGACCAGGAGAGGGATGGGATGAACTTATAGATGTAACCTACTTCCAAGACAATATGTAATTAGCCTATTCATTCAGTGCACTGAATTTTATTGTATAAATAAATAGAGGGTTTGACCTAAGGATTTTTCAGTCTACATTCATCCTTCACTCCATCTCATTCAAATCTTTCTATTTACTTATATAAAAAACATTCAGTGCACTGAATGAATAGGCTAATTACATATTGCCTTGAAAATAGGTTTATATATATTTAATTCAGTTCATTCCTTTCCCATTAATCTATGGATACATAATGGTCCAATAATATGAGGGGTTCGATTGTCATAACGTCTACATGGGTATGGCTACAATATCAAATCCATCAAGGACTTTGAGTGTTCTATCATTGGTTTTTAATGAAATGGATGGTTGAATAATTGGAAGAGTGAGAAGATTGAAGCCAAAGGTTAAAGAATTGCTAACTTAATATAAGCTGAGCATTGAGTGTATGTATATATGTGTGGGAGATTGGAGATTATTAGAGATCATTATCTTTTTCACATGTATGTGGTCATGTGTGTTGGTTGTTTGGGATGGAGTGAAGGATGAATATAGACTGAAAAATCCTAAGTTCAAATCCCTTTATTTACTTATATAAGAAATATTTAGTACACTGAATGAATAGGCTAATTAAATCTTAAAAGCATGTTTTCTATTGTTTCGTGCTTAAATTGGTTAATTTTGAGCAAGTTTGGATAATTTCAAATTCCTGATATATTATATTCAGCAATAAATTTACAAATAAATTTGATCTACAATATATATAATTAATCATTTCTCCTTAAGTACTTTTTACATAAAATATGTATATATTAATATATACTACTATATCTAATATGGTCACAGTTATATGATATAACTAAAGTTTTTTTGGGATTAAATGGTGTATTGACTTATTTAAATAATGGCTGTTTTGACAAAGTATCATCAAAGTTAATGTCTTAGTAAAAAACTGTTAGATCTTAAGTAATAACAAACTGAAGTTTTACGTTATATTAAAGGAGTCACTAATGAAATCAGTAGAAGACTATCTAATTTCAATATTAAGACTACCTTTTCTACTAACTGATAAATTGGTAATTTTTTTTCCATAAATCTAAATTCTATGAAATTCAGCGTTCACCGTGATCAAGAAGATATATATATAGGTCAATCCAATAGATGAATTAGTGTAGAATTAGGAAGCATTAGATGCCTTTAAACAAAAGTTAAATACATCAACTTTTACTTCACTTTTTTTTTACAAATTAGTCATACACCTGACTTTCATAATATTAAAAGACTTGCTAATTTGGAAAACCATGAGAACCATAAGAGAATCTATTGAAATATAAAAAAGATCGGGTGGGTTAAATAAATCTGATGAAGCAACAAAGTATTCCAGCCTTGTGGACACCACTTTATCTCTTCTAAAATGAAAAATGAACTTGAAATCAATTAATAGTAAAACTGAAGGAAATAAAAGTTTGATTTAATATACCTATTCTGAATAATCAGCCATCAAATATATATAAGAATGATTGTTCTGTACTTCACGCCTTGTTATTACTTAAAGACCTGACAGTTTTTACTTAAAGATCTGACAGATTTTCATTAAGACTTTAATCTTGGAAACGATGAATTATTGACAATATTTATATATAAAAGAGAAAAAAGATTTATGCAATAATGTTTATATTTGTTTTAAAATATGTTTAAGGATTTAAAAAAATTTGTATGTTGACTGCCTTGTAATTTTTGTCTTTTGATTCTTTCACTTTTTGTGATAGGGTTAGAAATTTTTGTAAGTTTATTACTCAGATAACTTTATATGCCATTTATATTTCAGATCAACAATGTAAAATAGAAGCTGGCAATCCATTAAAATAATTTTTGTGGAAACTGAAAATTTTAAGTATTCCATTATTAACATCGCTAATTGAATATTATATGTAAATTATGTTAGATTAAAATTTATTTTGATACGAATAATTTCTAGTTCAAAATCTAAAACTATTTGTAGCTATAAAAACTAAATTTGAAATATATTAAAAAATACTGAGCTCTATTTTACAACACATATATATAACAAGATTTTGCTTACTATTTCATATTTTAGAAATACAGCTGAGTAAGAATTATATATATATAATTTGAAAAAAAAAAAATAGTACAAAGGTATAAAATATTCGGGTTTTTTTTAATTTACGGAAGACAATAAAGAAAAAATGTTCAATAAAACCTTCTTAGAATTACAGCTTGACATTGCGTTAGGATTATTTATAATTTATATATAAAAAGTTAAATCATTGAAAATAGCATCATTATGTATCCCTTATATTTGTTTCATAATTTTACAAATACCAAAAACATAATCTGCAATTAATAGATTTACCAAAAAGAAAACATTTTTAAATGACATTTTATTGACCTATTTAAGCAAGATAATTCACTTTGCGTACATTTATTATTCATAATTTATTAAATAGTTGTTTGAGCTGGATAAAAAGAAATAAATGAAAACATGCACGAAAGTCAGATTATATAAGTCTTCCTTATGATTTTCATAGTTATAAGTGATATGTGTAATATACATCTGTAAGTATTTTTGTCTGTGCTAATAAGCTTCTTCCTCAATTTATTTTTTATTATAATACTTAAGAATGCTTTAATTTAAAAGGTGACTAGTTAGTTATTTCTGTATTACAAATGATAATTAAATAATTTATAATTATAATGCAGTGGAACAACTATTGATTATGAAGTTTTCTTTCAGATGAAATTTAAACATGCTCTTACTAGTAAACTACACATCATTTTTGAGAAGATTTTTTCAAAATGTAACCGATTTTTTTATATTTTAAAGTTAGGTGATTACAAACTTTTGATTTAATTTAAATATATATATTATTCCCTTGCTTTCTTATAATCAAACTCTACTTAGTCCACTTATAATGTTACTCTCTTTTTTTCTTCTTGTTGTTAACAGTTTTATATACATAATTTAATTTTAATTTATTAATTTCATTTCGTTACTTTTTATTATTATTCTTTCTGTTGTACAACTTTTTTTTTTATAGTTATTTGCAACTTTTACTTGTATATATATATATATATATTGTACTTATGAAATATGCATTTGTTGAAATAATAGTGTTTGTTTTTTTTAAATCGATATAGTTATTTTTTGCTCTTTGTTTTCTCCGTTTTTTTTAATGTTATTCTCGGATTTTCTTTTTTCTTTTTCTTTTTTTTTTTTAAATTATCTTTTCTTTCAGATCTGACCAAACTTTACAAGACATAGTGTATAAACTAGTTCCTGGACTTTTTAGGAGTAAGTATTTTTAAACATATTGTATATATAAATTCTTAAGAATAATAATGTATTAGCTAGTTAGTAATATTAAATAAAAGTTTTCAAAATTGAAAATGATATATATTTATATTGGCTGTTAATTACTAAGAATTAAATTATTTGTAGCAATATTTTTATTTACATGAATTTTTAGTTTTAAAAATGCTGAATCATTTAAAATCGATTTTTTTTCTTTCTAATTTTAAGTAAACTTGTTTCTTGTATGATTTTTTCTTTCTAAATAAGACATTAATTTAAATTGTTTAACATATTTATTTATAGAAAATATTTTTCTTTCAATAACTGTAATCATTAAAGTATTTGCGATTGAGTAGTAGTAATTTATAAATATTTATTGTTTTTAATAATCTTGGAAGCTTTGCTGATATAAGTGGAACCTTATATATTCATACAATTATTATTATTAGATGTTAACTAATAGGTTTCTGGCAACCTAATGAATGGCATTTTGGCTGTTCATAGAATTATAATTATCTGCGTTTCCCAACAGTAAAATATTGATAATAAAATATTTTAAAACGTCATATTGAAAAAATAGTGAAAGAAAATGCAGGCAAAGTTGTTTTTTTTTAAAAAAAAAAAAACAATGAAAAAAAAGATCGTTAGATTAATAAAAAAAAAAGATTATATCTAGCTAGAGGGTTGAGTTTGCCAAACCTGTTCTTACTAGTTACAAGTTCATGAAAAGTATATACTATTATTTAACTTAAATAATAATTTGTAATTCCTATTGAATTTATTTTTGAGATGGAATTAAAAAAAACTAAAAATAAATGAATACAATTAGCAACAATTGCAAAAATAAATAAATAAATAGCTGCTTCTATATTTTTTAAAACTATTGTTTTAAAATGAAATTTTTAATATCTAAATATTATTTTCAAAAACATTATGAAATATAAAACTAATTTACAAACTAATTTCAATTTAACTTTGGTTTGTACGTTAAAATATATCTGTATGCAGAATTCTCGATGTCAAAGAAATTAGTAATAATTAATTATCACCTGTTTGTTAGTATTATTTATTGTTTATTATTATTATTATTATTATTATTATTATTATTTGTTGTTGTTAGATACTTATATGTATTGAAAAACAAATTATAATCATTGTAGTTGATAAATGATTAGCAAAAGCGATAATAGACTTTTTTTTTTTAAATCTTCCATTTTTATTTTTATTTTGAAACTTAAAACCGTGTATAGTAAATTTTAGTGTGTTTTTTTTTTTAATCAATATTTTTTCTGTATATAAATATATGGTAAAAAACACTCAGTAATCTTGTTAAGAACGATTCTTTCCAATCTGGATGAAATTAAAATATAGCTAACCGTTATATTTTTTCATCTGTTTTAATTTTTACTTATGGGGCCCTATTTAGTTTGATCCCGTAGCAGAATGATAGATCGCTTCAGAGACTACAAGTTTCTAGATCCATTCCCAGTGTGTCCGTTTAATGCTCACTTTTTAAAAAAAGCTTTTTTTCTGATGTCAAATAATAAAATATAAAATTTGACATAAAACATATATACATATAAATAGTTTACAAATATATTAAATAACCTCAATACTACCACATTTTTATGAATAATGTATATATAAATCAGTAAAACTTCTTTAATTAGAAAAGTCTAGACATACGGACAAATATGAATTATATAGTAATTTATATAAACTATTTTTTTATATTTACAAATCATAGAAATTGAAAAAAAAAAAAAAGGAATGGAAAAGCAAAATTAAAAAATACTTTAATAATAAAATTTTTGTTTTATTTTTTATTTAGCATGATTTTTTTTATATTTTATTCATTGCATTTATCCCATAGATTAATAGCACATCTACACTGATATCCTTTTAACTTTTATAAAATTAGTTTTTGCATTATAATAATTTCTATTTTTAAAAAAATCATGTTTGTAGCAGTAACATGAAAAACATCAGAGCTTAACATATTTTTCTGATTCATCAATATTTGCATGAAATAATTGAATCTATGCTTTTTTTAAATCTTCATTGTATATATATATAGGACAGGCTCGGTGTAGTTTAATGCAGTGATAGCAATGGTATTCTTGAATCGTAGCTCAGTCTCTGATTGGTATAATGCCCTAACTTTTTATTAACTCATGAGCAATAATTTCTCATTATTTTTTTATATAAATTAATAATAACGTGAAACCTTTGATAGATGTGCCTTAAAAATGCTTATATGATAGCCAATCAGATATAATAATTCAAAACACAAGCCAGAGATTTTTTGAGAAAAAGATGGAACCCCATCTTCTTTACTTAAATGTATATATAAATAAACCAGACTCAAGCATTTTGAATGAAGAGTGTGAAGCTTTAAACACCTTCACATTTGATTCACTAAATATTATATATAAATAAACAACGTGAAATCTTTCTATTTACTATGTAGTAATTTTCAAATGTAATGAAATAATCGTAACAAATGTAAATATATTAATTGCTTAAGCTCAGGCAGATGCAATATTAATAATGTGAAATTAAATAAAGAGTTTATTAGAAGAGCATCCAAATACATATATGCAACCCTGAAAATATTCCTATCAACATATATATATTATTTGTAAACATCATTCTTTATATTCATTCTCAGTACACTGCACACTTAATGAAATTGTCATTTCTAAAAATTTCATAACAAATTGATTTACCAAAATCTCTGCTTATTAGGTCATAATGTATATAATATCATATTTGTAAGATTGTTATACATTTTTATATATTCCAAGTGACAGATTTATATATATCTAAAAAAAATTCTATTTGTTATTCAAATATATAGATAGCCTACCATAATCTTTAGCTATGTCTCATTGTCAATTTTTTCTCCAAACAAAACACCCAATCTAGTATTGTAGATTTTAAAGAAAACTATCAAAAACGCAATAAAAATAAAGAAAGTGGAAAAAATAGAATTAATCTTTAATGCAATTTTACTTCACTAAAATAATTTTATCAAAAAGGAGATCATAAATAAAATGAAATTGATAAAAATAAATTCTGAAATATTTGCGAAAAAATTACAATATATGTATAATTTGATCAAATACTACAAAAATGATTCATTCAAATAAAATTAATTTGTTCTAAATATAAAACCAGAAATCTATCACTTTACACATTTTTTTTGACAGGTGCACATGTTCACCCATATTCACACAAAAAATTGAATAATAACGCTGTTGATATTATATCAATTGAATTATCCAAAATAAATCGATATAAATTTACCATCTAATTGTTTTCAACCATTTTAGACCTCACATTAAGTAGCATCGGTAAGATAGGTGTTAATGCATAATTAAGGAGGTGAAAACTACCATATTAAGAAAATCATTATTAGCAGTTTGATATTTCTAATCTTCAGAAATATTCCAAACAATTTAAATTAGAGCTTTCAAATCGTTTGAAATTTTAACACTCATTGAAGATGTTTCAGATTAGATTGAAATCAATAAGAATATATATATAACTGATAGTCTATTAAATTCTGCCAGGAAAATAGCTGGCACAAAAATGTAGCAATTTACTTGTACATTTTCTACTGAGACAAGAGAATATATGAAGAAAAGAAAAAATATATATATTTTTTTAAATGATTCATTAAGAAGACTTGAGTATCTAAAGTTTTGTAAAATGATACAAAGAATTAAAATTTATATCAGAAAATATAATGGTGAATCTACAAGGAAAGCAACTGAAAATAATAAGTGTCAAAAATGTAAAAGCTTTTTGGTATTGTAAAGAAAATTATTTCTGCAATAAAAGGTATGGATACATTATTAATATATAAAAAAAGATGACATCATGAAATATGTGAAAAAGTTATATAAAGAATTGTATAGTAATAAAGATTCAGAAAACAAACTATCCCCTACATTTACTATATTTTGTGTATAGCAGCATGTTTTAAATGAAGGAGTGAGATATGCAATTTAATCTACTTCAAAGAAAAAAACTTCAGGAAATGATTGGATTATTATTATCTTAAAAGAAAATAATAAAATAGAAAAATTGTTGGCAAAGTTATATACCAAATATCTAAATGATAAAGATGAACCAGATGATTGGAAAATTTCATATTTAAGAAAAGTGATAAAATATATTAAAAATCACAGACATATTAGTCTTCTACTGCTATACAAAATCTTTAGCAAGATAATTAAACCCACAGGAAACTAATCACCCCAAAGAACTAAAACTGGTTTTAATAGTGAATCATGTCCACTTATTTTGAGAAATTGTAAAAAGATTCAATGAATCTCAGCTGCCCTTATACTTTGGATATGTAGATTATGAAAAGGCATTTGATTCTATAAGCATTTATAAGGTAATTAAAGAATTGGATCATCTGGATATTGATCCAAGATATTGTCATCTGAAGAATAATTATCAAAATGCAACAGGTCTAAGATTAACATTGAGAAAAGTATAGCGCAGAATGATTACATATCTCCAAAACTTTTAATAACAATTTTACAAAAGCTAAGGGAGTAAAATTAAATAAAGATTATTTAAATTATCTAGATTTTGTTGATGATGCTTTCAAACTTCAAGAATGTTGCAAGAGTTATGAGATGAAAGTAAGAAAGTAGGACTAAATATAAATGCTAAAATGATTAAAGTAATATTCAATGGATTTTTTCATAAGAAGAAAATAAAGATTGATAATCATGAATTAGAAGTTAACAATTACAAATATGTTGGTCAGATTATTAAAACAGATGGAAAAAATAATGGATGCAATTAATCATGGAATTAAACTTCTATGGAGTGCTTTTGGTAGAAATAAATTAATATTTTAAAAAAAATGTGCTTATACATTTGAAAAGACATATTTTTAATAGCTACTTTTCCATTTCTGTAATCTTATAGATCTAAGGATTGGACACTTAACAGAAGACCAATGTAGAGATTTGAGACTACTCAATATATTGAATTTATTAAGGGCATTACAATCTTGAAATATATATTTTCTGTTAGTCAAAATATAATCCAATTCTGCTGTACCTTCATTTGGATATTTCCATTTCCTTTTAACATTTTTCTCAAAAAAAGAATTCATAATATACGGTTTTTCTTTTTCTGCAAACTCCACAAGTCTATGCCCTCTTTCATTTCTATTACCATAACCAAATTTATCTAGAGCACTTTCATCTTTTATTTATTTATCAATTCTAGCATTAAAGTCTCCCATAATAATTTTAAAATGTTGCTTAGTCTGATCAAAAGCCTTTTGTACATCCACATAAAACTCTTCTACTATTTCATCACTACAAGAACTTACTCATTGGGCTTAAACCTGAATTCTTTGCATTTTATATCTGCTATTAAGTTGATGAACTAATCATGTCACTGTGTTCAATACACCATCAATCTTCACAATGTTGTTCTTCCACTTTTTATTTATAATGAATCCTATACTTGCTTTGCAGTAGAATATATGTTCATTTTTTAAAATCAATTGTTTCTTCACCTTTTCTTCTAACTTCACAAAGTTCAATAATATCTCTTTTAATATGAGACAATTCTTGCAATCTTTCTTCACTTGAAGATCTGCAATTGTAAATACCTAAATAAAAGTCATCATCAAATGGCAGCCTGGGTTTACAATTAGATTCTTAGCATCCTCTGCCTTTGGCTCTCAACCACTGCCCTGGCGGGTCACTTTATAGCCTCTTGGGCATAAAGGTCATAATTCATTTTTGTCTGTCATGATTGTAAATATCTATTAGAATTTTTTTTTGTTCACACACTTATTCTGCCTTATCAGGCAAGTGAGAAGAAATACCATGGTGTTTCTTGATCTTAAACTCAGAGGTAAAAAGCCAATAAATTCATGCTATATGAATAATCACATTGTAATAACTGCTGCATGGAGTGGACATTAGAATTTGTCCTGATCGGTTCCTTTAAGGCCTCCAAGAGGAATCAAAGGTTCTCCTTTTAGTTAATAGTAAACTTTTATCTAAATGTGATTGTTGTTTCTTCTACTACCCATAACCTCTCAAGGAAATCAGATTGTATTGTATATTTTTAATAATTATTGAGATTACCAAAATCTTCCTCTGTCATGAACACCATAGATTATCAGTTCCTTTTCATTCTCATCAATTCAATCCAACAAGGATACTGCCATTGTTTCAATATCATCTTATTAAGCAGGTAGAAAAAATGTTCTATTCGTCTCATGATTTTATTATCAGATATTTTCAGAATATTATTAGAGAATTTTAATTGATTTTTTTCTAATATACTTATATTATTTCTTTAGGGAAATCCATATATCATTTCTTTACAATAAATTTGATGGTTTTTAAATGAAATAGTTATAGCTCTTTGAGAAGCTGTTGAATGCAACAACTGTATCATACTGAATAAGGTTGCATTTTAAGACCATTTTAAACATTATCATTTAATTGACAAAAATAACAGTCATCAGCACCTAGGAACTAAGAAAATATTGCTGTTTTTTTAATTCTTTCAAATTAAAAATCTCACTATTAAAAATGATATCTTTTCATCTAATTCATGTCATTCTCTGTAAACTTTTGTAAAGTCCCTGATATAAATTTAGAAAACAAAGTTGATGCAAGTGTACATACAGGTATTAATAACATCCACACCACTACACATTCTTTTCAAATCTTATGAATAAAGGTAAATAAAAAATAAATGATTCTCAAGAATGACTTGCAGTTATATATGATTCTCTTAACTACTTTTATTATTACTTTTAATTTATAACTTGTAGAAAGCTACTTTTTAATGATGTGAAAAGTATAATATGAAGTAATCATATTTTTCCATTGGTATGAATATTAAAAAAAAAGATGCTTAAATTCCACCTTGTGGAATTTATTATTATATAAAAAATATCTGAAGCCTTCCAAAATGTATTTCCAAAGACTACTCTCATAAATATGGAAAAGTTGGAGTTAGTACATATCTTATGGCCTTTAATTGATATTTATTATATCTTACATATGTGTCTTCATTGCATTATCTTCTAATCATATCTTCTTTAGGAAAGCTGGCAATAATGCATTCTTAAATAGTTTTTATACCATTACAAAAGACAACTTATGACTACTCCAACTAAATTTTGTAGCAGCTCAATGATGACCTGAAATTTATGTTGTAATTAATGCATTCAGTAAATCCTAATATAATTGGCAACAAAAGAAACAAGATCATCTTATTCTATGATATATCACAAGCACCAAGTATTCAAATTTTATTTGGTCATTTAAAAACAAACTAATGACTTTATATTTAAAACCTTGTACAGAAAATAGAACATATTATATAAACAAGGTTCAATAATTAAACATTCAACTTGATCTAATTCCAATTCAAAATCCCTCTTGTTATAAATACAGAGAACTTTATAAATGTTAACAAAAAAAAATTGTCTTAAAAATCTCAGTCCATAAAAGATCTCAATTATTTACCATTTAAACTGAATTTTCATAAAATAGTATATTACATTGAGTTTATCTCACATTTCTAATTTTAATTCAAATCTTGTTCTCCATGATAATAATATTTTGTATATGTTTGCTTAAATAGTAGAATGACAGACTCTGGAGCTGAGTCAAAGTCCTAAATTGGCCCAACTTTTTCACTTGCTTGCTCATACTTTTTATGAATTCCCAAGTAGTAAACCATTCAATTTTTTTTTTACAATCTTAAATTAAGTCATGTAAACTACTGAGAATATATCTTGACAATATTTCTTGTGTTTTTTTAGATGCCAGATAGATTTTTTTTTTTTTCTAGTTCATTTAATTCATTTTATCATTATGATATCAGCACATCTTTTACTGTGGGTCCTATTACTATTCACATATGACAGATTATTCTGTTAAAGTGGGGCACATTGCATGCTACCCAAAACACAAGCAAATCATATTCATAACAAATTCTACATGATTTTAGCTTTCATTAAATGTTTATCATGTACTGTGGATATATTTTTTAACCGTTTCAGAAATACATATAATCATAGCATGGATTTTTCTTTTCTTTTCAATAATTGTATGAAAGAATAAGTTGTTCAAATATCTGGGCAATTATTTTTATCTTTTCCTATAAAGCAAGAATTTCATGATTTGTTTTAGGCCTAGAAGAATTGTAATCATTATTAGCTTTGTACTTCAAGATCATTGTAAATTAACTTTTAAAATTTCAACCCAAGCAGAGAAATAGTATAATTTAAATGAGTATGTGAGATTTATGTTGCTTTGGTTTATTCATGTGTGAAAAATACAATTTAGTACTTGAATTAATTTCTAATTTTTAATTAAATATAATCCTCGAATTACATATTAAGTTATTAAAATTTCAGATAGCTGTGTTTATTTGTACTTAATGAACATTCTCAAAAATTATTCAGCCTTGTAGTATTTTAGAAATAGTTTATTGAGCCAGAAAACTATTTTATTAACTATTGTAAAATCTCCTCATTTAAAATATTCAAAAACTTATAAAGAAAATGAAATGATATGAGGTTCAATGAAAAATAATAGATTAAATCGTACGCTAATAAGCAGCTAAAGAGAAGTTTTTTTTTCTTTGCAGTTAAAATAACAAAATAAGGCTGAGCGCTTTCGAGAGTTATATACTTAGCTGGCGTAAATTGTGAAGTGATCATTCATGTTGGTTTCAGTTATTAAGTTTTAAGTGTTTGTGTCTTTTGTTTTGTTTTTAAATCCTATTACTTAAAAAATAATCTAGATAAATGTACACGTCAAATTAAACATTAAAAATGATCAAATATTCATAAATATTAAAACTTTCTACGCAATTTCATTCAATTTTTAATTAATATACTGTCCACTAATACATAACTTATTCAGAACAAAATAAATAAATATATTTGAAACTTATTTTTCTTTAAATGGTTATATCAATTTAAAATTTTAAAACGTACTACTTTCGTTCAAGCTAGAAAAAAATAAAAAAGATAAAAACTTAGTATATTTACCAGTCTGGGTTGTGGTTATCCAGTGCCTTAAACTATATAATTTCAAACGTACGTTTAAATTTATTATCTATTTAGTCAGGAATGTTTAATTTTTTAAAACTTCAGTTTCATACTCATTCTTAATATATCTGATTAAAGACCTCTGTAAAAGGCAAATTATAACTAAAATGCATTTCATGCTAAATCAGTACTTATCTTATGGTTCAGTTCACAATCTTTTATATATTTTTATTATTTGTTTAGTATTTATAATATCATCTTATTACTAGTTGATCTACAAGTATCAAACTTTCCAAATTCACAACTTTCATACCATTCACTTAAATTAATTACATTAATAATCTTAAGTGAAAAACAAGCTCATTATATACATGTATTAATATAGGTAATATATAGGGTATATGAGCACAGACTTTTACTTATATCTGAGCACTTATTGCATATATGTGTAGAGTGATAATATGGATCAACTGATGATTGCTGGTTTAGCATGAAATATGTATATTGGTGCTTATTTATCTTTTCGACTTGTATGTGTTCTAGTGTATCAGTTTTATGAGATAGAGTGGAGAGTGATGGGTCATGTGAAAGTCTGTGCTCATATACCCTATATATTAATAAGTATTATAAATTATTTATTAGGTCAGGGATTGTCATTATATTTTTAGCTCAGATGCAAACTTTAAACTTAATGAAACATTAATATATCTTTTTTTTAATTAAATTAAAAACACATGTTTAACATTGATAACAATTTTATCTCTTTTTTCCATATGGATTATTATTTTTTGATATACTGAAAAATTATATTTCTTCAACATTCTTGAATCTTATAAATAAAGACATTTGAAAATAGCAAATGATTCTTAAGGTGCATTTCAAGCTGAACCAGCACTCTTCGGATGGTCCAGGTCACAATCTTTTATACATGTCTTCATCTTCCATTCAGTATGTATTTATGTTTTAAGAACGTGTGACGGAATGGAAATTTTAAATACTGTATATCTAAAATGATAACGCTTATGAAAAATAGGAAATAAGGTTGAATTAATGATGTCATATGTTTGTTTATGTTTCTTTTAAACACATACACACAACAGATATGGACTAAGCCGCCATATTGAATTTTTTAAAATATTGGCCTGAGACACAATTTTACAATAACTTCAGTTTTAATTATATTAGAGCAAAAACAATTACATTGCTAGAAACTAGAAAAATTAAGGAAAACAATAAGCATAATATAAATAGTGATAACTGTTATATCCGCACTTACGACTGTGCCAATGTTATAACTGCAAGTCATACTGTGCGGTCAGCAAATAACATTATACAATTCCCACGCTGTTCTTTTCCAACTAGTGCTCTCCAACAAATCGGTCTGCAATGAATGGTCTGCAATGAATGCTCTCCAACGAATTAGTCTGCAATGAATGCTCTCCAATGAATTGGTCTGCCATATCTCCGCTGAATACGAATGCTCTCCAACGAATTGGTCTGCAATGAAGCTCTCCAACGAATTGGTCTGCAACGAAGCTCTCCAACGAATTGGTCTGCAATGAAGCTCTCCAATGAATGCTCTGAAAATCTCCACTGTGGTCTCTTTCAGCCACACCCATGAATTACATTTCCACTGGGCGCTGGTCATTAACCGCAAGCACTAATGCGAGATATCTCTACTGGTGTTAAACAGACGTTCACTCAAAATACTGCTACTCAACTGCGTGACTGCTCTCTACTGCTCTCTATATTGCACTGTCTTTTATTGCTTGCTGATAACTGTAGCAATTAATACACTGTCCAATAAGGTATCGTCTCTTATCCAGAAATATTTGCAATCAGCAAATATCTCTTGGAATAGTCGATCGCCATTACTTCAATGCCTTAATTAAATTCCACAGCTATCAGCGTGTGATCTAAAACAACCTCTTGAATACATTCTAGTTTTTTCTGGAGTGCGCAAACATGTCCACCATTTTTTACAAAACACTACAATAACTATATAAAAAATAAGGGGAAAAAGAAATTTTCACATCCGAAATAATTATTATTTTATTGTTTGTTCATAATTTGGAAATTAACATTAACTAAAATTCAAATTACATTTTCAGTGATAATTTTTTTGTATTTCTCACAAAATTATCTTTCTAAATATGTATAACATGTCTTATCTGAGATAATCCACAGCTTCACAATCTCCAAAAGAAGTCGGACTTCTTCATTTTTTCTTCATTTTTATCTTGTACCCCAAATGTTCTAAATGTCAAAGGCATCTATAAAGAAAAAGATTCATCCTAATAAAAGATACAAAATAAATCATCATAGCAATTGACTTCTTGTCTATCTAAAACTAGAAATTGTAGGCTACTGTCTATATCACTGATAAAATGAGTTTCATTTCTTCATTTTATATTTTTTGTGTACATCAGTGATGTTTATATTCTTTATGGACACCAGTGATGTTTATACTATTTATGCACACAAATGATGTTTATATTTTTTATGCACAGAAGTGATTCTATCTTGTTATATTTATTGTATCATATAGATATAATTTATTTGCACATAGTTCATTTGTTAGCTATAGATTTGAAAATAATGTTATGAAACATATAGCAAAACCAGAGTGACTCCAAAGCATGAACAAGAATAAACAAAAACATAAACAAGAATCAGAATTTGATTATATGCTTGTGTATGTGATCTTTGTATACATTTGATTATTAGTTTTATAAATCATTACTTGTAAACACAAATATATTATATAAACATAATTATAAATTATTACACTTTTTGAAAATCATTATTTTTATAAAAATAAGTGGATTAGTGTAGGTAGAAGTTTAGAAAATTACGATAAATATGAATTCTATATGAGCATAAATAAATATATAACTACAAACTAACACACACTAATTACAAACTAAAATTAATAAAAAAGATAATTTTTTCAAAAAATTAAATATTATTTAAAAAATTAAAATTTTATACTTACAAGTCATTACGTTGAAGCTCTATTGTAGACCTTGTTTGTGAATAACACCGGAAAAATTTTCACTTACAGACCGTAAACCTTTTTTTTTTTCTTTTATCGCTTCATAGTAATTACAAAAGTTATCAAAAAAGAAAAAAAAAATTAAATACTGTGGTCGATTAAAACTATTGCCAAAAATCCAGATTTCAACCAATTTTTGTGAGGTAAACATTTTCTGAAAATCACGTCATTAAGCTATCAATTGCTCATATTTTGGTTGATGTCATGCTTATACTTTTTACATCAGTAAAGAAAGAAAACATGTCATTCAACAAGCCTCAACCTAATAGCGCTCATGGAGTGCAAGCAGTTAACTGGGTTTAGAATTTATATCTGAGCTAGGAATGATATGATAAAGTTTTCCTAATAAATGATTAGTAATAATTATTAAAGATATGAGTGTAGGAAATTTAATACTTGCAGATTAATATCTATAATAAAAACCTAATTAGAAACTACTGATTATAAATAAAAAAAATGTATAACTTTCTTTACTAAAAAGTCTTATTCTTTTTTAGATTATTATTATTATTATTTACTTGAGAGTTTTTTCTCTAGTAAATAGTAATAATCTAAAAGAAGAATTAAGTATTTTAGTAAAGAAAAAATAAAATGTCTTCATAATTAACTGATTCTGCTGTTCACTAAACTGTTGGCTCTTTATTATATACACCTGGGTCTCATTTTATGTGGATTTATTTAATGCGATTTTGAAGTTATGCGATTCATGATTCTTCTTAATATCTTTGTACGCTGTTTTCTTTTATGTGATAAAAATTATTAGATCAGAAGTCAAGTTCTGATAATGCACTATTACTTTAAATATTATAAATTTTGCACATTCAGATCATATTTAATGTAATAGTGCATTATCGGAGTTCGACTTCCATTTAATAATTCAATATTTTCAGTGCTTTATAATATAGTACTGTAATAGATTTTATGCAATAAAGAAGTTCATAATTCACTTAAAATCAGGATTTCCCCATTTTATATATGCACATTAAATTTTACAAGATTATAATGTAAATCTGTTCAAACATTATAGATGCCTATACTATGTATGTTGTTGTTTTTGCTTTTTAAATCACGTTCTATTTTTGCTTTTTAAAAAAAGAGTATGTAATCAATTAATCATTTAGTGTCCACAAGTAATAAATTTTACAAGACTATAATGTAAATCTGTTCAAACATTATAGATGCCTATACATATGTTGTTGTTTTTGCATTTTAAATCACGTTCTATTTTTGCTTTTTATAAAAAGAGTACGTAATCAATTAATCATTTAATGTCTGCAAGTTTATTTTTAAAAGGTGAGTAACAGCAGTGGGCACAATTAAATTTGACAATTAAAATTTGATTTTTAATTGTAATTAACAATTTAAAAATTACATAATATGATCTGAAATTAAGATGATGTGAAACAATGAAATTTGATTTTTAAATAGAATTGAAAATTAAAAAATTAAAGACAAAAATAAGAATTTCATTTTTAATTGTTAGTTTTAATTAAATTTTGCCCAACAGTGGTGAGTCGGTGTCTTTTTATTATCGTAAGTCTAAGTTCTTATTTTTATTTTAAACTTTTAATTTACCCCAATGGAGAGGGAAAAACACTCAAGAAAATGAATTTCTTTGGAAACAAAAATATCAATTTTAGATCTCTTAGTGAAATGGGAAGGATCAACAGTGATTGGAAAATGTTTTAGTTGTATTTCCTCTTAACTTTGTTTAAGGAGAAGCTGCAGTACCTCATATCACATCACATCATGACAAATCTGATATCTCAAATAGTGATAATAATTAAAATACTGTACATGTATGAAAAAAATGTTAAATTACACATAAAAATATATTGTTTTGAATAAAATTAAATACTGTAGTTAATAAAAAACTTTTTCTTGTAGCAATTTTTTTCAAATTTGAAATTTTTTATTAGTCATATTTTATTTTTTTATTTTTTTTATGCGAATTTTAAAGTAATTTTACATTGTTGCTTTGCTTTTATGCAATTTTTGGAAAATTACAGTACATATCCCCCATTTTTCAAGGTAAGTTTAAGCCTATTTTTGTGCAATTTCTTTTGTGCACATTTTCTGAGGAACCTATCTACCACATAAAATGAGACCCAGGTGTATGAATATTGATTTGTCAGGAAACAAGCAATTGAATATTTCTGGTCAAATCAGATTTAAAGATCTTGCTATTTTCTACCATCATAAGATTATATAATTTATTAGAAAATATATAATGCTTGGAAAGATTATTGGTACAAATAAAAATAATTGAATAAAACTTGAAACTTGTTTGTTTTCATATCAGAAAGCAGTGTTAAGTTTTTTTGCCCTAAAGTAGATTGGAGTATAGCTATTATTACCAAGTCATAACATTATTATCAAAATTAGTTTTTCCATTACTTATTGCTCTCTTAATATATTTGGAGCTACGTAATATCTTTTTTTATCAAATCTATTTTATAGCTCTCCATAGACCAAATAATAATGTCAATCAGGTTTAATTTTAAAAAGTTTTTTTTTTTTTTAAATAAACATTCCTTTCTTCTTCTTCTTTTTTTTTTTTAAAAAAAAAAATAATTTTTATTACCATAGTTTTTTAGTTTTTTAAAGAATCATTTCCAAAAAAAAAAAACTATATATATATATTTAATATCAAATTACCAAAGATAAACTAGTTAATATTATATATAACACATTAAACATACCTAGACAGATGTATACAGTTCTGCAAATGAATGTAAGAGGATATAGGTATTAAATTTTGAAATAACCTTTTTTGTTTGTTTGTTTTGTTTTGCCTTCTAATAAAAATTGACTAATTTCTTAACAAGTTTTTATCCATTTTTGTGCTGCAAGAAAATTAACTACATTTTCATTTATTCTTTATTAGGAATAATAAATAGTGCTAAGTATTCAACAAAACTTTTTTTATCCATCTTGAATTACTATAGTCTTGCAGATAGCACAAAAGAAAAATAGATTGCAAAACCAGCTGTCTTTAAATGATCTTTAATCATCTCTCAATAAAAAAAATAAAAAAATTTCCAATTTTTTCCCCTCTCAATCATCATTTGCTATCAATCCCCCTATCAATCATCATTTGTTTCTTGCTCTACTTTTCCAATACCTCTAACTGATTCCCTTTCTTAGATTATTAAACACTTTTTCTACTCTTTCTTCAAACTTTGATAATACCTTCCAACATATTATTCATAATTTTTCTGCCTTTAAATAAGTGTTCTTTTTTTTTTCACAGTCTATGGATTTTTAATTTTATTTTTTTTTTAACTTTTTTTATTTTTTTCCAAATCCAATTTTTTCTTTAAAAGTTGCATTTCAAACAAATCTGGCAAAATCTCTTTAGATGTTTACAGAATAACGTACTATTCTTATCTGCATATTTATCTATTGTAATTTTCATTCTTATCATTTATTTATTTTTGCACTTTTTCTTAATCATCAAATTTGTCAAATGTTTGTTTTTTTTATTATAAAAAAAGATGTATTAAACATTGATAATATAATTTGAGAATTTGCTACTAAAAAATGTTCTTAATTAAATGAATATTTACTAAGTTTATTTTTTATAACCATAAATTGTTTATTCTATTTTAAATGAAACAACATTTTTGTTAGTATTATTGAATTTGGTTTTTTTTAAGACAAAATTTTACTATTTTTGAAGTCTCGGAGTTTTGTAGTTTCTATCTTATTATCCATTAATTATTGTGAACTAAAGAATAATACTACCTGTTTTCAGAATATTAAGCTATGTTTATGTGTGTGTGTGTAAATTTTGTTGATATATATGACTATTTTTTTAACCTCTGTGTATAATTTCTTTTAATTCGTTAATTACGGTTGTTTAATTAACAACAAAAATTTAATTCACCAACAAAAAATATTTGTTATTGCAAGACGCAGTTAGAATCTAGGACTAATTTCATCTTACTTACGTATCAGCAGGATCAAAGAATGGTGACTCATTTTGTCATAATGGACTTTACGATCATTTATTTAAAACACAATTGCGGCCTTTCATTTGTTAATATTTATCGTGTTTAAAGATTTTTGTATTTTACGCGATTTTATCATCATTTTAAATCTTCTTTATTTATTTTTAAAAAAAAAAAAACACAACAAATAACATTAATAATTTGATTCTTAATTAAAACAGAAAAGTACAATCGATAATATACTTTTTAAACTGCTCTTCTCCATGCAACAATACTGTATGTTATCGACTATGTAATTTGATTCCCTCATCCTCTCTTTTAGAATTTGCTGGCGAGAGAAAGAAAATAATGTACTACGTACTGCAAAAGACCTTTGCGGTATTCAAGCGGTAATATATTTTGAAAATAATATTCATAGAACATTTTGGTTGGTTTTGCTTTTTAAAATAAAAACGGGTTTGATTAATTTTACTCAACAATTTTGAATGTTTTTAGCACAATTTTGAGTATTTAGAGAAAATATATATATTAGTTTTTATTATTATTTTAATATACTGGTAAAATTGTCTTAATTAATTCTAGAGCAAAAAATCCAATAGCAAAATCCTCTACAACAATTCTTGTCCTTCCAAATTAAAATGAGTTTAATCGCTAGTTTTATCACCAATTACATATTAAAGATTTATAACTGTTTTTCCAACTCTTATTTTATATTTTATTTAAACATAACTAGATTGCTATTCACCAACCATTATTGAATAACTAACTAGGATGGTTATGGTTCGATACATAAAAGAAAAATTATAAGCCTATTAAAATCTCAAAAAAAAATTAAATTTTACTTGGCCTGGATTTATAAACCCTAGACTCGGTAAGCTCTAAGTCCATTTCATATTTATACTGTTTATGAAGATTTTATGATTTTTTAAATCTTGTACTTTATAAAGTGCTTGATTTTACCATATATATGTAGCATTTACAAACATAATTAAAATAAGACTAATAAGTTGAAATTGTTTGTATTACATAGTTGATTTTTGGATTCTGTTGATAGTTCTTGTTGTTAATCGCCCAAGCTGTTTAATTCCAATTGACAGTTGTTTATTACCTTAAGTTAATTTATCACATTGATCTTTTAGTGTAGTAATAACACATTCATCATGCTTATGACTTGAATTTATGTGCTACAGGAAAGAAATTGGATTTTTTTTTGCTTACGGTGCTTACGTATCAATATGGACTTCTTAGTGTATAACCATTTCATTGATTTTATGTAGCCAATTTCATGTAAAACTTTATCTTTTTAATCATCTATTCACAGAAATTAGTTCTATCAGAAGTTTTATAGTTTTGTGTGAGATAAAAGTTTATGAAAAGTATGTTTGTTTTGATTTTAAAGTTTAAAAATGCACACTCTTCCTCTATAATTATGTCATTTAACCTGAAAAAATTCCAGCCCTACTCTGGTCTTTAACTCTAATTATGGGTGTGACCTGTTAACTCTTATCATTGTATCACAAAAACTTGCTAAAGTTTTATAAATACATAGTTCAATTTTTCATTCACCAGCATTATGGGATGAAAGCATTTTTAATAGCTTGTAAAAATTTGTTGTTGTTTTTTTTTTAATTTTTTAAGTGATGATTCTTTGTTTAACAAATTCAGAATCCATTTTGCTTTTTATTTTTCAATTTTTCTTTATATTTTTAGTGAAAAAAACAACAACATATATATTTTCATTATTTTTTTATATACAAATTTCATTTAATGTACATATAAATTCAATAAATAAAATCAATATAAAACATAAAATATCAATTTTGTAAATTAAAAAAAAAGATAAATAAAAGAAATAAATAATCAAAATAAAAAGCTTCATTTTAGCCTTCAAACTAAAAAATTTGTATTTTAATGAAGAAAAATTCTTCTACAATATATATATAAGCACATTTTTTTAAAGCATGGAGTTCAAATGTTCAAAACAAACTAAAATTATAAAAATAAAAAATAAGAAGATTATTGTCAGTTTATTTCATATCTAATATAATTTCATTATTTTTTAATAAAATGGTAATATATTTAAATAAAATCTAAATGAAAATGTCCATACTTATTTAGAAACAAATATTTAGTAATAAAAAGATAAAGATTAATTATAATTTGACAGTTTACTTGTGATCCTATTCGAAGAATTTAAATGAGAACAGGTTATTAAGCCGAACTTCAAGTAGATATATTTATGAGCATCAAACAAGTCCAATCCCAAGCGCCAATCTTACCAATTAATAAGAATTATATCCCTCAAAAACAAAAGAAAAGGTTCCAATGGACCTTTCTTGGGTGCCTTATTCAGACTAGCTCAGTCTCAAGGGCTGGGAGACAATGTCTACACGGAGAATGAAGCTGAGGTTATCTTACAAAGAAACGTCCTTTATATTTATAAATTTCCTATCTCCCCTACGAATCTTATTATTTATTTCTTTTAGGGATATACAGTAATGAATATCAGTAAGCTTTTATAAATAATAACCTAGAAATTATAAGAATCTCATAATTCAAATAAATACCCCAGTTATAGCTTAAAATTCTAATATTTATTAATACACATATATACTAATAACTCAGTCATACAACACAGTCATTTCAATACATATATATAATACCAGTATACGCATTCATGAAAGAGTGCAACTATGCATCAGAGTTGTATTTATTAAATAATTTAAATATATTTTCTATAATTCTTTTTTTAAGTTGGGACAAAGTGCATATTTTTTAATTTATTACCAAATTATTATATGTTCATTCAATAGATAGAGAGAAAGTCATATTTACCTCCTTTGAGGGCTAATGTTTGGGTGTTTAAGGCTGATGATCTGTAAGCTTACAGTATTATAAAATGCTGATTGTTTTAGCAAGAGTTGTCGGTCTGAAAGATGATGAAAGATTCCATAACGTTTACACATATGGTAATCCATCCTAGAGGTGCTAGGTAGATGATTTTAAAATTGAAAGCATGAAAGTTCTTGTGGTTTGGAGCTCCATGATCACTTCCTTGCTTGTAATAAATGGCAAAATCTCCATAGATAAAGATCATCATGGTAGGCAGGTCACAAACAGCTATACACTGGCCAGTTTAATGAATCCACATGATTCTTTTACCCCAGTATTTCGATGGAATCCATTCTTATTAAATTTTATTAATTAATAAAATCATTTATTAAAATTTACTTTCCGTGCTTTTTTTTTCTATAACAGTCACTTTTCGAATCACTACTAAATCAAAACAAATATACACCTGTGTCTCATTTTACACGATAGATATGTGCCTCAGAAAACACGCGCAAAAAAAATCACACAAAAATAGACATAACTTACTTTGAAAAAGGGAGAATACGGACTGTGATTTTTCAAAAATCGCATAAAAGCAAAGCACCAACGTAAAATTACTTTAAAATTCGTGCAAAAAAAAATAAGGAAATAAAATATGACTAATAAAAAATTTCAAATTTGAAAAAAATTGATACAAGACAAACTTTTTTTAACTATAATATTAAATTTTATTCAAAACAATATATTTTTATGCATAATTTACAGTACAGTAATTGACATTTTTTTATACATGTTTTAATTATTATCGCTACTTGCCAATAAACAGGTTCATTTGCAAACTGGTAAAAAATCAGGTTCTTCACAAAAGGAAATACAATTAGCGCCAACTTCATTATCATGTTGTGTTAATGGTTTCTTGGTGACAATGTAATTAGTAATTAATCTTTGAGATGATTTTATTAATTGTTTATGAAGCTTGCGATATCCAGACATACAATCATTTAGCTCTCATTGGAATTTAAGAGCATGTTCGTGATTAGTGTCATTAATAAGAAAATAATTAAAAATAAACTTGCGGACACTAAATGATTAATAATTGATTACGTTCTTTTTTTAAAAGCAAAAACAGAATGTGATTTAAAATGCAAAATTAACACACGCAATGTTTGAACAAATTTACATTATAATCTTGTAAAATTTAATGTGGGTATACATAAAATGTGGAAATCATGATTTTAATTTCATTATTGCATAAAATCTTACTATTATAAAGCACTGAAAATATTGAAATTACTAAAATGAAAGTTGAATTCCAATAATGTGCTATTACTTTCAATATGACGTAACTGCACAAAATTTATTCTTTAAAGTAATAGCGCATTATCAGAGTTCGATTTCCGAAGAAACATGAATCGCATAACTTCAAAATCACGTTAAATAAATCCGTGTAAAACAAGACCCAGGTGTATAGTTCTTTTCTTTTAACTCTCTTTCACCTCACTTTTTTTTTTAACTATCCATACTCCGATGACCATTATCTCAGGAATGCTTTTAGCAGGATCAGGTTTCCATTATCCCAAAATATTTAGTGGACAGTTCTTGGAATTCTGACGTGTCATTAACAGAATTCACCCATGACACAACTTGCAACTCCTTTTATTATTCTTTCCAGCTTCATTTTTAATTTGCTTTGCACTACAAATGATATTATTTCAATAACTGTAACTTACGGTAATAAATAACAAAAATATAAAAATTCAACTCCACACACAATGGCTCCTCTTCATCTTCACATACAAATCTATCTGTTAGTAATTAATTCTATGCAATATCACAACAACGTATGTAATAAATATATATGTATACATTCACACCTTTAAATGGTTAATGTATTTCATTCACACACTCTTGTAACAGGATTCGAATGTATATCTATAAATTTTCTCGCATCTATTAATTTAATTCATAATAACAAACATAATAAACACTTTTGTTATCATTAGTACCTTTTACTTCCTTTAGTAGCCATATTCGAACCAAGCTACTGTTACATATCTCCCTGATGCAATAGCCTTCAAATGCCATCTGAGTATTTGAATGGCTTTCTTAATCACCTCTTATCCTTTATTTGTACCACCCTTTTGCTTCAATGGTCATGGTTCATTTCCTTGACTGTAATTTGGCTTATCTGTTGGGCACCGAGTTTCTGGTTCATACTGCCATCTCTGTTCATAACTATCATTACCTCTTTGGCTATATGTCACATCCCCATCGAACATCCTTCCACCCCAAATCTAGCATCGGGCTTATCTCGGATTTCCTTTCCTTGTTCCAACAGTACGTTATGATCATACACACTCATGTCCAGTGCATTAAGTAGTTCTGCCACTTCTCCGATAGATGTCTTTCTCACCCCCAACATCATTCTTTCTACATTCATAGGCATATTGTGTGTTACGACGTGAATGATGGACCTTCTGACAAATTACATGTGTCCAACGTTCTCAATCTCGACATCTGGCGATCAAAGAATTGGGAGAAAATTTTCGTTTTTTCACTTTCTCATATTTCTCTCACATAACTTGGTATTGTATGAGCTCCTGCCGATCTTCCAACCAGAAAGTCTCCCATATCTTCTTTTGATACGCCTCCAAGGTTGTTGGGACAATGAGTGCCACCATGCTTGGAATATTGCTGCTTAGATTACTACATGCTATCACCAATTTACTTTCCTCTGGCATGGGATTCATACCAAAATATCTTTATAGGCTTTGCAGATGCTTCATGGGAGCTTTCCTCATTTGGCCTTCAAACAGCCGTATCTTCAAGAACTAGTTTACATTGGTATGCATTGCCATATCCGTACATTTTACCATATTCTCCAGTCTTTCTGCCTCACAGGCCTCCAGCTTCCATTTTACACTCCCCTCTCGTTCATCTAAACTCCCCTCTACTTCTTTACTGTTTGACTTCTCAGCCCTTTCCTTACTTTCTCCTTTTTTCCCCTCATACTTCCTTTTTTCTTGACTACTTTTGCTTTCATCCCTAGTCTTCATTTTATATTCTGAAATCTCATTTCGAACCTTTCATCCATTTTCTGAATTCGGAGTTCCAGGCTTTCTAATTTTTCTAAAATTATCTCCATTACGCTTAGTTCTTTCTCCTCCCCCATCTTCTGCTAGTCCATTTTCTGTTTTTTTTTCGACTTTCATTTTCTCAGTACCTATTTATTCTGCTAGTGTATATCTATTTACTATTCAAACTAAACGTGCCAGGTTCCTTACCCCGGCTCTCAGTGATATATTGAATGACTCACCTGATAAACCTTCCTCCACTCATTTCTACTCTTTCAGAAAGATATTGTTTTGTAATACCCCCAATATTGGTAAAATCCTTAAACATCTATTTTATGAATTATATGATCCTATATATCTCACTGAACAAACATCAATCATCAATATTATTTTCTTTTCTGACTATTCGAGAACTTTTCTGGAAGTATATCTATATATTGCAAAATATGCCATCATTTAAATATATTTTTAAATATATTTTGGAAACTCTTTCTGTTTTCTCTGTTTTTTTTTTTAAAAAAAAAAGAAATTGTTCTCCAACTTTTGTTGGGAAGCCCTTTTTAAATTTCATTCTTTAACCTTTGCTGCCCCATCCATTGGGAACCCATTTTAGCAGTCTACCTATGATCCTATTCGAAGAATTTTAAGTGAGAACAGATTATTAACCTGAGCTTCAAGTAGACATATTTATGAGCATCAAACAAGTCTGATCCCAAGCACCAATTTTACCAATTAATATAAGAATTATACCCCTCAAAAACAAAAGAAAATATTCAAATGGACATTGGGTACCATATTCAGACTAGCTCAGTCTCAAGGTCTGGGAGACAATGCTTATCGGGAGAATGAAGCTGAGGTTATCTTACAAAGAAACATCCTTTATATACTTTAATAATTTCCTATCTGCCTTACGAATCTTATTATTTCTTTTTTTTAGGGATATACATTTATGAATATCAGTAAGCAATAATTTAAATCTATTTTCTATAATTTTTTCTTTAAGTTGGGACAAAGCGCATATGTCTTAATTTATTATCAAATTATTATATGTTCATTCAATAGATAGAGAGAAAGTCATATTTACCTCCTTTGAGGGCTAATGGTTGGGTGTTTAAGGCTGATGATCTGTAAGCTTACAGTATTACAATGGCGATTGTTTTTGTGAGAATTGTCGGTCTGAAAGATAATGAAAGATTCCATAACATTTACACATATGATAATCCATCGTAGATGTGCTAAGTAGATGATTCTAAAATTGAAGGCACCAAAGTTTTTGTTGTTTGGAGCTCCACGATCACTTGCTTGAAATAGACTGCAAAATCTCCATAGACAAAGATCATCATGGTAGGCAGATCACAAACAGCTATACACTGTCCAGTTTAACGAATCCACATGATTCTATTACCCCAGCATTTCAATGGAGTCCATTCTTATTAAATTTTATTAATTAATAAAATCACTTTATTAAAATTTACTTTTCGCGCTTTTTTCTCTATAATGGTCACTTTTGCGAATCACTACTAAATCAAAAAAATATATATAGTTTTTTTCTTTTAACTCTCTTTCACCTCCCATTTTTCTAACTATCCATACGCCGATGACCATTATCTCAGGAATGCTTTTAGGAAAATATTTAGTGGCCAGTTCTTGGAATTCTGATAAGTGGCATTAACAGAAATCGCCTGTGGCGCAACTTGCAACTCCTTTTATTACTCTCTCCAGCTTTATTTTTAATTTGCTTTCATTAAGAAACATGCGCTGCAAATGACATTATTTCAATAACTGTAACTTATGGTAATAAATAACAAAAATATATAAAACAAAAATGTAAAAGAACAACTCCGCATATAATGGCTCCTTTTCATCTTTACGTACAAATCTATCTGTTAGTAATTAATTCTACGCAACATCAGAACAACACATGTAATAAATATATATGTATACATGCATGCCTTTAAATGGTTAATGTATTTCACTCACACTCTCTTGTAACAAGGTTCTAATGTATATCTATAAATTTTCTTGCATCTGTTAATTTAATCCATAATAATAACTGCAATAAACATCCTTGTAATCATTAGTGCCTTTTACTTCCTTTAGTAACCATATTCAACCCAGCTACTGTTACAATAAATTTATTTTCTGTTTCATTGTGTAAATAAGTCTGTTGCACAAATGCAGTAGTAACTTCCATATCATATGAGTAGCCAGCCTCTTATTATTTCTGTTTTTAAACTCTATATTGTTTTTTTTTATCCCCAATAGCTTCTAAGGTGTAGATATTTTAATTAGAACTAATAAATCATACAAAACTGTTTTTAATTAAAATATATACTGTCAAACATTAATATTATATTCATGCTGCTGCTGCTAAAACATGTATTGTCAAGCACAGCATTAACATATGGCTGTCATCAATATCAAATAGAAAGTTACATTGCTAACCAGCTAAGAAACTACTTTATTCATTAACTTTTAATAAATTTTACCAATCTTTATATATATTTCTACAGAAAATATTTAATAAATATATCTAATTTTATAAACATATTTTTTAATAGTTTCATTAATTAAGAAAAAATAGAAAATGATGGGGTGGGAGTATTGAATTGATTTAAAAAATTTTAAGCCTTTTATGAAATTATATATATTTATGAAAAATCTTTGGTGCAATTTTTATGCATTTGCCTATCTGATTATTATTTGTAGTTTGAATCTGAATTAAGCTTGAAAAGTTTTCATATTTCAAGCAAATTTGGTGTTGTTGTATTTTTTTTTTTTTGGCTTGTAAGCAATTTAAGTAGTAACCAGTGATTGATTGGTAAATGAGTAGTACCTTTTTTCCCACTAAATTTTGTGATGGGATATTTAAAAGCTATTTCATCTTATATTTATAATTTAACTATTGTCAAGAGAGAACAAAGCAGTATAATATTAAATTTAAAAAATAAAAGTAAAAGATTTCCCTGATTACCTTTTTGTTTACTTGAGCAAATAAATAGACGTCAAGTGAAAAGATAAAGCAAGCAATACTTCTATTATACAATGAAAAACTACTCCCAATTCAAATATAATCAATCTCTAATATTAAAGAAATCTCATTAAGTTGATAGTTTTAAATTCAAAATTTCACAGAAAATAATTTTTGCCTCACTGAATAATATGCTGAATTATATTTATAAACATATAAATTGAACTGAATTACATTTAACTCTGTAACTATTAAATAACGAAATGTGTGGTTTATATATGTAATAAACTCAGATATTCTACGGTAATATCCCACACAAACTCAAATATATATATTATTATTCTATTTAAATAATTTGCATCTGTTGGTTTAAATAAATAAATAAATTGAACATCGCTATCTATCTATAGCTTTGAAAATGAAGGCATAGCTCCTTCGAAAAGCGCTTTAGAAATAAACAAATAGAATAATAATATATATTTGAGTTTGTGTGGGATATTACCGTAGAATATCTGAGTTTATTAACTCTGTAGTTAATAATGCTTTTTAATTAATAAGTAATTTTCTTATCATACAATACATGTTAAAACATTATTGAAAATTGCTTCGTTAAACTTTACTAGTAAGATTTAAGATAAAACAGACTTTTTGATAAATAGCCCACTGCCGAGCAAAGTGAAGGAACCTGGCAGTCAACCTTTCCAATTCAATGCAGGAAGTAATAATCCAGTAATGAGATGTGTAAGATAAATTTAATGCAAAGCTATTAAAAAAGGGAGGATCAACGTACATATTAATTATTATTTACTGAATGACAAGAAAATTGATTTTAAGAATAGATTTTAATTTTTTTATTAAAAGATTTCCAAGTGTAGTTTATAAAATCCTTTGTAATTGTTTTAAATTCTATGTAAGATTAAATCATTACGTAAGAATTAAAATTCATAAGAATTCAATTTAGAATTCATACCTTAGTTTGATTTATATATTCATGAACTGATACTCTATTTTATTTTATTTTTAATAAAATCAATAAAATTTAAGAAAAGAAAGCAAAGAGACACTTTTTGATTACTGATTTTAAATCTGAAAACATCAAATGTATTGAGACTTTAATATTGTTTTTGAATTGTTGTTGTTTGGATTCACGTGAAAACAATTTGTTCCTGTTGATGAAACCATAGATGCGAAAAATTTATATTGCTAATATTTTATTATTTCATTTCACTTTGATGTGAATGTGCGTGTTAAAATGAAGGTTTTGTAAGATTAGAGTTTTCAATTATTCACTTACGCTGATGTCCTAAAACTAATATTTATTCACACACAGATACCTCTATCCAAAGGTAAGTAGAGTAGCTGACAATAAAGTATTGTGATATAGTTTGTAATTTCTTCCTATAGATAAGAATGTTTTGAATAAAGTGATTTAATACATTACGAAGTTTGATAATAGAGCAGTCTTTTATATTGATTATAGTTTATTGGTTTCTAAGCATTTAAAAGCATTTATAATAAAATTATGGTTTTTATTTTTGATTATTGTGTATACATAATTATATGTGTGTGATATATGTACAGACAAATATGTAAATTACTTTTAAAATTTAAGATTACTGCCTGATATATGTTTTTTTTATTTAATCCCAAATTTAATTTTTTTTTTTTTTTTAAAAAAAAAAAAACCTTTCAAAGTACTATTTTAAATTTAATCCGATTTTAAAAATATAAACAAAAAGAGTGACCAGGTAATGCAAATATATAGAAATGTTTATAAAACTATTGGCATTATGTAAGCTTAGCTTGTCATTGTGCCATAAAAGAAAATTAGGAATGAATTTTTTGAAAAATTGTATAAAATTATAAAGTTTTTTAAAATAAAAACAAACATTATGCTAAACAATTTTGATTAGGCAATAAAAATCCTATTTTAGTTATAGCATTATGCACATCAGTTCCCAGCACTGTGATATATATCATATTTTTCATCCATATCTTCTTTTCTCCTCATCATTTTAAAATTTTCTTTATTTCATACACACATTTACATGTCATCTTTTAAAAAATATTTTTACATTTTTTAGAATTCTATTTATAATTTCATTTATTTACCTCTAGTTCTTATAGCAATATATTTAGAAATAAGAGGGAAATGATCAACAAGCAAATTTTATCATCACAATAAAGAGTATTTGCTATATGTGTTTAGTGGTAGAGTTATTTTCTCAGGAAGTCATGCAATACAACAATTCCATTCAACTCACCATTGAAAATTCCACTACATTATTATGAACAATCTTGTATAACTCTTGATATCTATTTTTATAAATTATTTTTTCCATATTAGCAAAATATTTATAATTAATATAGTTGTCGTTATTTCAAATTTATCTGTTGTAATTGTAATTAATTAAACAATCCATAATGGGATTAAAAAATAATGGAATAATTAGATAAACAGGCAGTATATGTATATTTACATTCAGAATTTGAAATAATTTTAATTATTTTATTGATTATTTTATCTTTAGGTTTTTAATATTTAGAATTTAAAAGAGACAATAATTATAATAAATATATCACAGATTATATAGAAAACTACTTCCTGAATTGATCTGTTCTTACCTGACATTATTCTTTTTTTTTTTTTCATTTACCTCTTAATATTCTGATTTGCAAACCTGAGAAGAATGGAAATCACTACAATAATTAGGTGATAGGACATTATTGACAAATAATATTTACATCATTCCCAGAAGTTAATTTGGTGGAATATAAAAAAAAAAAATTCTCTATTTTTTTTTTCAACTTCTTTGGAAAATAACTTGTTATATTTCAAGTATTTTAGAATTCCTTATTAAGCTTTGAGTTTTGTTAATATTTATTTTGCTGATTTAAGATATTTATTTATATAAATGAATGATTGAATGCTTTAAAAAACCATTAATTATTTCATTTATAGTAATACATTAAAAATTAAAAATTTATAACAGAAGTCAAAAATTTATTGATCTAGTTTGTTTACTCTTTATCACTCCTCTGGATAATGACGTTTATTCTCAGTACTTTTTTTGACCAATAACTTTTTTACACCTCACTTCAGTAGATAATTTTATCTCATCCATTTATCTCAGATGATCTTTTAAAAAAAATTGGGATCCTAATAAGAATTTTTTTAGCATTCTGCTTATCCTAGCTTTATTTCAGTTTTATAACTTTTTGTGTCTTTGATTGTTTACTCACTCATCTATTTTAGTTTTTTTTTTTTTTTAAATTCTATCATTATTTCTCATAATTTTTTTTAATGTTCTGTAAAGTTTCTTTCACCAGAACAGCATTTACAGCAGCAAATGTTTTTCTTCTGAAAAATTTCTGTACTTTGCCTAATATTTCTTAATTTCTAATTGTTTTTTTTTAAATTACTGATTGAAGCCTGAATGTTTTGAATATTAATTAATAAAACAAAACATTTAGTTGCATTCAAATCATTTAAAATATTCTGTAGATCATTCTTTGACTTGGACATAATAGCAGAGTCATCAATCTACATTAAATATAGATACCAAGAAAATAGAGTTTTTATTCAAATTTTTAATTGGTTTATAGAAAAATTCTAATTATCAAATCAGTCTCCATCATATCTTAACATTTACTTTATGAAATTGCCTATAATCTATTTCAAATGATCACTTTAATAAAAATGGAAAGCAAATTTGGAACTAGAAAATAGTTTATTACTTGACACTAGTTTTCATCTTAAAAGCCTTAAATTTTGGTTCTAGTAATAATAACATTTTTTTCTTTTAATATGTTTATGGCTGCATAATATGAATAAACTTATCTACACAACCAGTTTAACTGATCTTGCTGGATAAATTTGTATATTAAAATTATTATTTACATAAGTAGTATAGATTTGTGGTATAAATTTATTTAAATATTAATGATATTAAATGTTATGAAGTTGAATAATATATACTTGCATGTATTTTTAAAAAATGAAATAATTTATTCAGAATTTAAGAATGCATTAAGTTTAAAATAGCACTTAAAAATATTATGTCCTAGTAATTTTGTGCTGTGGTAGAGCAGAATAATGGAACTCAAGATCTATGGATCATGGCCCAGTTCTATTACTTGTGATAGTCAAACTTCTGAATAATAAACCATTTGATTTTTTTACATTATTTTTTATATATAGTTCAGGGAATAGATTTAATTAAACTTTTTTTTTCAATTCTCATTTTTAAATATGATAAACATTTTTTTTTTCTTCAAGTTTCTTTGATGACTTCTGTCACACATATGTAGAGTATTTTGTTATAAAATTAAAGAATTTCTGCCTTTTACTAATTAAAAATGTTTGTGCAACTAAGAGATATCTTATAAAAATATGTGTTATGGAGATAAATATTTCACTAGTCCATGGATTCCATTTAATTTATCAGGATGTTTCTTTTTTTTTTTTCAATATTGCTACATTATTTATTTAGAAAAAAAATTAAATAATTTAATCTATGATTTCTCTTTTAATTTTCTATATATTTCTGATAATCCATATTTTTATTGATTTAATTTTCATGCAAAGAATCATAATAAACTCTTCTCTTTGAAGTGTTAGCTCATTTATTTTCTAAAAATATGCTTTAATTCTCCTATAATATTATGCTCACACTTTCAGTTATTTATTTTCATTATAATTAATTGACCTCTCTCTATTTGATGCAAATTATTATATTTTAATTTTTGTTAATAGACAAGAAAATATGTTTGTGTAAGATGATTTTATTTAATAATTCCCTATTTGGCTGAGCTATAAACAATGCTCTAAATGCCTCATAATAGAAAGAAACTAATTATATATTTGTTTCAAAATCAAATTTTAATAAATGAATAATGTTTATATGCTTATCTATTTTGATTTTTTCCATATAATTTGAATTGGAAGTATACAATTATAGTATATTATCATACTTTTTTTAAAAAATGCTTAGTATTTTAAAATGTTCCTCACTTTTTTTTACATATCAATACACTCTCTAAAAGAATATTTTATTGAAGAACCACATAAACATAAAATTTAATTTAAATAAAAGGGTAATATAATTCCTTTACTTTAATTCATCCATGGATTTATATCACGTATTTCCTGTTTGGTTAATAGTAGTAGTAATAATATTAATAATAGTGGTAGTAGTAATAGCAGCAGTAGTAGTATTTATTATTACATAAATGTATATATATATTGTGCCCTTTTGTATGGGTCACCAGTTAATTTTTGTGCTAATCTATTAAAAATTTTAAATTTAAGATATATTTGAATATGTGATTTAATTTTCTTATGTATTTCAAAAAGTTTAATTAAAGCAATCTTGAGTATTTGATATTAAATTGTATATTAGAGAGAATTTTAAATGATGATATTATAATATTTTAAAAATCCTAATTAATACTCATTAGTAGATTTAATAAATAAATATTTAAGCTAAAGTATTTAAAAGACAATTAAAATTAAATGCATATTTTATTTGATAAAATAATTTATAAAGAATATAAATATTTTAATTATTATAAATACTTAAATAGAAGATTAATATTTATTTTAATACAAATAATTATTTTAAAATTTGTATAATATCTTATTTATTTTAAAAAATATTTATTTTAAAAAGCAATTATTTTATTTTTAGATTATAGAACTTTTGTAGAAAACAATTTAGATAGATATCCACACATCTTGGAAGATGTTTCAAGTTGCAAAATATTTTAAAATCATTTATAAAATTTATAAATAATATTGAACTATCAGATAAAAATAAGATAAATCAATGTAGAATATTAACTATTTTTAAAAATTTTTTAAAAATATACATAAAAAGACTTAGTTATTTTAAATAATCTTATAAAAGTTAAAATTAAAATCAATCAGTAAGAATATTTTAAAAATTTTATATTTAAATAAATGATAAAGATATTTATTTTAAAATTTAATAAGTAATAAATATTAAATTTAAATAAATTATTTATTTTAATTTTTTTAATAAATAAATTATTTTAATACAATCAAATGGGAAGTTTTTCTATAAACTCATAATTTTAGGAGAGGATTTTTAATTTTTATTAATTTATTTAAAAATACTAATAAATTTTTATAACCTTTAAAATATTTTAAAATTATAAGATCTTAAATAATTTATAAAAGTTTTAAAATAAGTACGTTAATTAATTTCCCTATCATCTCTATTTAAGCAATTTAAATAATCATGAAACTTATGAAATATAAACTTACCCTAGAAATATGACAACGTTTTAAATTACGAATGAAAATAATATTTTGGAGTATATAATTTTAAAAGCTAATTTATTATTTGAAAATTAAATATTTTAAAGAATAAATACTTTTTAATTTTTTTAAAATATATTTAATATATATCTTAAGGAAAATTAATAAGGTTTTTATTTTTTAAAAGACGAAATTTTGAAAGAAAAAATAAAATATTAAATCTTAATTAATAAAAATTATTATATTGAATAATTGTTTTTGTATAAGGAAGATTTTAAAATAATTAATATATTTTTTATAGACTAATTAAAATAATAATTTTGTTTATTCTTAAAAGAAAAATCAAGACTATAATTTTTAATTTTATTTTATTTTTTTGGATTTTTTAAAAGAATTAAATTTTAAAAACGGAAATGGGAGGTGTTAGGAATATGTTAGGATTAAAGAATGTATGTGAAAAGAGATGTGGGTTAGTAATATGAATTTGTTTTATTTATCTAACATAAAATTTAAATATTATTAATCTATTAAAAAGAGATAGGTATTTCTTTAAAAAAACTAAAAAAATATATGATAATGCATAAGTTTATTTTATATTTAATACAACCCATAATATTTTAAAGATATTGATAAATGGAATATTTTATGAAGCTGTAATTCAAGAATATTGGAAGATGGGTACATTAAATATTATTTATGTAAAAATGTATAATAATAATAATTTGGTATTAATATTTTTTCTTTAGACAACCAAAGGATATTTATTTTGAATGAGTATATTTTAGAATACACACACATTATATGGGACTTTTATTTAGATAGCATAATTTGTTTATGATAAATAGATACAACATTACATAAAAGCTTAGAAATAATTATATGATTCTTTCGTAAATAAATTTTGATATTTTTTTTACTTATAGTATTAGAATTAGATTTATTATTTATAAGTAATTATTGGTTATTTGTAAATTAGGAAGAGATTTAAAAGTCTATATTTTATTTTTTTTTATTGGATAAATACTTAAGTTTTATGGAGAAGTTTATATTTGGATTGAAGGTTTACCAAGGTAGATGATGAAGTATAAATGTTTGGATAATTAGTATTTTATTTAAAGTTGAGAGTTTCCGAAATTTTTTATAAGTTTTAGAAAATATTTTGTAGATAGAAATTTATTAAGAAGGAGTAGTATAACACATAAGTAAAGTAATAATTTTACATAGAAAAGAACATAGAATTTATCTAATATAATATTTTATGAATTTGAAATTAATGAATGACTAAAGTAATATTATTTTTAACAATATGTATGTAATGCATATTTGATAAAACATGTAGCATGAATTGCATTAAGTGAAATATAAAGTTATAATCAATTATTTGTTATTACATTACAAAGATACATTATTTCTATATTATAATATTAAGTAGTACTAATAGTAAAGTGAACACATACTATTACATTTGGAATGAATAACATAATACTTAATTGATATAGCATTTAATTATTAAATTTTATTGTTTACATACTACATAAAAGTATTTACTAAATTTATTTGTAATAATTGAAGCTACTGATATGTATTTAAAGTGTAAGTTCGAAACAACTTCATGTTATTGTACGCATTTAAAAGAAGTAAATTATTTCTTAAGGTATAGTTAATAACAGGAAAATTTTGTATTATTATTTTCTTATATTTTTATTTTCTTTTTTTCTAATTTGAACTGTAAATATTGTAAATAGATTCTTAATTAAGTTAATGTAAATAAATTTGTTTAATTGTTTTAAAAGGGTGGTCATTATTTTGCACCACGCATTTGACAGCGATAATTTGAATAAACATAATATTTGCACAATGTGAATTTATTAATATTATTTTAGAAATAAATACAATATTTTTTGATTATCATTTTATGAGAATTGATTGACATTGACATATTATATTGCAATGGTCATAGAGTAATTATAATGCATAATATAGAGAACAATATTATTTATTGCCACATATTATTAAGTTATAAGATTTTGATCTATTCTAAAATTAAAGATACTATCGAAATAAAAGATATAATATTATTATTTATTTAATGATTGATGATATAACAGAAATAGATAAGATTAAGTTATATCCTAAGATTAGTATTGAGTATTATTATTATGAGAATAAGTTAGGTGTATTTAGGTTTGATATAAAATCCCTTATCATACTTATTTACATGAGTTATCATTACTTTAAGATAATTAGAAGAACCTGAGATTATTTAATTATATTCTTTTAAAATTAAAATCTTAAGATTTATTTATTTATTATTATTAAAGATAGTTTATTTTATTTTAAAAGCCATAAGAATGCTGTAGATGTAGTAGTAAGTTAATAAGGAGGTAATAGTATTCTTATGCCATTGAGACAATGTCTTGGGAGATATTGATTCAATGTAAATCTACTTATTACTTTGTAACTTTACTTCACAATCTCATGATTTTTGATAGATACTTATTTAGTAAATACATAATATAGAACTATATTGATTTTGATAATTGATAATAAATTTAATTAGAATGTGATAGTATAAAAGTATATTAAAGATAGATATGCAAATTTTAATTAAACATAATAATTTAATTGAGCTAGACTTTTTTCAAACTATATTATATATCGAGAAGTAAGGGTACAATATATATATAATTAAGGACTAAGCATTTTCCAAAAAAGTGCACTACTTATTTTCTTAATATATACAATCCATACACAAATTTTTTTATTTTTTTAAATAATCATCATCATCATCATCTGATAAATTTAAAAAAATTACAATTGATTTATCCGTCAAATAACTGATAATATGCATCTTAAACATTTTTCTTCTATATTTTCTTAACTTTAATTCATGATTTTATATTTTGTGAACATTATGATTCAAATATTAAAATAAGTAATTCATTCAAAATACCTTAAAGGACTTTGCAATAATAGTTTTTTTTTAAATATATCAGTACCAGTACACAAAAATGTATGTGTTTATACTGTTTATATATAATTAATAAAGTGATGATTTTAATTTATTATTCATGGTTGTCTCTCTTGTATACCTAAAACATTGCTAGGATTTTATTTGGGAAAATTCTATCTTCTATTTGAACAATTTGTATATAAAAAATATTATTCAAAAAAGCCATTGGATTTATATCTGGTTTATCTTTCATCATTACTCTGCTTACACATTTTTTCCTACTTATTATTGCTAAATAATATTAATGATGCAACTTACCCTAATTTAAAATCAGATAACTGGTTTTATTTTTCATTTCTGCAACATTTCTAAATGAAGTCCTTATAATCCAGATAATGGGTAAGTGCAATGAGTTAAGTAAATGTGCATGTGGATTTGTATATATATATATCATAAAAACGAAATTTAAAACTTTAACCTTAGAAATTATAAAGACAAAATTTTTGATACACAAATTTTATATCTTTTTGCTCTCAAGAAAACAATTTTAATAATAAACTTTTATAAAATGAAAATCAAAATTATATTATCCTAATTAAGTTTCAACCTGATACACTTTTTTACTAATTCTGACTTTGTTCCCAGGGGAATTCTATTGTTCATTGCTTTCTGCTCTTATTAACCTTTTTTTAAATTGCCTTTTATTATCTTATTGTTCATTTCTATCTATACTCATGATATTAAAAAATGAATATATTTTTTTTTTTTTTTACTTTTATCTGAATCAGTTACATTCACGAATCTTTTGTTTATCAGATTGAAATTGAATTAATTATTCAAATGTTGAAGTGTTAGATATTTATACCCTTATCATTATGATATTCCTTAAGAATAAACATATTGGCTACATAATTGAAATTTTGTTCTAATATAGTCAGCTATATTAATTAAACCAATTATTCCAACTGTTAACTTGTAATGGTTCTCACTTCCACTGTTATATAAAAATTAATTTGTGAGATCTTCAATCTCTTGCAACTTTTCCATGTTGTGATTTCTATCATTTTTTGTATGTTTATTGGGGAGTATGTGTGGAGGTGTGTCACTTTAGATTAACATTAAGTACATTTTGTCAAAGTCTTCATATATGCCAAATCGAAATCTTAATAAAAATTATGCAACCAAAACACAAGCATTGTGAAGTCTTCAAAAATTATACACCCAAAATCAACCAATGGCACGTTAATTATATGCTAATATCCAAATTTTATTTTTTAACAAAAGCGATTCTACTCAGAATAACCCATTTTTAATAACGGTTAAAAAAAAAAAAGTAATAATAAATATGGTAAAATCCAATCAATGATAATATGTTCTTATTGTAAATTTACGATTAGAAATATATTGTAATATAAATCACGTCTAATTTTACAAATTTGCCACATTGACCCAAGAACATTTTTTTTCAGTGTAGTTTTCAATTAGCATCAAGTTGTGAATAATTTGGAAGGTTGATTTAATTTTCTTTTTGTAATTAACTATGATATTTTTATTGTACCTTATATTTTAGAAAAATCTCGTAAGATAATTAAATCTAAGATTTTTTTTTTACATGTTTAATATATATATATATAATATTAAAGTATTTGCATTTAAATCAAATTAAATGCGCTATATATTGGTTATATGGATGATTTTAAGTATATTATTATTAAAGAAAAGTTTATAGAAATGAAGATTTTTACTTCTAAAGATTGTTATATATATATATTATAAATATTATTATAATAATTCATCTATAAAGATATCTTATTTAATTTATATAGAGATATAGATAACTTCCCCCCCCCCTTAAGTCCTCTATTTTTTTTTCTCTTTATATACAGAACAAACAAAATAAGGGTAATTTATGAAAAAATTGAATTATAATGGCATAGTTTTAAAAATAAATAGTTTTAAAAATAAAAGTACACTATAGAGTCACCACCAGTGGTGAAGGAAACTTTATGTTAATGTCACATTCTTTTATTTTTACATTTAATGCATCAGTATGCAGTTGGCATATTAGATTAAATTGATTTTTATCTAATAGCTAATAATAGCTAAACATCTACCGACCAATACTGAATAATTACCTGAGTTATCTATGGGCTCGGAAGGGGGGAGGGGCAACAACTAAACTTACTTTTGATCCGAAAGTATTGTCTATGTTTTTTTTATAAAGTTGTATTTTTTTTAAATGAGCCTCTTAAAAAAACGAAATAAAAATATAAGCATGTATCTAATAATTTTTTGTTACCTTATATATTTATAATTGCTGATTGGATACTTTGGAGCTTAATGTCTATACTTTTCTCAGCTTTGTCACTTCTGGTACTAGAACTTTTTATGAGTTCCCAGGTCAATAAACTATTGTGATTGTTTGTTTGTTTTTTTTACTAACTGTTTAATAAAGTTCTACCAAAAAAAAAAAAAGTGAAAATGAGCCGTTCCTAAACCTTTTGCAGACATCAAAACAATTCAAGAATGAAAATGAATTAGATCCATGAAAGGAAATGATTGAATGGTAAATATGTTTAATGCTTGAGTGTGACTAAATCTCTAAACTTTGAGTTCCATATTCCACCATTCTATTACTGCACCAAACCACATAGAGAAATTACATCTTCATTGCTTCGACTACATTGTAACATTATTTTTTTACGTTTTAGGTTTGATTCGGCTTTTATTTTACACTCTGTAAAGTGCAAGTTAATCAACCTATGAAAAGAAAATATATTCCCATCACGAGTCCGATATTTCAAAAACCTAGATTAACGAACCTAATATTATTTACGATTTTAAACTGCTGCAGAATCAGTTTTTAATTTATTTAGAGAATGCCAGAGTCACTAGACTCACTGATTCTACCAAATACTTAATCATAAAATCGGGAATTATACTTTCCCGACATTTAATTTATTATAAGAATTTTCTTAGGAATTTTTCCTGGGCTTAATTACAGATCGGCAAGGTAATTTACATACTTCTCTTGAAGCACGGGTACAATGGGAAGTTTATATTAGTAGTAAAAGTTTTATTACAACACATTAAATATTTAAACACTTATAATGATAAAAATATTTAATATTGGGAAGAAACACATACATGCAAAATCAGATAATTATATTGAAATTCAAATATTTCTCTTTGAAGTCTTAAATAGCAAATGTCTCTCTCTCTCTATATATATATACATTAACAATTTATTATTTAAATTCAGTTCGCAAATCTTTTTCTATAGATATGAGTTATGATATAGCCATTAACTTAGTGGTAAGCTTTTAGTGTTTATGTAGATGATCAATGATTATAGTAGTCCAGTTTCTTTTGATGAGTAGTCCATAGTATTGGTTTATGATTTCATCCTAGTATTACTTCCATATCTCTGATCCTTATTTAGGTAAGGCTAGAAGAAGCTTTTGGTGACTTTTCCGAGATAAGGTGTCTGCAAATGATCTGATTGATCTGATTCTACTCGCACATGGAGAATAGATTCAGTTTAATAGTTCTAAGTGGTAGCATTTCATTATTACTTCAAAAATGCTGCACATGTGAAACTGCCCAATAGACACACAGGAAAAAAGATTAATCCCAAATTTCTCTGCTTCTTTTATACCCAAGATCATTTTTGAGATGTCCAACACATATTTTTTTATCTTTTGTTTTATTATTCTATAATCTTCTACATTTCTTTCTTATTAGTTTTTAGTTACAAAGTTTTTTTTATAAGTTATTTCAGTCATCTTTAATTAGCATTAAGAACATCACTTTGATTTTAATCTCTTGAATTTATAACTTTTTTTTATCTGAATAACTAACTAATCTGTATGCAACTACATTCCGTCCTGTATTAATATTACTTTGATTAAATAAATTTTAAACACAAATAACTTTCATTGTACACACACACACACACACACACACACACACAATACATTAACTAATAAAAAAAAAAAACCTAAATTACATTCATTGATGTTTTGTTTTTTTTGAAATTTTACTTATTTTAATTCTTACTCAATGACAATATACTTATACCATATATATGTAAATGGTACAATATCACCGCGCCAAGGAACAAGAATAAAATGAATTTTAATTTATTTTTAATAAGTTTTAAGTACAAATTTTATTATTAGCGTTACTGATATATTATTATAGACTGTTCACAAATGGCTTGTCGCTTTAAAGCCTACATTTTTAGGGCCTAAAATGGTGAGAATGAGTAATGTTTCTACATTCACCTTCATCCTTTCCATATATGTGTAATTCTAATGATAAGATGCCCAAGTCTAAGCACATACAAGCATTGCTAATTCTTTTGAGACTTATTGGCTCATGGTCCTTGGTTTGCCCTCCTGTTTCTCAGGACCCTGCTCTTATAAGACTGACTGGCATTTAAGGATGGTCTTTTGTTACATACTGGCGTATAAGGACTGGGATTATGATTTTCCCCCTCTTCAGTATCTACCATTCTAATCTATGTTTTAGCTGTCTGAAAGAATATTTCTGATTGTAGTTTGTTTTTCTCTATAGTAATTGAAATCTCGTTGTTTTTTTTTAAAAAGTAATTAGAATCAACCGGCATTTATTTTTGCAAATAAAATTATCGCTGTTTAATTAACTTAAATTTTAATAATTTAATTTACTTTTTTAAGCAATTTTTAATTTTTTAATGTACTTTTTGAAGTTTTTTTAAATTGTCGAGAATTTACTATTAATTTTATTGTTATTAATAAAAATAAATCTTTAATAATACATTTTTTGATATTCAATGGATATATATCAATCAATGCAAATTTTTACTAAAAAAAAGATGATAAAAATTTACAAGAACTATTTTGTGATATGGAATTAGGGGAGTAAAAGTAAGTTATTATAATTGTGCAATATGCTTCAGAGCTTCTGAAAGTGTTGCAAGAGTTATCAGATGAAAGTAAGAAAATAGGTCTGCTAAAAAGACTAAACTAATGTTCCATGGATTTTTTTCAGAAGAAAGTAAAAATTAATAACAATAAATTAGAAGTTAACAATTACAGATACCTTGGTTAAATAATTAATACAGATGAATGAAATTAACCTTAGAATGGAGTGCTTTTAATAGAAATAATTAAATATTAAAAGAAAGTATGCCTATGTGTTTTAATGTGGTTCATCACTTCTTATTCATGGATCTGAGACTTGGACACTTAATTGAAGAGTAATTTAGAGACTTCAGATTTCTCAACAAGAAGTATGATGAGATGTATGTTAGGGGTTATAATTGAAAATAAATATAAAAAATTGAAAGAGAAAAACAAATATCACTGATGTCATTGAAAGAATTAAAAGACTGAAATGGAACTGGTCTGGTCTTATTGCTAGAAGAGAAGATAATAGGGGTGCAGTGAAAATTTTAAACTAGATCTCAAGAAATTATAAACGATCTAGAAAGAGCATGAGATGGATGAATGAAATAAGGAAATTTGCTAGTGTAATAAGGAGAAGAAGAAGCTATGCGTTTCAGAATGTTGATTAATAAACTTGCAGAGGTTTCCATCCGAAAATAATGATGATGAATAAGGATTTATGGATTTATAACTTACAAAAACTATACAATAATTGCAACAACAACAACAACAATAATAATTAAAATATATGAAAATTATTTAGTAAAACATGTCTTAATGAAAATTAATGAGCTGTAGATAAAAATTAATAAGAAAAAAAGAGTTGCAATGAAAATAAAAAGCTATAAGAAACAAAAACTAATAGAAAAGTATTTCATGTAAATGTTTAGGCAGAAAGTAGTTTCCTCGTTTATAAAAAAATAACTCACATAAATATTAAAAAATAATAAAGCAGTAATAAGTTTTTTTCACTAATCATTTCTTGTTTCCTATTTAGAAATGCTTCTGAATTCAAAGTTTATAAATACTTAAACACAAAATATTGTAATAATTAATTCCAAATCTGTACAAAATAAGATCAAGTGTAGACAGTATGCATGACCATGTTGTGAGTAATATCACCACAGACATATTCCAGATTATTTTTTTATATAATCTTTATTTCTCCATAACTACAGGAACTAATCAATGATTTGAGCATTTGTAATTCCTTGAATATTATCATGTAATACTTTATTATAATGCGTTGCACCATCTTTTTCTAATTCTTTAAGTATTAAAAATAATTATCAACACCTAGAAAGTTTCTTTTTTTATTTTATTTTAAAGTACATCATTAAAAATGCATTAAAATGTAAAAGAAAAATAAATTCTATAGCTTCTACAAAATTTTCAGTACTCTATATTTAATTGTCTATATAGAATTATTTTCACATCGTCTAAGATTTATTTATATATTGCTTTTTGCCTTGAAATCTATCCTGTCAACTGAAACATTTAATGAAATTCTGATTTCGTTATGTAGATAAATTAATTTATTACTGTAGTTTAACCAATCAACTGGCTTAGTAAATATGTATTTCAATGAAAGAATTGCAGATTTTGTTTTTATTATAAATAGTTATTATAAGAGACTTGAACTCAGATATTCAAACTCCCCACAGTTATCCAACCCATCTTATACAAATGATACACATTACCACATACATGTGAAAAAGATCAATGATCTTCAGTATAGTATTTCGTGCTGAACCAGCACTCATCAATTGGTCCAGATTACCATCTCCCACACATATATACAATCACTGTTGAAATTAATACTCTAACACTGGTCTATTAAATAAGTGAAATACTCTCAATCCAAAACACACAAAAAAGATTGGTCCATCTTTTATCCATATTTCAAATTATATTTAAAAGCTACCAAACTTTAATGGACAAGCTTCAATCTTCTCCACTCTTTAGCCATCCATATCATTGAAAATCTGAGGATGAAATGCTCATAGCCCTTGTTGATGCCAATATTATTGTCATACCCAAGTTGACCTTATTAGATACGATAATAATATTGGCATCAACAAGGGATTTGAGCATTTCATTCTCAGATTTTTAATGATGTGGATGGCTGGAGAGTGAAGATCGAAGCTTTTTTATTAAAGTTTGAAGATTTGTTATCTTAATATAAACTGAACAGTGATTGTATATGTGTGTGGGAGATAGTGACCTGGACCAACTAATGAGTGTTCGTTTAGCACGAAATTCAGGGTATTGGAAATCATCGATTTTTTTCACATTTGTGGTAATGCGTATCAGTTGTATAAGACGGATTGGATAGCTATGGGGAGTTTAAATGTCTGAGTTCAAGTCCCTTATAATTACATTGAGTTTAATATAGACAATATGCATGTATTTAAATATTGTAAATAGTTAAGTATATTTTTTGTATTCCATATCAAGAGTCAATTTGTCTTTTTATAGATGTTTGAGAGAAAAAAGTACATATATTATTTAATTGCATAAAGAAATAGAAGTTAAAATTGTCAAATCTACAAGCTGACAATGAATACATACCGCCCCCCCCCCCCCCCGCGAAAATTTTCTGATTACGAGAAGGCGGTTTACGTGTTTTGACTTCCTGTTATAATTTTTCTGTTTCCTTTCTATTTTATATATAGTATACGTTCAATGCGATGATTATTAATATTTATTTAAATACACATTATTTACACTTTTTTTCATTTGAAAAACTTTGTAGATTTTTTTTCTAAGATAACTCTTAATTATAAAATCGAGCCTGGTGCGGATTTTATGAGAGGGTGAAAGATTGAGGAAGAGAAGAATAGGAAACATGTTTACATTTTTAAGTTCTGTATACAAAAAAAAATCAGTAAACATTTTGCTATTTATTTGTACCGGCTGTTTATTTTACAAGAAAAAATGTATTTCCTCTTATTAATTTTAAAACAATTGTTTTGTTTTTATTAGAATGTGATACTTAGTGATTTTATTTTTGTCTATTTGGAGGATTTTTTTTTCTTTTACTATTGTGAAACTTTACTAATCTTTCTTCTTCATTTTAGGATAAACTCTCTTCATTTAGAAATAAATTTGATCGAAAGATTTCTGAAAACTTTAAATCCGGTATTTTTCTTTATTATTAAATGTATAGATCTTTTACTGAGAAATATATGTTGATCTAAGATAAATTACTATTCGTATTTTTTTTTATTATATTTAAGATTAAATAAATTTTGTATTAATATAGTTAATTAATTTTCTTTAGCTCTATAATTTCTACCTATCATATTTTGACCTTGGTAAGTGAGTTTTTGCAACCATGAAAGCTATTCTAAATAAAACATTATTACCTACAGATCTTTCAGATCTTTATGAAGTAAGTACTAGACTGAAAGAAATGCCGTGTTAGGTGTAATATCATTAATGGACTGGTCTGAAGATTAATAATATTGGCAAATCAAGAACTAGATTCTTATGGATGATGATGCAAACAAGAAAATGATGACAAACTGCTTATTTACTTATTCTTTACACTTCGATTTACCAAGAGACATTATCAACTGAATGAAATCTCACATAATGATAGATGCTTATGTATATGTGTTTAAGTTTTTGGTTAGAAAAGAATTGGTGTATGCATTATTTGAATTAATTCGATTAAATACCTAAAATGACAGCATTCTGAAATTGATTTTTCACTTTATTTTATGAAATAGTTTTGATTCTGAACACACCTGATTCAACACAGATTAATTAGTAGATTTGTGTATTTGAAAAGTTACTGAGTATTTGTATTTTAATATATTTGGGCAGTCTTAAAAATATAATTAAATATTTCCCTATGTGATTTAGGGCAATAGTAGAGTGTCAGACTCAGGAATATGGATTCTAGGATTGATTTCGATGCTGGCACTCTAGCAATAGGGCAATAAACTTATTCAATATATTAAATACAGTAGTTAATCAGTCAGGGGATGAGACACCAAAAACTTTTAGTTATGGAGCACATCACTTTACCATTATATTAAACTTCATCTAGCAAATGTACATTATATAGATTTTTTTTATTCATTAATATGTATATATATTTAAAAGATCTTACATTTTTTTGTTTATAAATATTATTATAATTAGCTTAAATATCTATGGCAATGAAAGATTTCCTAAAATTGATTACTGTCAATATTTTATTTATTTTCAGATATGCTATCATTTTCAGATAATAATTTGACATTGTTGTTCACCATAATCAATTTGTATAAGAAGATGAGAGTCTAATGCTTCTAACCTTTCAATGAGCCATTTTTGCAATTGTTATTAGTATTTATCTTAATACTTTTTTTAAAAATTTTTTATTAATTTTAATGTAGCAATAATTATTAACACTGGAAAATAAGTTACTAAGCAAAGAGAACAGTTAATATTAAGATTTGAAATAGGCTCCAAACTTGTGGGTGAGAGTTTGTTGGATAAACTAGAATAAAAGTTATATAATTTTTTTATCTTTCCAAGTGAAGTTATACCTAGTAAGAAATCATTTATTTAATTATATTTTTTTAACTTGATGTGATGTGACGTATTTTGGCTTCTCCTTAAAACGAAGTCAAGAATATCTCAGCAATGATGCCTAGATAAATCTGTTAGCCACTTTATTTTCCATTCCCCACTCTAAGTTTCCCATATTCTGCCCCATCCCATTTCCACAACATAATCTTTGTCAACTCTATGGCATTTATATCTAAATCCCCCTTATCTTTTCACAAGTGCAGCATAAAAACCAATAACTCACTTTCTGTATAGTCACTTTGTTCATATCTATTTTCCCATAACTTTATAATCTATACCCTTTCTGCTTTCAAGCATTTACATATGATCAACAGATGCCTAATATTTTCTATACCTTCCTTACACAATTTGCACACTAAATCACCCATTTACATGTATATTCTCTTGTTGCTAAAGATCCCTGTTAGAGCCTTAAACAATAAACTACTTTCCTTACTATTATCATAAATTAACTCGCATTCCAATGTTCCGTTTACTTCTATATATATATTTAAACTCTTCTTACCCTCCATACTAGTTCTCCATCTCTCCAACTCCCTATTTTTTTATTAATGCTTATATTCTTTTATCCCATTCCTTACCACTATAACACTCAACAATCCTCCTAACACAATCATCCCACCTTTTATACAAGTATACTGATATAAATTCTTTATCCAAATCTTTTGCATACTGCATTACCTTTCTCACCCATCTTGTTATCTGCCCTTTACTCATAACCCAATTAAACTCTATTTTGGCTATTCTTTTACTATCCATAAACTGCAACCTACCAAACATTTTCATTTTACTTTTTGCATCTCTCATATAAAAACTTGACCATCCCATTTCTCCTTGAATTGCCTCCTTTGCTGTCCACATCTCTGCATCTAACGCATGTCTTCCTATTCCCTTTGTACTTTTTCTAAATAATCTAAAACCATTTTACTAACACATAATGCATCATTACCATATGTTAACCCTGCTACTGCAACTCCCTTCCATACAATTCTAGCTACATCATATTTATTATATGAAAATACTGTTAATTTCTTTACCAACCCCTTTCTTTTCTTTGCTTCATTTATCATTTTTTTCTCCCATTCATCCAAGCAATTTTTCTGATTACATAAGATGATTCCCAAATACCTATGTCTATCCACCACACTTAACTTTATATCCCCCAATGAAAATTCTACATCTTCTCTTTCCCCAGTATTAACCTTCATTATATTTTATTTTTCTTCACTATATTTAATCCCATCTCTTTATCCACCCTTGCACATGTCTCAACATAATTTCCATATCTTTTCTTCTTTCTGCACACAAAAAGATATCATCCACAAATAAAAAGACCCGACAAAGTATATACTCCCTTGCCACTTATTAACGGTATCTCTATCCCTCTTTTTAGTCTTTCTATTGCTTTCTCCATTTCACTCAAATACAACAAAAACAAAATAGGTGACATAAGGCACCCTTGCCTTAATCCCACCCCATTTTTAACTTTAACTGATTCTATATCCCCTAATTGGTAAGTATAATAATTATTTTCATATAATTTTTTAATAATATTTACTAAAGCTTCATCCATTCCCAAATTTGCTAACCTTACCCATAATCTATTTCTATTTACTCTATCATATGCTTTCTCTATATCTATAAAACTCATATATAACGATTTACCTGAATCCTTACTCATCTCCATAAGTTGTGTAACTACAAACAAACTATCTCCTATATGCCTATCTGACCTAAAACCTCCTTGCATTTCTTCCACTACATTATTCTTTTCCATCCATTTTACAACTCTTCCAGCTACCATATATAAGAAAACTTTATATAAAACTGATGTTACCACTATCGATCTATAATTATTTAACTTTCTATGATCCTTACCCTTTCCTTTAAATAATAATCTTATTCTTGTATTACTCCAACTACCCGGAAAAACTCTCTTCTGTGCCATCTTATTAAAATGTGATAATAACCCTAAATTCATTACCATCTCTGCTTGCCACCCATCTAAACCTCTCACCTTTTCACTTTTCAATCTCTTCCCTGCCTCATTCAGTTCATTTTTTTGTGAACCTAATATTCTCATTACTAAATGCTTTCATGTTTTTTATCACTACATGTAACATCTTTTCGAAAATATATTAATATCAGAATCTCTCTTTTTGTGATGTTTTACATGTAAATATAACTAAGTGACTTCTAAAACTGGTTCTCATGTTTTCATTTTTCATCAATTTTAGGTTATTTTTTTATGATTGCTTATTATGTTCTCTTTCTGAAAGTAATTTGAGCTAAGAGGCAAAAAGACATTACATGCAAGAAATAATATAATAAGATCCAAATGTCAATCACAACACTTGATTGTTTTAGTGATAATTTGTCATCCCTTGATGCCTCTTAAGATAATTTATTGTTTTATGTCCACATCATAAACTTTAATGAGACCTTTTACATCATTAAGATAAATATGAGAGTTATATATGTACCTTCATAAATTTTTTAAAAGTGAATCTAATAAAATTGAAAATTTTTGGAATGTCATCTTCATCATTTTCTAACTATTATCATTCATTGCAGAATGGTCTCTTAAGAATTTAATCTAGTTTCTCCAATCCTCTCATTTCTAATATACACCAGAAAACATCCTTATTTCATTCATTTATCTCATGTGTTGTCTTATTCTAAGTCTTTTACAATCTCTTGTACCATTTAAACTTCAACTATCCACCTGGTCTATATCCATTTTAGACTTTTATTCATTTAATGATTAATGTGACAACTGTTTGTTTTCTCACATTCATATTTTATTTTGATTCCTTCTAGTTACTTTCAATATATCTCTCAATACTTTATTCAGTAGTTTGAAGTCTCAATATTGTTCTTCTGTTAAGTATCCAACTATAAGTGAGAACTAATAAAATGCATTTATTAAAAATCTTTTCAAACTCATAGGCATATGTTTTCTTTTTTACTATTACATTATTTCAACCCAAAGGCTCCATTCTATTATTAATTGTTTCTATTATATTTCATGCTAGTATATATCTTTAGTTCTAATATTTTACGTTCATCTGATAAATCTTACACCATTTGCTTAAAAGCTGAAACATTATTTGCAAAACTATGTCTTCAAAATCTAGATGACTTGTTAAATAAGTTCAGTTTACTTTTATTCTCTTAGCTTCTCATTTAATCTACAAAATACTTCTTGTAAAATTACATTAAAAAGTTTGAAGATATGAAATCGCTCTGTTGAACACCTTTCTTAGTGTTAATCTTAAAATATCTGGTAACTTCAGCTTACCTATTGCTGTTTTACCAGCTTACATGTTTCTTTCCTCATCTCTGTTTCACTTACAATAAACTTTGGTAACTAATAGATGTCACTTTATATTGCTTAATTAATAAATTCCTATTCTGTATGCTATCCAATATTTCCAGACTAATTTCAAGCATTTGGTTTTATAACTTGATAGTATATCAGAGAGGTAAATGATAGTTTCTAGAAGGAAAATACAATAAATTCTAATGGTTCAAATCCACTGTTCCAAAATCCAAACCTCCTCACTGATGAAGGCTATAAGTTTGAACTTAGTCTGTGAATATTGGATATGACAGTAAAAGGAAGGGCTTTATTAAGCTCTTTCATTTGGCATCTATTAGTTACTAAAGTTTACTGCCAGTAATATAGAGATGGTGAAAGAAAAATGTTTATCACCATATAATCTAATTATTGTTGTTACATTTTGGTAAATAATCTTCAAAATGTTTCTATCTTTGGTCTATATATTGATGATCCAGTAGTTAAAGTTAATAGAAAGTCTTATGAAGTTATTATCTTTTCATAGTTCACAAATCCTTTAAAGCATAATAGCAATTCATATTTATCTATCCTTTCTATAAATACCACTTTTAAATTTAGCTTATTCTTTTTATTAGTTAAAATTCAGGAAATTGTTATATAGGAGTTGTAATTATCTTTTAAAGATTTTGTATATATCTGATAGATTATCTTTTTCTTTATGATTTTTCTTAAATATCTATATTTTTACTACATTCTTCAATTATTTTGTACATCTTTGTCATTTGGACATTTTATATATAATTTTGCCAACTTTTTTTTTTTTGTTGTTACTTTTTTTTTTCTCCTTTTTTATAACTTTAATTACATATTTTACTCCATTTAAAATGCTGGGCAGTTCAGAAAATGTTAGAATTGTAACCTATATTTTTACTTTCTTGTTTATTACTATAAAAATTTTTATAGAACTCTTCCACACATTTTATGATATCTTCTCTCTTTTTAGTAATACTTCCATTTTTTAATATCAAGATGTTTAAACTTTTGAGACATTTATTTTTTTCTATAGCTTTTCTTGCCAATTTACAATTATATATTTTTTATTAAAATAGGCAAAACTCTCTATGCATATTGCCACTCAGTGCAAGCCAGTGTTTTGTCTATTTTAATAACAGTTAAGAGCAAGCATAAGAAATGGTGATCGTGTGATGTTTATATATTTTTATATCATTGTTAACACCTTTCAACCAATTCTTAGAACTCAAGATTCAATTTTTCTTATATTTTCTTGATTTGAGTCAAGTCTGTTAATTTTTTAAACCAGTTAGCACATTCTTATTTAAATTTATTGGAATGTTTCTAAATGTTAGATCATCTTTTAATCATATCTCTCTAGTTTTTCATTAACACATATTATACTTTTCACTAATTGATGAACATTTGCTGGTTTAATAAATATATTAAGATCAACCTTGAAAATTTATTAAGAACAACCTTGAAACACATTTTTTATTAATCAAAATATAATCCAATTCTGCTGTATGCTCATATTGTTTGTTTAGATGAAAATATTTTATACAACTATACAAAAATTATAGTAATGAAAACTTATTGGGGCATAAAATTAAATTATCTGCATTTGGTATCTTCCATACACCATCATTCCACTTTTTATTTATAATGAATTCCATTCATCTGGTTATTCCAATATTTTAACCTTCTAGTAAAGTACTTGTTCATTTTTTAAATAGGCTGTCTTTTCATTTTTCTTCTATCTTCTCCAAATCCGGTAATGTCCCACTTAATATTAGATATATCTTCTCCCTATGTGAGCAATTGTTCTTCATTTGGAAGTGATTTGAAATTTCAGGTACCTAAATAAAAGGTTGTCATCATCATCAAATGACAGCTTTTAGCAATCAGGATATTTTTCGCATCCTCTCTCTTTGGCATCAAGTATTGCCTTGATGAGGGTCTTAATTTAGTTTTGTTTGTCATGATTTTAAATATCAATAAAAAATAATAATAAATAAGATCATTCACATACTTGCATTCATTCTATCTGTAAGAAAACTCTACTGATATTTCAATTAAAAACTATCACTACTGAGAAGAAAGACCTTGTTGTTTATTGATCTTTAATTTTCAGAGGTTAAAAGCCATTAAACACATCAAGCTAACTGATATATTTTGTGGTTAAACCATTCATGTTTCTTTGCTATATGAATAATGGCAATGTGCCAGAGGTGGGCAATTGTTTTGGCTTGAGAGCCATAGAGGTTGACGAAGGACCACATCGGGGACCACTTTGTGGAAGTGAAGGTTAACAGAGGGCCGGACCTTTTTTTCATGATACAATAAACACACTGCTTTATTCCTGTATTAACAAAGAAATATTTGTTTGTCCATTCTTTATTAAACACACGACATTCAGAGGGTTCATGGTTTCACTAAAGTTGGAAATGTATATATTTGCTAATGCAAAGACAAAATTGAAATTAACCAGATTAACAGGAAAAGCACTGCAAATTGTATCTACACTGCACATGTGTGTTGATGTGGCTATCTTAGTGGAAAATACGAGATGACTCTTCAGTCGCGCATGGGAAGGAAATCTTAGTTCAAGGCAGATTTTTCTGATTCTTTAGGGGGGCGCATAAAAACTCTTAGTGGCCGCATGTGGTCCTTGGCCACTATTTGCCCACCCTGTACTAGGAGATCATGTTTTATTACTAGCACTTTAAGCAAAAAAATGTTTTTTTTTTATTCTTAAGGAATTTATTGCTCTAAAATTACAAAGTAAATATCAAGTATGTGTAAGATCATTTTTCTTCTGTGTTTTAGATTGTTCTACTCTTGAGTCTAAGTTTGTTTGTGTTGTTGATGTGTATCTTCTTGGCAGCAAGCTATGTCTGTTTCTGTAATCATTTTCTTTGTTTTCTGTATAGTATGCTTTGAAGCATTTTTATGGAGGCTGTTGTATGTGAAATAGCTTCTATGTCTCCTTGTATCTTGATTGGTGGCTAATGTTTCGTCTCTTTTTTTTTTCATTTTTGAAAGCTTCTGTAAAAAAAATGTGTTTTCATTCCATTGTGGGATTGTGAACATCTTCATGCATCTGACTGTCCACGTGGCATATGTAATAAATATGGTCAGTCTGATGACTGAAATAGGTTGAAATTTTAAGCAGTCCTTAAGAGAAATTATTAGGTAGTAGTCTATTTTTGAGTTCTTTAAGATGTTTCTAATGTAGCTGAGTCCTGTGCAGTAGCATATGATGGGTTCCCATGTTTCTTCATGTGACTCTTGTAATGTAAAAATGCATTTGTTGACATGGCATCTAAGTTAACTTTTATTAAACAGTCCAGCTATTTAGGCTCCATGTTCCAATGCTTGAAACATGAAGTTATCTTCTTGTTTGTTAGCTTCTTTTTTAAAAGTGATTTTAATACTGTGCTAGATAAAAATAATTTTGCTCTTAAAATAAAATTATATGCTTAAAAAAATGTATATAAATGGAATATTTAAAATCATGATTATGAGGGCTAAAGCATGATCTGAAATAAATGCATAAATGAAGACAACTCGTTGTGGAATATTTTTTTTGTCTAAAGCTAAAAGTAACACCAACAAAAGAATTTTCTAAATTAATATTAATTAGTTAAGAATTTATTATACTGTGACTAAATAATTTATTTCCAAAATAGAAAGAACATTAGCAAAAAAAAAGATCCGTAATAAATCAATACTAGTATATTGTAAATACTGAACTTTTTGGGAGATTAGTTATCTTTTCCACATGTATTTAGTCATGTTTATCAATTATGTAAGATGGAGTGGATAGTTGAAGGAAGTTTGAAAGTCTGTGTTCAAATCTCTTTTATTTTAAAAAAGATCCTTAATTTAAATAACTGGATAACGAAGGGTCGATAATAAAATAATCAAAGAAGCAACTTAAGAACTAATTATATATATATATATAAGAAAAATGAATTTAAAAATTTATAAGTACAAAAGAAGTATTCTAATTCAAGAATAAAAAATAAAAATAAAATTGTGGCTAGCAAAATTCTAGAATCCTTAGTACAAATAAAAATGGGAAAGGGATTGGCGTTTAGCTGTTGTATAAAAATAGAATAATTTAAAAAGCTAATATCATAATCATAATTTTCAATCATTATCATCTAGGCCTGATAAAGATATATCCAAGTTTAATTCAGTTTTTGGATCAGTAGCTTTGATTGTTGATATCTTATCAACCAATTTTTTTTATTTCATTTATTCGTCTTACATATGTTTTTTTTCTGTCTTTTATATTTTCTTGGGATCTAATTTAAAACTTTAACTGTCCATCTATTTTCACCTTTTCTAGGAATATGGTCATCATCTTCATTTTAATCTTAAATCTTTCACTAGTATCAGTGATATTTGTTTATTCTTTTACCCTGGTATTTCATTTAGAAGCTTTTTTTTTTCACTTCCAACAAATATCTCTCATATTTAGTTGATTGATCTGAAGGCGTTTCCATTGGCCATCTGTTAAATGTCTAAGTTTTAGATCCATAAATATGAACTGGAAATATACACCTATTAAAAACCTTTTCAAGCATATAGATACATTTCTTTTAAAAGCTCCCCATCTTAGTTTAATTTTATGATTAAATTTATGATAGTCAATCTTTATTTTCTTTTTCTGGGAATATCTAAGGACCATTACTTTAGTGTTTTTAATATTTATTTTCAATCCTAGTTTTTTCTTTTATTTGAAAGTTGTTGCAACATTTTCTGAAGCTTGAAATATTATTTTTTTTAAAAAAAAAACAATTTATATCATTTGTAAAATGTAAATGACTTAAATATGATCCATGTATTTTTATTCACTAGCTCTCATTTTAATTCCTAGAAATCTGACTAAAATGTTTTAGAAATGCACATTGTTATTGTATTTTGATAAATATTCTTATATCATGATGATCCAGAGTTTTAATTACTGTTTAAATGCTTATTGTAATCTTTAAATCCAAAGCATTATTGCAACTAATATTTGTTGGTCCTTTCTATAACTTCTCTCATTATTTGAATGTGAGTATTAGAGTTAAAACTAATAGATTTACATAAAAATATCAATGAAATTATAAATGCATAGTAAATTGAAAATAAAAAAATTCTGTTTTAACTTTTTTTGAAAGTTTTTTTTTTTTTTTTTGTAGGTATTTTTGTATTGCAAAAAGAATTTATGTCTAACATCTTAATAAAATTCCTACTGAATTATGAAAAACCATATTGAACCTACATAAACACAAATTTGTTAAATCTTCTTCTAAACCAAATGCCAATTCTCTCAACTTTATAAATAGATGTGAACCAGTTTAATTGTGATATCGCAGAGTGAGTCATATATGCCAAAAATTACACTATGAACAGATAGATCTCTTCCATTCTATTTATATTTTGGTAGAGAATAGCTCTTGCCTATTTGTAAAAGGTTGCACATAAGATACAAAGCTTTTTTTGAAATCAGTGTTATAAAAAATATTAGAAGTAAATTGAAATGAAACACGCTTATACATTTTTCCTTTTTTTTTAACATTGTACCTGTGTTCTCTCTTTTTATTTGCTTATGTTTGTTGACTTTTCCAAATGAAATATGATCCATATAATTTTTTTATATTAAAAAAAAATGCAAAAGATTTTCATCTTTTTCACGAAAAACCCAGGATAATATTATAAAATATTCTATTAAAAATGTATTGTTTTTTAATTTTTATTTTATTAAAGATATAACAAGTTAATGAACTGCTTTGCATATATAATGCTTTTATATTGTTATTATAGCTCGTTAAAATTTTGCCTTTAAAGTGTTAATAGCCTTTTTTTTCTAATAAGACATTTGAAAATGTAAGGAGCAACAATAACTGAAAAGTTTTAAAGTTTCAGTAAAGTTATATTTACCAAACAATTCGCAAGAATAATCTTAATTCAGATAAAATTTATCTATAGATTTATGTAGCTAATCATGCAAAAAGAGTAAAAGAACATTTCATGGTGCAGTATAAATTAATTAATCAATATTCTGTAGAAAAAAAAATTAATCCACAATTATTTTTAAAAAAAAATAATGCCAAAATATGAATTTCTTATATGTAATTTTAGATTATCTTGCTTTCTGCAAAATAAAGTTTATTATCTAAATAATATGTAATTAGAGGGCATTTCAATCCAGACTTTCAAGCTCTTTTTAGTCATTCACTCCATCTTATACAACCGATAAACTTGACCACATACATGCGAAAAAGATAAACAATCTCCAATATCCGTATTTCGAGCTGAACCAGTTTCATCAGTTGGTCTGGATTGAACCAGCTTTCATCAGTTGGTCTGGATCATCATCTTCCACACACATATATAATCAGTGCTAGGTTTATATTAAGATAGCTAATCTTCAATCATTAATAGATAGGCTTCAATCTTCTCTACTCTCCAACTCTTCGGTCATCCACATCATTGAAAATCTGATGATGGCATGTTCAAAGTCAATGTTGCCAATTTTGTTGTGTCATACCCTTATTGACCAAAAATCAGATTGACTTGTGGTCAACATGACACAATAAAATTGCCAAACAAGGGCTTTGAACAAACCTGACCTACAGCTAACATAGATATGACACAATAAAATTATCAACAAGGACTTTGAATATACCATTATCAGATTTTCAATGATGTGGATGACTGAAGAGTTGAAGAGTGGAAAAGATTGGAGCCTGTCCATTAATGTTGAAGATTTTCCATTTTAATATAAACTGAGCACTTATTATATATGTGTATGGGAGATGATTCGACCAACTGATGAGTGCTTGTTAAGCATGAAATATGGATATTGGAGATCATTTATCTTTTTTGCATGTATGTGTGTTGCTTGTATAAGATGGAATGGATGACTAAAGGGAGTTTAAAAGTCTGGGTTCAAATTCCTTCTAATTATATCTAAATAATATAGTTTAGTGGGATTTGAAAAAATTAACAATGACTATTTATTAGTCTGCTTTCAAAACATGTAATATTTGCCTTTAAAAATTTCAATCTGTTACAGTCAAAGTGTCAATCTTTTTGTCTATATTAATATCCTAGACTAGAGGAAAAAATGGTTTTCATTTTTTATTCAGAAAAGTTACTTTGACAACAGATTGAAGATTTTTGCTATTGTTATATAGACAATTTGAATCAAAACTTATGAGAATTTTATGTGTTCACCATATAAAATATCCTGAATTTCTGCTTACAGTTTTCTTTGCATTTTATAATATTTCTTTAGTCAATAAATGAACAAATTTTTAACAGGATTTTACATTTCTTATCTTGACTGATTTGTGGTTATGACGATTTTGGATTATGTTGATGCTCTTATTTTTATAGGTAAAAGTGTAATTATTGTAAATTTACTCAAAAATATTTCTAATAACTTTCCACCGTCTAAATGCAACATAATAATAATAATCCACAACTTTATTATATATTATCAGACTGCATATTTAATAGCCATAATGCTTATTGGGAATTATTGGATATTTATTTGTGTACAAAATTTCTTGTGAAAAAATGAATTTTAAATAGCTCTACTTTGTAGGTTTCTTTGAAATATGTTTAAAATTTCTAGCTTTAATATCAATTAGCGCATTATAATGATTTTTAAATAAGAACAACAGTTGTTTTGCTAACAAATTATTGAGCATTTCTAATGTATCTAATGAGTACAGAGCTTGGAACAATATGGATAATGTTTAGAATAGAAGTTTATAAAAATATTATAGGTTTTAATATAACTTCAAATAATTATATATTTACAACGTAAATTGTTTACTTTTATATACATTTTTGTAACAACATAAACTTTAAATTGAATGTAGTTTTATTTCATTGACTTATATGATAAAAAAAGATCCTTTATTGAAATATAACAATAATTTGATTTAAACATACTCTTTTAGAAAAACTTTTGCATACTTCTATGTAAAAAATTTAAAAAAATATTCTGCCTTTCTCATTTAAGATTTTTTTTTTTTTTAAATGAATTTGGATTATTATTTTACTGTGGCCTTTAAACCTCTTAAATTATATAGTTTATGTCAAGTTTTGGGAATAGAAGAAGCACTATTTGTATTAACCCATATATTGAAGTGAAAAGAGAGTATAGATAAACTTTCCATTATGGTTTTTAAATTATGAAAAAGCATTAAAATAAGACGTGGAAAAATAATTGTAATGATGATGTAAATTAGTCTTTTATCAAGATATAATACAATAGTGTTTATATAATAAAATAAAACTTTATAAAAATATTAAGATAATATGAGAAAAATCTGAATGAATAAGAATTTAAAAAGATGTCTAAACAAGATTAGGTCCTCTTTGGGATGTGTGACAAAATTGGGTCTTTTTTTTTTTTAGTCATTTGCAACTTTAAAAAAAAGGTGGGGAAGGGGTGAATAAAAGAAGGGCCAAAATGAATGATAATAAACAATTTAAGATTGATATTTGATGCAGTTATATTTACTATCTCAGAAAAAGTAATAAATGAGAACCAATAACCGAAAGTGAAAAATTAAAGTTTTTTTTTTTTTAAAAAAAAAATAGGATGTTATATTTAAACCATCAAGCGGGGGTGGGGTTGCAATGTTTATCATTGCAAAAAAAAAAATTGCTCGATGGTTAAATCTGTTAAGATTCTGCTACTTGATAAGTTACTGATAACAATTGAATAAACTAGCTAATCGCAATCTAATTTGTTGGTGAGACTGTTAATAAGAAATAGATTAAAAGTTTTTACTAAGATTTTGAATTAAAATTGGTACATTGTTTAATTTATAATTTGTATATAAAACATGATGTAAGAAATAGGCTCATTAGTTGCAAACAAAATGACAACGATTCAGTAAAGAAAGCCGCATATTAAGAATTTAACTTTGGGATTAAAAAAAAGATCAAATAAATTCTCCAATTACATTTGAGATAAAATTATTTTAGTGTAAAAAAAAACGTTAAAAAATAACCAAGAATATTGATTTTAGCCGACTATCATCTAGCTAAAGGAGAAGCATCTGAAGAGTAATAAGACTTTTACTATAAAAAAGATAAAAACTTGCAAATAAATTTGGAAGCCAATTACATACCCAAATACATTTTCCTATTCTTTACAAATAAGCAAGAATACATGAATGAATGCGAATACATAATCAAGCGTATGTTCTATATTTTTAAGCCGATTTCTGAAAGATCATTACTGTTGGTAAAATATATAATCATGATATGTATATATAAAATTGTAATGAAACAAAATGATATACTGTACTAATAATGAAATCAGATGTGTTAATAACTGATAATATTATAAAAAATATTTCCCAAAGTAAATTTAAATCATACCAACCCATAAATTCGCTATATCAAACTTTGACATCATATTAAAATATCAAATAATTTATTGGCTGATATGATTTAAATTAAGAGTAATATTTTTTTGTGTGTTTTTTATAATGTATGAAGCAAATCCTTTGATAGTCTTATTCCCCGATTCTGAGATAAATTTGCCTTAGCGAAGGAAATTGTGCTACTCATTAATATAAATGTCTTTTTATATTTTGTGTTGTAGCTCAAAATATTGAGATCGTTAAAGGGCTATATCAAGGTTTGGTAAAACTATTAGACTGGGTTATTAAGTATTTCTTGGATTAGTATATTCTTGTTTTATTAATTCCACTTGCTTTCAAGAAGAATACCTTGATAATGCTGAAACTGCGATTTAGGGGATTTCTTTTATATAAAATTTATTGGTCGTTAAATGGGTATTTAACTATTCTAGTAAAAATAATAAGGAAAAAAACATAAAAATTCACCAAACAATATTTAACTGTACTGGTAAAGTTTTTTTGTTCATCATTTTTCTGCGCCTGCAAACTAAAGAACCCTTGAAATGGGCTTTTAAAGACTTTTTACCTTTATTATTTTTTTCTTAGGAGTAATAATAATTTAAAATTTTATGTTTTCGTTTAGAAATAATGATTGTTCTAAAATAATGTAATTCAGTATTTTTTTTTTCTCATGTGTCATAGCATCAGCCGGGAAACGAACCCGCTAACCCGGGACAACTGCTTGTAAAGCAGCTGTCGCTGACCTCTGGACCACCGATGCTTGACAATTCAGTATTTTTATTGGGATAAATTGAATAAATTCTAATATAAATTCTATTTATAATAATTTAATCCTTAATTAATTTTTGTGATTAAATTTCTTCCAAACTTTAACATTATGCCTAAAGCATTCCTTCGCTTTTCTATTTCGGTTCAAGAGCGTCTATGTGTGTGTAAAAAAAAAAAAAAAAATCTTGGTAGTATATATTTGAATGTAAGTTTATTGCTTTCTTCTAGTTTCTGTGTTTAGATACATATCGTGTATATATTAGTATAAGAAAGAATCTTAAAAATAATATACTGTATTTTAATAATTTTTATTAGTCATTTATTAGACTAGAGATTATCCAATATCTTGTATATATTAGTATAAGAAAGAATCTTAAAAACATTAATATACTGTATTTTAATAATTTTTATTAATCATTTATTAGACTAGAGCTTATCCAATAATGAATAATATGTCTGCAGTGTAATTTTTACTACATCATTCTATCCACTACATTTCTCTACAAGATGTTAAAAGCAGATAGTAATCAGTCTATACCTTGTGTGAAATTGGTGTAATAAAAGTTATACTACAGAAATATTATTAAAATACTTTGTTTAAGTAGAACTTTTTAAGAAATTGCTAATAGTCATTTCTAAACTATGACCATTCTAATTCCAGAAAGAAAGAAAAAGATAACATTAAATATAAAGAGAAGACAAAGAATATAAAGAAAATAAACCATAAAAAAAGAGAAAAAGATGGTAATCAAAATTATTCAGTTAGTAATAAAAATTAAAAATGTTGCCCCAAGGCGTAATTCCATTCATTATGCTCTAATAATTATTATTATTGAAAAGTGTAAATATGGCTATAGAGTGTAAGATGTACACGTTATTCATATCTTTTTTCTTTTCTTTGCTATTAGAATATAAAATAAAGGAAAAGATTATGTGATGATGTTTTAGGGTAGTTTGGTATTATTTCTGCTATGACATTCTGATAACGTTAATATTTATTCAGTTTCCTTTTATAATGTCATGGCAACCAAGAATCCTGACCTGACTAATCCAGTCAAATAAACTGACTCCTTTCCATTTTAGAAGATATCAAGTATTCATTCTGGCATAGTGGCCTTTTTCCTTCACAATATAATACATCTTTTGCATCATTTGTAAGTAGTACCGTTTTATATTTAAAAATACATTTACTTTATATATTTATGTTTTGTTAAAACTTTTTGTTTGTTTGTTTTAAATATTTAAAATATAACATTAAACTTGCAGCAAATATATTGCATTATTTGTAAATAATTTTTTTTATTATTATTTAAAAATACAGTTGTAAAAGTTATATGGGGGAGGGCAGATAATTAAAATATAAGGTTAAACTTACAGTTGTCATTTTTAGATAAAGTACAACTTTATTTTATAGTTCCCCATTTTTTTTTTTTTTAGGATAAAAAAAATAGATCTAAAGTTGTATTACAATTCTCCATTTAAAAAATGTTTCAGGATTCTTTTTCATAGTTCTCCCTTTTTCCATAATGAATATATCTCTCCATCATTGAAAGTAAATGGGAGTTTTTTTTAATTTTTAAATTTTCTATTACATGTGGAATACACCATAATATGCTGGGAGGGGGGGAGAATGGTTTTGAACATGTAGTGTTGTACTAAAAAGGCACAACTCTCAAGTACCTACCTGTTTTAGTATAGTAATATCGTTTTTTTTACTTTTCTGATAATGAATGTATGACTCCATTATTTTTTTTTAATTTGAACTTTCATATTACAAGTTCTATGACTATGACGACTCCCTGTGACATATTTTTCTAAGTTTGCAATATGTTTAAAATAATGCCCCACAGGATATGCACACAAATTTTATCGACTAAGTTTGACCACACATTCCTTGGACATATGGAAAACTGAGAGTAATAACATCATCGGAGTAATAGGGTATAGTATGAATAATACCAAAGTACCTGTTTTAGTTAGCATTAATTGTAACCTGCGATATATTGTGACTTTTATTAAAATTATTTTGTCTTAGTAATGCATTCTCTGAGATTAATTAGCCTAATTGATTTACCCTAAGAGAAATTATTATTTATTTGTTAAAAAAAATTTGTCGAAATACTTTAGAAATTTTGAAACAAACAGGTTGAAGACTGCATTTTAATTATTAGTTGTAATCTCAATATTTATATAAAAATTAAACTTTTTTTTTAATATTCATGAAAACTTTTTATAAAAAGCCTACTATTTGGATATTTATATTTTCAATAATAGAATTTAAATAAAAAATCCAATGAACGCCCTATAATAGACAAGATCTTTTTGCTTTAATGCTTCTATTTCTGGAATGTATTTTAAATGATGACAGATAGTTGTGCTTTGTTATATTGATTAAATATATATATAATTAGTCCATAAATATTTTTATATACATTTATTGAAATAAAAAACAACAACAAAATCCAATGGTTTATTTATTGTTCATGTGTTCATAAGTTCGAACACTGTAGCAGAGCTGAAGCCGCTTGACCATGGACCTTGAGTTCTAGAGTCGCCACTTTATGATTACACTAAAACACCATTTATTATTTTTAATCTTAATAGAATTTAGATTTCTATTTTTATTGTTTATTAATGTACTTGTATTTTTGTCAGTATTCGGTATCTATCTTATTCATGAGATGTTCTTTTTAGTTTCTCATTTTAGTGCTAAACATCTTTCTTTTTTTAAATATTAATATTTTTTATTATAAAATCAATTTTATATCCAATTACACATATTACATATTTGTAAATACAAGCTTATAAAAACAATGTCACGCTATATATGACTTGATTTATTGATTACTATAATTTTACCTTTAAAGCCTTGGCAATGATAAGGCTATTAATATATGGTAGATCTGAATTTAGTTCAGTTCCATATAGCTATTTACGTTAGATAGCTGGAGTTAAAGACATTTTCATGTCCGAAAATTTCAGAGTTTCTATTTAAATATTAGGTATTAAATAAGTGCTAATTTTGAGTTGATATTTTGGATCTAGTGTCTGAATGTTCTAGCTCCTTACTGAGATGAGTCATAAGCTTGAAACTAATTGGTCTGGTGATAGGAACGTTCCAGATAGAGATTTTAAATATTTTCTATTACCTGACTTATCAATTAAAAGCTTGTTTGAGCTATTGGTACGCTCTCTATATTATATATTTACTTATAAATAACTTTCATCTGATAAATATAATTTTTTTTTAAATCCATTTTTGATTAGGCTCATGTTTTGTTTTTGTTTTTTTAACAATTTAGTACCTTTTTACTCTGAATGATCACGAACAACTTAAGAGATAACCCGATTATTTTTCTCTTAATTAAGTAACGCATTGCTCGTTATAATTTTCTAAAAACATTGTTTTTTTTTTTTTTCTGAAAATATCTGGACTAAAAATATAAGTAATTACTTTTTTTACTAGTATAAAGGTCCTTTTTTTATTAGCTTATTTAATTCTTTTTAAATGATTTTTTTTTTTTTTTAAATATTATTGTTCAGCAATGGAAGGGGGGTGGCAGATCAAATAAATGTAAAAAAAAAACTATCTACAACTTCGTTTTCGTATTTATGATTTTTATCATTAGAGCGGTTTATAGATACGCTTCATGAATCTGACTTTGAGACCGACAAGGCGCGTTTTGTTAGAGGAATTTTTAATTTAAAAGATTGTAAGTTTAAATAATAATTTCATTTTCTTGTCTTTTAAATTTACCGGACAGTATACTGATTTCCGTGATATTTTTACTAATGCAGATGCTACTTATAAAGCCTTTGTTTTAATAATTAATATTAAAAAAAAAAACCCACAATATTTATCTGTCAGTCATGGAGGAAAAAAAACATTTGGATGGTTGACAGTTTTAGAATGTAGATTAGTTTCTATTTTGACATTTTTTATTTATAAATAAGTTTTTAGAAATTGAAGTATACACATACTCCCGTATGTTGTGCTTTTAACAGTTTAAAAGATGGGTTATTTCATGGTAGTAATAATAACTATTTTACCTAAGTTAGTTGTTTCTAGAACTTATTTTTATAAATGTATTGCTTTGGAAGTCAAAAATGAATTTATACTCTATCAATATGACAGAAGACACTTAAAATTATATTCTATATTCTATGGTATTCTGAAAATATGATGTCAAAATTATTATTAAATCCCTGGAATATTTTTCAATATGCTGAGTGTGATGATATTGATATTTCTAAGAGCATATTGTCTTTGAATTGTTAAAGCACATGTAGAGTAATAAATTTGCTGGAAACTGTTTTAAAATGAAAGTTGGCATAGTTTTGTAGGATATGCTTGGATTATATCAAAGATACATAAAGAAATATTGATTACTTTCATTAGGAGGAAATGGCTAAGAATACTACATATAATAATACACCTCTTATATTTTTTTCCCCCAGAAAGAATTGTGTTCATATGAGAATTTTATACTTTTTATACTTTTTTCCTCCAGAAAGAATTGTGTTCATATGAGAATTTTATAGTTTATAGAGCATGAAATAAATATCTATATCTTCCATTTAATGCAAACCTTGATAAATATATTAAATATCTATTATATAAAATGTTAAATTTATATTGACTACAGAGCAGATAGTTAATTTTAGAAGTTCAAATTTTGCACATCTAGCAAGATTTTTTTTATGATATTAATAATTGTGTAATATATACATTTCAGCTTTTTTCTCTTTTTGTTTTTACATAAAAAAAATTTAAATAATAAAATATGTATTTTCTAAATCATGAAAATCATGGCTAGTCTCTTAAATTATTTATAATTAATATTATCTGACAGTTTTCTAATAATTCTGCCATTAATGAAAAAAAAATTAAAATTTCAACTTAACCAGTTTTTATATTTTACTTTTATGGCTCTGAATAAAATTTTACTTATTTAGAAGAATGCTTTTAAAAAAATATCTATAGTATTTTCACTTTTAAAGAATTAGAAATTTTATGTTTATCACTTAAATTATCAATTTCACTTCAAAATTAATTTTTTTTATATCAATGTAAATCTTTACTTTCATACACCTGGAGTATTTTGTATGGAGATGGTTCTGATATATGGTTTGCTTTTTTTCACTCCTGCAACTATTTGTTATGTTATTTTGCCAGTTTTTGCATTCATTTGAGAGTAGAAACTGGAACTAAAATATATATTGATTTATTAGTTTAAAAAATTCTGAAGATGTCAGTAATATACATAAAATCATGCAAATGAATTAGCAAGACTGCTTATTGGTAGATTTTTTATCTCAACTTTAAAGAGTAATGAGAGTACTTAATAGAAAAAAAGTATAATTTTCTACTTTATTTGATTATTTTATAGTATTTATTTAAAAATGAATATATGCATGAGTACATTTAGACTTTATTTGAATATGCTTTGTGCTATGTATAGATATTTAGTGTATATATATATATATATATATATATATATATATATATATATATATATATATATATATATATATATATATATATAATGTAAAGAGATGTTATAATTATAAGTAAAATGTGTGCTACAGTTAAAACAAATAAAGTATTACAAAGTTACAAATATTAAAGGTTAAAATGTTGATAAGCAATTCCAAATTAGAAAATGATTACTTAAAAAGATAATGAATAATAATTATGTTCTAGAACATTCTATTATCAGTGGGAAGATGTAAAAGCTCACAGATAAGGGGAATCAAGGTCTAATCTATACAATTGCATCATTGGAGCTGGCCATGTTTATATGAAGATACAGAATAGTCGAGTGTAAGGAGGACTGACTCTGGAGTGACCCAGTGAATTTCATCACTGAAGGTGCAAAAGTGGACCTAGAGGCCATACTGGTCACACCAGCTTTATTATGTTATAATTTATGCCTTTATGGTTGTGCATTTGTAAGTAGTGATTTTAATACTGAACTGTAATGATATAAATTGTAATGTATATTAAGCATTGTTAGTTAAAATTTACTATTGCTAACTTGTGATAATAAAGTTAAAATTTTAGTTATAAAAACTATTTCAAATTAATTTTGTTCCTGCTTGTCTGACCACCTTTATCATCACTGTAGCATTAATGGTGACTATGTGTAGAGAAAACTGGTGCATTCCATTACAGGATCAAAATTGAACTGTAATTTTGTCTAATAGTAGTCAGAGATAGGATTTTCATCAGTAGCTACAACTTTGTATGTGTAATAAGGTTAAACTGGCTGGATAAGTCAGCCTATTGGGAAGTATCATGGAAAAAAAAATTTAGTAGTTATTAAACTGGATTAGAGAGTTAAGATGATTGCTATGCCACAAGTGATAATAAATGAGTTTAATGTTAATAGTTCTGTTTATTGGCCAATTTATCTTAAGATGATCAAAACATTTTTTATTAATGAGATTGTTGGTGATCCCATTGAAGTTGCCACATTATGTTATGCCGGAAGTGATAGAAATTACAAATTGGCTATGCGATTACAAAGAACAAGAGAAATTGCCATACAAAGTAGTCATTGAAAAATTAAATAATTATTTTAACCCCAAGCCCTCTAAGCATGTAGTTTGCTACATATTAGGAATAGACAGCAAAATAAAGGGGAATGCAAATGTGACTATGATGAAACATTGAGGGAAATTGCTATGGGTTGTAGTTATAGTGATGCATTAGAGGATAATTTACTTAAACAATTACTTTGGGGGTTGTCTGATGATAGGGTTAGACAGCAGTAACTGGCCTCAAGAGACTTGACATATGGGGAGGCAATCAAAATGGGAATATCCCATGAGATCATGATTAACCAATCAAAGGAGTTAGGAATTTTACTAATAATAATGATTATAAGCCAATAAACGTCACATGATCACTATTTTTTATGCTTGCTCTTAACTGTTATTAAAACAGGCAAAACTCTCTATACGTATTGCTCTAGCTTGCATTGAGTAGCAATACATATAGAGAGTTTGGCCTGTTCTAATAATTGTATTGTGTTTATGTGAAAAAACTGAAAATAAATATTAGCGTGCTAAGAGTAAGACTAAGGAAATTGTTTGCTACTGTTGTGCAATAAAAGGCCACTTTGGCATAGAAGTGTTATTTTAATAAAGAACATTGTAGTGCCTGTGGAAAAGTAGGTCATTGAGAGAAATCATGTAGGGCTAATGGGGGAAAAGATCATAGCATCTCACCAGCTTTTCCAAAGGGAAATAAACAGAAATGCAAGATGTATAGTACACAGATTACTCATAGCAATCAATTCATTATGTCAATGAAATTATTAAATACAATTTTGAAAATGGAAATTGACAGCAGATCAGGTGTATTAATAATGGCAGTCAAAGACTGGGAAAAAGTAACAAAAATTATATGACCCCCCCTCCCCTATATTATTGAGAACTAGTTTGAAAATGAAAGATGCTAGTGGTAATATCATGAGGATATTAGGGAAAGTAGATGTAAGTGTAGAAAAGTCCAAAGGTTACCATTGTATATAGTGCAAGGCGGTCTTAACCCTATTATAGGTAGGAAATGGTTTAATGCTCTAGAAAGAGAAATGGGTTTATAGTTTTGAGCTAAATTTAAAAAAAGGAAATATCATTAATCATGCAGACACGCTGTTGAGAGTCCCAATAAATCAGCTCCACAGGAACTTGATCTGACCATTAACTACATAGAATAATGTAGTAATAGACAGTAAAAAGGCAGTAGGTTGGACAAAAGCTGATCATTGTTGTAAACTATTGATTAAATGGATCAGCAAAGGCTATCCCAGAAGTTGGGCCTGAGATACTTCATAAAGCTGTATGGGATATAAGAGAAAAACTCTATAAATAAGGGATATGTGTTAATGGATGATAGAATATTATTATCTAGTTGTGGTCATCCTTTAGTTCTTCAGCTTATTCATCAAGGTTATCTTGGTATTGTATGGGATAAAGCACCTGCTCAAAGTTATGTATGGTGGCCTGGAATTAATTCTGAGATAGAACAATTTGTGAAAACCTGTGAGAATTGTCAAGTGAACACAAAAATTCCAAAGAAAAATTATATTACATGCCCTATAGTCACAAAATCTTGGGGCTATATTCACATCAATCATGCTGGATCATTCCATGGCTACATTTTTTAAGTAGTGATTTGTGAATTGAGTATAAAATTGTAAAAAGTAGGAGCACCAAAGAAACAATCAGAAAACTTGAAAATTTTTTGCTTTTCATGGTTTTCCTGAAACATTAGTATCCAACAATGCAATCACTTTTATATCCAGGAGATTTGAGGATTTTCTTAATGGGGAATTATACATATATCTATGCCCCCATATCACACTCAGTAAATGGTATTGCAGAAAAGGCAGTATAAATTCTAAAATAAATGCTATGGAAGGAAGATACTTGCAAATAATAAGAAACATTGTGTTGTGTTTTATGGTATCAGCTAATATTCGGATGTAAAATCTGGACAAAGTGTATGCAGGGGGAGAAAAAGTCTGATTGAGAGATGTTCTCAGAAAGTATTGGGTGAAAGGCATAATTAAAGAACATATACGTCAAAGCAAATGGAAAATTGCATGAAGACATGTAAATCATGTCAGACATCAAAAAAAGAAATTGAATGAATCAGAAGTAATATAGTGCCAGGCATTCCAAATTATCTAGAGGAACCAGATTTTCCATAAAGAAAATGAAGGGCACAAAGTAGACAAGGACATTACCAATGAAAAGAAAACAACTCCATGTAGATCCCAAAAAAACCAAGAAGGAAGTGAGCTATCTGAAATACTATGAGAAACTTCAGAAAATTATAGTTTCTGAAGTGGAGGTGCTATATAGAGATATTTAGTGTCATATATATATATTTAGAACACAAAGAGGTAGTGTAAATAGAAATAAAATGTGTGTTAAAGTTAAAATAAATAAAGTATTATGAAATTATGAGTGTTAAAGATTAAAATTTTAATAAGCAGTTCCCTATTAGAATATAATTACTTCAAAAGGTAAGAACATTTCATTATCAGTGGGAAAATATAAAATCTCACAGATCTAATCTAAGTATTCACATCATTGGATATGAAGATACAGAATGGCTGAATGTAAGGGAAAATATGGAATGACCCAGTGAATTCCATTACTGAAGATGCAAAGGTGGACCAAATTTATTATGTTTTCACTTATGCCTTTATGGTGATGCATTCATAAAGTAGTTATTTTAATACTGACCTCTAATGATTTAAATTGTAATAACAAAATTCTAAAAAATTATTATTATTTTTTGATTATTAAATTGTAATACATATTAAACATTGTTAGTAAATTTTACTATTGTTAACTTGTGACAATAAAGTCAAAATTTTAGTTATAAAATACAACTTCATTTTAATTTATTTCTGCTGATCCTATCACCTTTACCATGATTGTAGAATTTATGATGGCTGTACATAGCACTTTGTTTTTAAAAAGACAGGTTTAAAAAACCCAACAACATACAAATATTAAAAACAAAATTTATAATCAGTCACACTTTCACAAAGACCTTAGTCTGGAATGTTGTGATGTTTAAATAATTACAAATGTAATTTTAAATTTTGGAACAGAATTTTTTTATTTAAGATTGGCTTAACAATAATCCATGCAGGTTTTAGTAATAAAGTTCAATTAACATTTATTTTGTTTTTTTAGCAGCAATGTGAATAATTCCAGTAAGAAAAAGGTTATTGTTCTGGTTATGTGTATTTCAGGTTTTTTTTGTTATATTTTTCAAATTCAAATATTATTTTTGAGGATGTTTTTCATTGATAAACTTTTATTTATGATAAACCGTGTCAAATTTATTCATAATATAAGTTTAATAATAAAAATACTCAATTATAGCTCAAATAGCCAATAGGAGAAGTCAAAACAATATTAGGCAAAGGCTCAATCTTATCCCAAAAAAAGTAACATTAGTGCTGCAATCAAGTTTAAAGTGATTTGTTTGGTCTATCTGTTGCATATATTTGATGGTTTTGTATTTATCTGAAAGCAAAAAGTAGAACTAAAATATATTTTCATTAATTTTAAAATTTTAATTGAATATCTAGATATCAGCATTTTTCAGTAAAAAGTAAATTCAAGATCGACCGTTTTGCTTTTACAAGAAAATATTCAGTGCACATATATAATTTCAGTTTTTATGAAAATGGAAAACAACATTATCTTAATGCATTTATTTTTTTGTAATATTTAATAAAATATTTGTTTCTCAATAAATATGTGACTGTTTATGTTCATCATTTATTTCAATATTTTCAACAGAAAATCAGTTAAAAGTTTATTTAATGTTAAGCAGACTATACCTTCTATTATATAAAAAAACACTATTGTCTAGGAGGTTACTATTAATTTTATTTTTATTTTATTTTTATAATTATACGTGGAATTTTAATGTTCAATGAATAATTTTATTACTTGAAGATATTATTCTCTGCCTTAAGTCATATTACTGATAGAAATTTAGTGATAAATACGTTTTTTTGTTGTTGCTGTTAAGTTCACTTTTTTCAACTTGAAGGCTAAAGTTAAATGTTTTGTTTTGGTTATTTATTTTTCTTTATTACTCTTTCTTTATTTCCAAAGTTGATCATTATTTTTAAGAGTTACTTTTTATATTTAAGTTTTTAACAATTGTTTTTTGAAATATATATATATAGATGTAAATCTTTTAAGTACTTTTGAGCTGTTTATACAGTGAAATGAATTTAGTAATTATTTTTTTATGCTTTTTATTTCAACAAATTAGCTTTATTTTTTGTTTCATTTTTATATATATATTTAAAAAATCTTAAAAATAATGTAAGAAAAGGTAATATGCAAATAAATATACAAATAAAGAAAATCATTTTTAGTATTATGGGAAATAAAATTATTTTTAATGAAATAAAATTATTTTTTTAAAAAAATCTCTATTAGTCAAATGACTTTTAATAAAGCATATATATTCAAGCACTGAAATTATTTTTAAAATATTGAAATTCTAATTATAATTGTAACATACAATTTCAAAAATAACATTCACATGGATGTCTCTTATAAGAATAAACATTTTGCATTTAAATGATAGATTCTTCACATTTGTATTAATTTCACAAACGTATGAATAAGTATGTAAGTAAATTATATGTTAAGTTTATTTTTCAATTTCACAAAAGCCATGGAACACGTCCATTCATAAATTTTTAATCAAATAATTTTCTGTTAAAACTCCTTAGATGCCAACATCAACTTGTAAAACCTTTGTCTAATTTTTGTATTGATTCATTACTTAAAAATCTTAGAACTATCATTCATCAATTTCATTTCCAGTTGGTTTTTATTCATAAAATATTAACCCCTTCAGTTGCACTTAATTTTATTGGCCAAGTGAGGTAAAACTCTAAACTTTTGATTGGTCAGTTACAGAATCAGCAGTAAAATATATATTCATCTTTTAATATCATATTCATTTTAGCTTCATTTTTAAAAAGAATATTAATAATTTGTCAAGTTATGAAAGTGAACAAAAGTTTTTTCAAAAATAAATTTTTATTTATAATTATAAAAATATTCGAGTGGTGAAACTGAAAAAAAAAATGTTTCTAACAAATTAAAAAGTGTTTCCAACTGCACTGATTTCTTTCTCAATTTTATATTGTGTAAAAATAAATAATTTTTGCTAAAATCTTAACTATTTTTCTAAAATAATTTTATTTTTAGCATATTTTATCAAAATAATTTATAATGTGTCAAAAAATACTTTTTAAATGGTCTAAAGCATTTGTTTATCATTTTCAAAATGAAACAAAGAAGCTGGAGCAGTAAAAATTATTGACAAGCGGTCTTTTTTGTCCAATATGGTCAAGAACCAACCAGTCAGCACCAAGCAAGGACTGCCTTCTTCCATTTTTAAACTAAAATGTGAATATTATTGATTTTTTTGCTTGTAAAATACTTCAAGAGGCAGCATCTTATTGTACTTTTTTTAAGCTTTTAAACTAACTGAAAATTCTTTACCATAGTGTTAAAAATGATGGAATTCAAGCGACTTGCAGCTGTGATCATTTTTAACTGGACAAGGAACTTAAAGAGTTAATCTAAAATACACAGAATTGTTTTAGTTCAGCTTCTAAAAATTGAATAATTTCAGATTCAAATTGGTTAAATGTAACAAAAAATTAAAAACATTTAAAAAATAGCCAACAGTAAAACAAAGAAATTATATTTCAACCAATCTACATGAATGCCGGTTATAAATTATGATGTCTCATTATTCAGTTCTGTTGTATTTTCTTGGTATAAAATTAAATATTTTAAATAAAAATCTAAATCTAGACTCATTACTAGTCAATATTCTGTAAAAAGTAGTTATAAATTTCATAAAATTTTATGAAATATAATTGCATTTTGTTCTTATCAACAAATGTCTTTGATAAGCAAATTACGGTCAGTAGTGATCAACATTATTCACTTTTCTTGAAGAGCGGTTACTTTCCCACACTTATTTTTCTTGTAAAATGTTTTGAATCACACTTTATATTTTGATAAAGCAATGTAAAATCTTAATTATGAATGTAAAAATTTACGATAAATATATTTATTTACATTCAAAATCATACACAAACATGTAAAATATTTTGTTTTGATTTCTGACTTTGTCATTTAGAAATGCCTGTGGCACAATTTCCAGAGTTGGTAGCCATCCAATCAGAGAAAAGAGACTGAACTATGCACCAATACACTGCAATGGAAACTGATTTTTTTTTTCAAAATATGTCACCATATGTGGTCTTTTTTAGAACTAAAATTTTAAATTTCAAATTTCCTATAAAATAAGCATAAAATGAAGAAAATGTGACCCAAATTGATCAAGAGATGGTGCAAACAACATCCAGGAACCATAGTAATCACAAATAAGAATTAAAATGGGGTGGGATCTAACCGTATTTAACAGACAAGGGGTTAAAACAAACATATTCAAATGAATACTTCACTTTCTTACCAACACATAAATATTTAATAATTATATTTATAATAATTATTTTTATAAAGCACATACTCATTACATAAAGTAATATTTATTAAGGCTATAACCCTAAGATTATGTGCCTGAAAAAATGACAATAGGGACCTCTGCAAATCTTTAACACAAAAATTATTTAAAAGACAAGAGCAAAATTAGAATAAATAAATAAATAAATGATGAGATTTAAAATATTTTTCAATTTCTCAAAAGCCAAAATCAATTTTTGAAAAAATAAAGTTTGTCATGTGCATTGAATACTTTCTGCCCTTTTATTAAACTTTATCCTTTGATCTTCTTGAATTGACACTGCATTGGAAGATGTTGACATCTATATATTTTAGCTAGAATAAATAACAATCGAAACACTTTTCAGTTCAAATTTTTTCATCAAATGTTCAGATACATATGAAATGAACACTATAGAAAGCCATTTTAGGATCTGTGGGAGTGCATTGTGCATTAGCTGATATACTGAATATTGAAAATATTAGTAAAGAATATGTTTTCTAAAAAATAGAAAGCATAAAAAACAGTTACCAGATTGCTACATATGCTGATCAAAAGTGCTTGGTTAATGTGTAATTCTATTTTTATAACTGATGACTGAAATTATTACAAAAAATAGTCCCAAATAGAACACTTTTAAAAGAATATCTACAATATTTTCACTGCTCTAATAAAAATAGAAAAAAAAAGTAAATGAATTAAACATAAATAATTAAATCTTATATGTCAAAAATGTCTGCTGTGCTATTTGTTCATTGTATGTATTTGTATTTATTTTGTCTTCTTTGTTCAATCTATAAACTTAAGACTTCATTATTATAATAGTTTATGATACCGTATTTTATATATTTTCACAATATTTATCTAACGTTTACATTAGCAAGATGATTAATAAAATGGAGAAGTCTAATTTTTAATTTGGAGACAATATAAAGTGATTAAGAAAGAGTAATAGAAATAGCCATTAGTAAAGAGATAAATATTTTAAAGAGATTGAAAAAAAATATATGAGTTCATCAGAAAAAAGAGGAGTTATGATGAAATAAGTTGTTTAATAATAAAAGCTGCATATATATATATATATATTTGAAATGCTCCATAGCTATATTATTCCAGCACACTTCCCCTTCAAATAAAGAAAGCTCGAATTTAAAGGGGGGGTAAAATAATATGGGTATGAGGCATTTCAAATATTTTATACAGATTTCAGTGCTAGCGACATTTATTGTTTCTATTTCTTATATATATATATATAAGATAAATATGGAAATTGATATAAAAGAATTAGTTATAAATAATCTAGTGCTGTATGTCAGTTTGATGAAAAACAAATATATTTCTTTTTATCAAATTAATATCATCGAGAAAAGGGCTAACTTTATATAATGTAAGAATGTTAGAATCATAGATTTAATTTTTTAATCATGGAAAATTAGTGATTTAAATTGAAAATATTAAGATTGTAATGGAACAAAATTCTTGATGACAGATATTTAAAAAGGCAGGTTAATATTATTTAACATCTTAAAAAGTCGTTTGAAAAAATAAGTTATTTGTTGTTGTTGTTAGATATGTTGAAATAGAGAAATATGAATTGTGAAGGCAAAAAATAAATAAATTTAAAAGTATAAAAGATAGTAAATGATTATAAAATTATTAAAGACAAAATATGGATAGAGGTGTAGGATAGTGATATTTTATGTTTTATTTCGTTTTCTGTTTACTCAATATAATAAGTCGACGCTCTTTTTTTAAAAAAAAAAAAAAAAAAAGAATTAATATGAAGGTTCAGAAATGTTGCATTAGATTTACGAATGGTAATGTTATATTGTAAAGTAAAAGATTAAAAATTGATATACAGGATTAATTAAAGTTGTTACGAATTTAAAATGAAAACAAATATAAAAAATAAAATTATAAAGTTGGTCAGATAAGTCAGTGAGATTTAAGAAGAAAAAAAATGGTTTCAGTTTAGAAGACTTGCTCAACAATTTTGTCCTTTAAAATATTTAGGAACTTGATTAAGAAAGTGAGGAAAAACTGATAAATAAAATTTAAATGAAAATTGCAGTGAACTGGACTTTAAAAGTCAAATTATTTTGAGAGTTTTTGAATTTTCAATAAAGAAATAATATAACTGTGTATAAATCGCACAAAAATTTGGACTATTAAGAAAAGAATGAAAAAATTTTGGATGATATAAAAGTGTTTGGTATGTGGAAAAAATGGAAATGGTTAATTGATTACCTAAGCAATATTTCTGTATACATTATAAAAAGATGATTATTTGTTGCAAAATTTAAGAAAGAAATTAGATTGTCTATATTCTTTGAGATTAGAAAATAATGGGGGATATTTTAATAATTAAAAAAGAAAAAAATAGATGATTTGTAAAAGAAAAATATTTATGAGATTCTGAAAAATAGAATGAAAAATGTGACTTCAAGAAATTTAACTACTAAATATAGAATCACTAAATTTATGCCAGTGAAAACATTATAGATATTTATTTATTTATTTATAAAAAATACTCTCCTAATTGCATATATTATAATAATTTTAGTCATATGCTGTAAAAAAAAATTGAAAGCTGATTAATGTTAAAAAAGATAAATAAAATAATTTTATAGTGAAATTATATTATGGTAACAATAACAGAAATCTAAGTGTTAAATATAGAATCACTAAAATTCTAGAGGAAAACATATAGTAGATTGTTGTTGTTTTTTTTTTAAAAGTACTCTCATAAGTGCAAATATTATAATAATTTTAGACATAAAGGCAGAATTTGAAAGCTGATTAGCATTGAAGTTAGAAAAGAAATAATTTTGGAGCAGAATTATTGTTGCAATAGTGATAGAAAATATTTTTTTAAAGTATCAATACTGTAAGATAGGATAAGGTAAAGCAATCTTTAAGTATCTATTGCAAAGCAAAGATCCGTCCAACAAGTTCTCACAGAAAATAAGCAGAGAAGGCAAAATGGTTTGTCAATTGGCATGTAGAGATGATTGAATGTTTTTCCATTCTGTTTTTGCTCTCTAATCAAAAATTGATAGATATTCATTTTCCAACTAATATTGGATGATTGGTTATGGGTTGTCTATCTAAAAGAGAAATGCTAAGAGCTTTTGAAGTTAACTTTCCTAGAATAGAATGTGATGTGACATCACCACTGATTAAGCTAATGTTCCCTCAACTTTAATTCACCCTCTTGCACCTATCTTTAGTGTTCACTTGGAGTTTTGCATTCATTTATATCAAAAACTGGAACTAATATAATATTGATTTTTTAATTTAAAAAAATCTCAGTATTTCAATAATAAGCAGAAACATTTATATACAAATGAGCTAATATTTTGCCCATAACATCATTGATTGATAGTTTCTAGTTGTTTCTGCAGGAGAGCTTTTGAGCATATTCATTTTTTTGATAAATTTCAAAAATGAAAAGTTTATTTACATATTATGATTATTTTTGCAGAATGTTTATGCAATGTTTTTTTAAAAAAATTATGTGACTAGATTCATATTTTATTTGAAAATACTTTTAAAAGAGGACAAATCAAAAGAAATCAGTAGCATATCACCACTTTCAGAGTTTCCAAGCATTTTTTTTTTTTAGATTTCAAAAATGAAAATCTACATTTTCCATTGCTTGTTTATACATTTTATTTTTTGCAGAATATGTGATTAGTTTTAGATTTTATTTGAAAATATTTATTTTGAAGAAGACTAATCTATAGAAATCACTAACATATGGTTTCAACTTGTAATTGATTGGGGGGAAAAATATATTTCATATTGACCACAGCCAATTTATTATTATTTTTTAAAACTTATAAATAGAACTTTAAATTTTATATAGAATTTTATTAGCTTTAATCTTTTAACTGATTATTATAGTCTCTCACTCCTTTTGTGGTTGTCTTTAGCCCTGTTTTTGTATTTTTAAAATCATTTTATCATAAAAACTGAGCTAAAATATTATTGATATTTTAACCTTTACTGTGGCAATTTTGACTAGAAATTGTAATTTTATGTTTTGTGCCATCTCAGAGATTTTTGGTCATATTTTCATTTTACACTCATTTAGTTATGAAAAGTGAGCTTAATATATATTTCTATTTTATTTTTTTGAAAAAAAATCTGCAGATGGAGTATTTTAATGACAAAATTGAATTTTGGTTGCCATATATGGCATTACAAAGAGCTAACAGTCCATCCATTTTTATTTTATATGGTGATTGAAAGAGCTGACTGTCAATCTCCATTTTTGTTTAGTAGGAATTTCTAAAAATTAGAAATTACACACAACATGTTTTACTCTTTCATAATAGATTTGATCATGAAAAAATGTAGTTTCCATAATTATTTACATTTCTAATTTTTTTTACAGTACATTGACTAATAGTCTTCTTAAATATAGACTTTTATTCAAAAATATTTAATTTTTAGAAGAAAAATAATCAAGAGAAATGTTTGACTACTGTTTATAAATCAATAATATTCAGTGATGGCAAGTAAAAAACATCTATTTTTCATAATTATTTGTATATTTATAATTATTTTTCATAATATTTTTAGAGGCTAAATTAAAACAATTCTGATAATTTTACGTTAATATTTTTATTAATAAAAATTGACAAATAAAAGCATTTCAACTTATTCATTTTGACAAATAAAATCAATTAAAGTTTAATTCAATTTGATTAATAAGAAAATTAGGATCCATAGAGTTTAATTTTAAAATAATTCTGAAGAGGTCAGCATTTTAGAAACAAATATTTACTTCAAACAAGCTGATTGTTACGTATCTTCACAGAAGCTGATTCTCCATTTCTACATTACTGATTGGTAGTTTTTAGTTGTCAATGTATGAGATCATTGCAAGTTTATTGACTTTTTTGCATTAGATTTTGAAAATGAAAACATATTTTCCTTAATTATTTACATATTTATGATTTTTTTTAATATGTTGATTTAAAATTTTTTTTAAAGAATATTGTGATTAAATTCAGATTTTAGTTCAAAAATATTTACTTTAGAACAAATCAAGAGAAGTCAGTAATCTTCAGTGCTGCCACTTGTAAATCAAGAAAAAGTTATTTAGTGATCATAACTTTTAATTGGAAAAAAATAATTCTTTTATATTTACCATGAGGATCTTTTTTTATTTTTTATCGTTATAAATATTCTGAATAAAATTTTGTTAGCTTTTAGTAATCTAAGTGTAAAACAATTTTATCTATACAAAATAAATTAAAACTATACTAATTATTTTACATTAATATTTTTGTGAATAAAGCCATACTTGATGAGTAAGACAAGTAATAATCTGCCAATTACTGATCAATAAGAAAAATAGACATTTAAAGTAGTCTAAACAATAATTTGTTCTGCATTTACAGATTTAGCTTATTAAAACAATTTTGATTTTTTTTAGTTTAATATTTTTACAAGCAATACAGTGACCAATCACTAAAAAAAACCTTATTATTCTCCGTAAATCTTACTACATATTTCAATTTATTTGTTTTTTTAATTATTTGCAAAGTTAAAATATTATTTTTAAGATAATTTTCATTTAAAAACATATTTCTAACAAATAATTTAAAATTTCTAAAAATATAATAAAGAATGATGGTAAATTTGATAAAAATAAACATCTGAAAATTTATTCCAACCTATTACTAGAAGTTGTTTTAAAAATAATAATTTTTGAAGGGTTAACTTTTAGAATTTTTTTTACAACTAATAAATCATTTTTTCAGTTTCTGGTTTTGAATCTCAAAATGAAAACAAATGTTTTGGAATCTTTTAACATTATTTTACTGATTTTACCGTTATCTTATCGAGAAAACTGTATGGAATAATCTTTAGAATATTTTTACAACTAATAAATCAATAAGATTTAAATTAAAAGTTATAACAATGTGATAAAATCTTCCCTTCCAAGACACTGATTGTTTGTTTCTTGTTCTCTACACAAGAGAGTATGTCAATGATTTGACCATTTCTGATATTTTCATTTTGAATTTCCAAATGAAAGTGAATGTTTTAGAACCGTTTCTTAAGTACTGTTAATTTTTTCCAAAAAAGTTGTGAAAATATTAATTATTTTAGAAAAATAATTCAGATTTTAATAGAAAAATTTACTTTTACACAAAAACAAATTGACAAAGAAATTATAGTGTTAGGCTGCAATTTGCTGTATAATTGAATGACAAGTAAAAACAAAACCTGACTTGTATATTCCAACCACTTGATGTATATGTTAACAAACTCTTTACAGATATAATGAGAAACCATTATGAAGCATTGTTAAATTGAGATCATCCTTTGACACCAATTAGTAAAATAAAATGAGCTTCATCTTCTACCTACAATAGCTCAGTAGGTTTTGCAGTCTTGGAAAGATATCCCTAAAAAATTATTAAATTTTTTTTTTAAAATGTTGCATTGCTAACTATTTAAATGATATTGAAGATTATGTATCCTTGTGGAATAGTGAAGATGAGAATTCAAGTTTCTGAAAGTTAAGATGTTGAAAGTGAAAGTATATCTGAGGAAGATTTGCAATAAATTAGGTGAGCATATTGTATTTATATTAGTTTATATTTAAGTAAATAAAAATATGTTTTAATTTTCAATAAAATCATTAAAAAATTTTGTTTCCCAATTTTCTGAGCTTAAAATCCTACTGCATCTTAAATTCAAAGGCATCTTAAATTGAAATGAAAATATATAAATGATCATATATTAATATGCCACAAAAAGACATTAAACATAAAGTTTTATTTGAGTAAATAAGCAAATATTTTATCTAGCGCCGTGCTTGCAATTATATTTCATTCCAATATCAGCCTTTCAAGCTAATTGAGCACATGCCTTTTGAGAGCGTTAAATAAATGAATACTCTCCTCTTCAATCCAAGATATAGTATTTATGCAGGAATAAATAGAATCCCTCTTATTCCTACAACTCAAATTCTTTTATATGAGCAAATCTGAAGGACTGTTGAAGAGAGCATGAGTAGATGATACTCACTTTAAATTACTATTTACAATGTTTTTTGACTGAATGACGTCAGTGTAATTAAGTTTCAGTAAGAATGACGTTTAGTAAATTCTAAGTAATTACACCTACGTCATTCAGTCAAAAAACATTGTGAATAGTAATTTAAAATGAGTATCTACTCACGCTCTCTTCAACAGTTCTTCAGATTTGCTCATATAAAAGAATTTGAGTGGTAGGAATAAGAGGGATTCTTTTTATTCCTGCATAAATACTATATCTTGGATTGAAGAGGAGAGTATTCATTTATTTAACACTCTCAAAAGGCGCATGCTCAATTAGTTTGAAAGGCTGATATTGGAATGGAAAAGTTTTATTTGATTAAATTTTTTATCAAATTTTCAAATATATTACCTGCTACAAAATGAATGATTTTTAGTTTCCTAATCAATCTCAATTCTATTTGTTTTAAAGTTGTTTTCATTTAATTTATACAAAGACAAAACATTCATCAGTATATATTAAATATTATTTGTTTGCATGTACTAGACCTCAGGATCAATAATAATGTACTCAGTTGTCTATTTTGAATTTGGGATGAGTTATTCAGTATGGTTTTCTTGATAAAATAATGGGAAATCGCAAAATAATGTTAAAAGTAGCAGTTTAAGAGAGAGTTAAAGCTATTTAGGAAATTAATCCAAAAAAATAGTGACATTAAATGTTAAATCTTTTTTTTTTTTACTATTAAACAATTATTTAACACGTTATTCTATATAGGGATATCTATCGTAATACTATGAGCGTGTATAGTGTAAAGCAAAGAACGGCAGAAATAAGATGTTAAACATTTTTGTTTCAAATTTAAGATGCATCCCCTTTTTTATGGAAAACATGCATTTTATATTTGAGGCAATATCTTATATCTTATTTAAATATTTAATTTTTACATAATTTGATAAATATAAAAATAATAGATACTATCTGAATTTCTTAAAAGTTAATCTTTCTTCAATGCAAAACTATCTTTTGATGTTTTAAAATGCAGCAAGAAATATTTTAAATTTATTATGGGAGCATCTCCCCCCCCCCCCTTATCATTTATCTAATGGAAAACAAAAAAAATCTTTATGAAAGTAATTTTTAAATGTTTTTAGAAATAGACAAAAAAAGACTGATAAGAAGTAACTGCAAAAAAAAAAAAAGGAATATTGATCTATGATAGATAAGAAAATTTATGAAGAGAACAAAAGACAGGAATTATTAAATTGAGTACTGTTTTATCAGGATAGTAAACTCAATTGGTTCCCCAAAATATCTTATAAATCATAAACCTTATACAAGAAACAAACAATTATTATAATTTCCTATGGTAATACCACCTAAGTTTCAAAATATATAGTAGAATTTTATAAAATGAAATGTAGCCTAAAATTGGAAAAAAAAAAGATAAGTAATGACCAAATATTTTATTAAGAATATTATTAATATAAAAAAGTATTATCCTGTGTGAAAATATAATGTACCTGTTCCAACTTATAGAAAATAATTGTATTTGGTATTACTGTGCCGTGTGAATTTTGATATACCTCACTGATTGACTATAGTAACAATTTGTTTAGGCAGAAAAGTGAGCATAAATGAACTTCAATAAATATTGTGCTCATTTGAAAAATGTTAAGATCATGTGGATTAGTACACTACAAAGTTAAAATTATAGCTATAGTTAAAAAGAGGTTCCAAAGTTAAAATGATAATTGTATTTAAAAAGAAGTTTTATCCAATAATGTGAATAAGAGATTTAATGATCATTCTTTTGTAGCAACTACTGAACTCATTAAATTTCAGCAACTATTAAATACTAAAGTCATCATTTTATGTTTTCAAGGTGGTCATGTTACTGAAGCATGATATTTTTTCTATTAAAGGGTGTTATAGATAGGGTAAGTTTAAAATGAAAGTTTGATCCTAAAGAAATTAACATAAAATGAAAAAAAACATTTCTTAAGCAATATGTGTATTAAAAGAAGGAATCAATAGTTAACAAAATAATAAAAGGAAATATAATTAAATGATAATGATAATTTGCCAACAATATTATCCTAGTTTTATTAAATCAATGGATGACACTTTTATAAGATAATGTTGATATTTCAAACAGATGGAGTGAGTATTTTGATTTGAATATTACATTTAAACCAGGTGACTGCTATTAATAATATATCTTTGAGATTTGAGAAAGCTATTCAATTTGATGAAGTTCAAATTGCTTTCAGTAATTTTAAAATAAAAAAAAGCTACAGATCCTATAACATATCTGAAAGTTTAAAATATTGTGGCAATATGCGCACTTCAAAATTACCTAGTTTTTAGAATGCTTTTATAGTTTTATTTATAAAAAATAAAAAGAATAGAATAGATTGTTGTAATTATCAATGAATCTATGTATAAAATCAAAATACCAGTCACTAACTTCTATGGTTTGATGTTAAATCTAGAAATGCAATGCAAATTTGGACAAAGGGATGAAGAATATAATTTGTTAAGGGTTTTATGGCGATAGTGATTCAATTTTTTTTGCGAAGAGATCTTAATTAGATTATAGTGATTATTTCGAAGATGGGAAATGTTGATAGCAGGAGCTAAAGTTATAGTGCAATGCAGAGTTACAATTAGTATATTGAAATCTTTTAAAAAGTAAAATTGTAAGTTAACATTAAAAAAAAAAAAAGTTAAAAACTTGCATGTTATATTATGTATTGAATATTTGTGTTTCATTGATTGGATTATATAACTTCGTTTTTTGTCTATCTGATAATTTTTCGTCTACTGGAATTAGAATGGCTATACTCTTGGCCTATTTAATGATGAAAACAATTTGTTCTTGGCAGATTGGCTTGCGTAGTAGTTATAAAATCATACTAATTCTTTGCTATTTGTTTATTACTATTACTGGAGTTATGATAGTCTTGTCTTTTACAAGTTGCTGATAATTAATAAATATAATATATATATATTGACATATGCAGAGAAGAATTGTCAGTAAGGGAAAGAGAAAATAAAGGACTGAATTCTTATATCTCCAAATGTTTTGTATATATATAGCTGATTATTTTTACATTTGTGTTTTATTTACATTCTCTCTCAATCGTGAATTCCAAACTATAACAAAATGTTATCTCTATTTAGAACAATTATTTTTCAAAGAATAGTGCTATTTTTTATTTCTACTATTCTAAGTTTTTGGTTGTAATTTTTTTTTCCATAATTTTTTTTATTTTTAAATATGCACCCAAATAATTAATTACCTTTTTTTGAAAAAAAAAAAGTTTACCACGTAATTTGAATCTAGAGTATTAGTTCTTTTGGTGGTTATCTGTATGTAGTTATAAATATATATGTAAAAATGTATGATTTACTTTTCCAGGAAAATATATTTTAAAAATAAAAGCTTGCTGTGAAAGGCGCGCGGGGGGACGGGGCTATACAGAAGTAGACTAAGAAAAAGAAGAGAAAAAAATACTGCCGTTATTAAAATAAATATTATATATATATCAGCATTAAAAATACAAATATTAATATAAAACTGAAATCTAATTAAGCTAAAAATGGAAGATACATAGAAACGCTATATTTATTATTTATTCGCAAATTGATAAATACTTCGTTTAATATAAAAAGTTTTTGCATCTATAATTTATATATATATCCTAATTACTTTAAAACTTTTACCTCTTTACATTTGTATACTCATGTTTACATTTAAATTTAGAATGGTATAATTGTATTTACTAGTTAGAGATCGTTTCTTGTAGTTTTTTTTTTTTTTAATTTTCGAAACAATTTTACACACATATTCGTGACACCTTACTATAATTCTAAAGCCAAAATTTGAATCAAAATTATTTATATTTTAACATAGTAGGCAATAAAATTATATAATATTTGATCATTAAATCATTTTTTTGTGGAAAAAAACTCATTTTCTTAGGATAACCGTATAATATACTGACTTCTTGTTCCAAAAATTACCCACAGTGAATTAGTAATAGATAAAATAGATGATTTGAATAAATATAATTGTTTTGCCATTATTATTACTGGCTTTTGAAATGGATATTAAAAATGAGAGGTGTGTAATATTATATTGTTTAACAAATTAAATACTATCTATTTACCTATTTTATATACTAGTTACTTGTGCTGTATAGTTATATCTTTCTTGTAAAGAATTCAATTTTGTTAATAGTAATGTATATCTTTCTAAATCCTATTAATATGTGCGTATACGTATATTTGGCATAAATGCTATAACGAAATAGAGATGATGGTTTAAATAACTGGAAAGATATGTAGCTGGATATTGTAGATAAACCTGCTTTGTAGATTTTATCAGCTTATATGTATGTATCTTATAAATTCATAAAGTACTTTAATATTATTTATCACTGTTAATCAATTACTTTACTAAAATATTTGTGAGAAAGGGTGAAAATTCTTTAATGTCATTACACATAAATATTTTTTTTTTAATAGATGGAATTTTGTTTTTTAATTGGAATATAGATTTATATCATTATATCTATAATAGTAATTATAAGATTCTCCTTTCTTTGTAATCTATAAATTGCTTATAATTATTTGCTGTTATTTATTATTTATAATCGCTATAATCATTTCTTGGCAAAATAATATTATACATACATATTTAGTCGTAATTCGTAGCCGTCCCGATTGGGAGGGGGGGGCGAGTGGTTCAACGGCACTAGGCTTGGTGCTTATCAAGGCTCCGGCTTGCATGTTTTACGTCTTTTGCGAATTCTAAATGAAAATAAATAAAAATGTTATCGCAGAGAATCGTTCTTGACATGATTTGTATCTATATCTGTGTATGAGATATTCAAAAAAATATATAGAAGTATTTTTCTTGTATAATAAAAAAGCCGCAACCGCTCTCGCTCATGGAAACATTACACCGGGCACCGCTTTTCTCGGGCCGATTTTGAGTCTTGTACTCTTTATATAAAATATGATGTGCATATATACATTATAAGTATATTCTATGAAATATTTTTGCTATATATATAAGTTGAAATAATAATTACTTTTTTGACTAAAAAAAGCAATATAATGTATGTGGTTTTTCGTCTTTAATTTTAAACTGAAGATGATTCTAGTTGGAGTAAAAATATCGTACGTCTAAATACTCTTATATAATAATGATTAAATATTAACAAACCATTATAGTAATATAAAAAAAGTTACTATTTAATTGAGAAAATAAATATTAATAATATTTATTTTAAAAAATCTTTGATTTAAATATAATAGGAATTCTGCTTTCTACGATGTAAGAATTGTAAATATACTACATAAATGCATTATTGCGTTTTATTTAGCATTCATTTGTATTTGATCGTAGCCGATTCATCGGGTTAGACTTTATTATAAAATATCGGCTTATTTTTATTTTTATAATTTACGTTTATTTTTTATTTTTTTACTTTAAAATGGCAGCTTGACGATGTTTTTTTTTTTTTAATGATTTGTAATGTGTGTATATGTATGTGACATTTATGCACGCACATACATGCTCACTTATTCATCATCATTAGATAAACTATAAAATATTTAGCCAATTGGAAATATATTAAATCTCTAGGTTAACAATTTACTATAATTAATTATTTGTATTCAGTACATGTAAGCACACACAATTCGAAATTAATTATTAATAGTTTTTTACGTATTGCTCATTAAGTTTTAATCATTACATTTGTATTTATATTTTCAGTGTCATTGCAATCATTTCTAGTTTTAATTTTAGCAGATATTTTCTATCAACAGTCTTATTTTTACGAACTGCTACATTCTTTGATTCCCATTTTGAATAGCTAAATAAAAGGCAGCCATTTGTATAGAACGATACGATTGTTGTCAAAAGATATGTAAAAAGATTTCCTTTTAACTACTATAGTTTATAAATTATAAAATATTCAGTTGAAATTAATATGGTTATTAGTTATGCTTTTAAGATAATATTTAAAATTATGTAAAGATTATAATGTCTGCCATACAAAGCTAAAGTAATCATATTTATATTGAAGTCGTGTGGTAGCGTTAGATAAATTTTTCGGTTTAGTTATTTAGAAAAATATATATATATAAATTTTTAATTTCCGTTACTTTATACGTATATATAAATATCGTAATTTTTTAAAATTTTCATTATACTTATAAAATAATTTATTGTAATTATTAGAGTAGTTTAACGTATAGATGGCCGCAATTACATTTTTAACGAGAGGTGCTGAAGGTTTTTACCGTGAAGCAGCCTACTGCTGTGTTGTACAATTAATTCTTAACTTGGAAGATCGCCATTTTGATGACGTTTTAAACGTGTTAGTTTTATAAACATGACGTTTCTACCAATTCTCGTTTTAATATCATGCTTCATCATTAATTCAAAATTGAAAATTAAAATTAGCTTTATTATGAAAATACATTAAAGCATTTGATTAGATTAATGTTTTTTTAAAAATATCATTTACTAAAAATGATTTTTTAAATATATATATATTCTCTTATTAATTTGTATGTGTATGTTTAAGAAGTAACTATGTACGTTGATTATTAAATATCAATAAAATAGATATGTAACAAATAGTAGGAAAATTTGATAAATAAAATGTTAGATGAATTATATTAACAACTAGCGAAATTTATAAATAAATCTGTCGTACTTAACATAAAATCTTTGTTTGACTAATCATTTCTTATGATTTGCATTTATATATAGCAACTATTAGTAAACGAGTGTGGTTATTTCAACTTCAAGAAAAGAATATAAAAAAGTATTACTATACAAACTAACCACAAATTCATTCATATACAGGCCATGCTGGATTTTTTTATATAAACTTATATTTGTAATTATATATGTATTTCCATTAAAGATAATTCATGCAGTAAGAATTAAGACATTCATTCACTCTATTGTTGTAGTAGTTTGTCAGTACTTTTTATCATTTTGACGCAATCTTTTTAATAACATATAGACGATTTCTTCTTCTTTTTAAAAAAAATAGGATTAAACTTTATTGGTACAAAATGTTTTTATAAGGTAAGCATTGATTTACATAGTATAATATGGAGATCTAAGATGACACACTGTATTTTTTTTTCATAGCGTTTTCAAAAATTGATCAACCTGTGACAATTCAGAACATTAGTTCATGAGATGATTAATTATTAAAAGTAAACCTAGGTTACAATTAGGAATTATTTGTAAAGTATAAGAGTTCAAATATGAATAGCGTTTTAGGAGTACAATATTGAAAAATTCAATTTGCAGCAGATAAGTTGAGGAATAAAAAACACTTGAGATAATATAAAATGAGGTCTAAATCAATCTACTGTTCATTTCTCCAGAATGGCCTCAAATATCCCCAGAAGAGAGCAATTCAATATACTTTGGAAGACTTATGGAGAACTAGGAAAAAAAAACTAAACTTTGAAATGTCTCTGCTGAAAACCATTCTCATCCATCATGAAGAGCCACATGATGGCAAGGAGCCAACCCTATCAATAATCACATTGGAAATAATAGTAATAAATAAGATGAATCACTTGTAATTAAAACCATTAAGCCAAACTGCAGCTTACTTTACAATAACACATGGATAAAATCGTTTATAAGAATAATGCTAAAAAAACGATAAAAAATAACATTATTTCTCCTTTCCTATGAATGAGAAAATCAACGTCAGAAACAATCCCCATAGCACTCTCATCCCAGCTCCCATAATCAACGGAACTAGGATTTAGGTTCCCAGGGCCCCTCCAGACCATTGGACCCTCTCATCCACTCAGCAAAACTGTGTGAAACAAAGAATTTTCATTAAAAGGCAAAATCACTGTAGTAATCTGTTGAAATTTCAATTACTGCCATATAATTTGCATAGTATTTTTATAAATGTTGAAATTATTCTTACTTGTGATTACATAACTTGTTTATGAAAAGAGAGTGAAGAAACTCTTAAATAGGAATAGTTTTAGAGAAAATTAATTCCCTAAATGAAGAAAAAAGGAACTAAAACAGGGAGCCAGTAACATGTGATGTGATGTGATGTGATGTATTTTGGCTTCACCTTAAACAAAGTCAAGAATATCTCAGCAATTATGCCCAGATAATCCTATTAGCCACTTTACTTTTCCATTCCCCACTCTAAGTCTTCCCATAATCTGCCCCATCCCATTTCCACAACACAATCTCTGTCAACTCTAGGGCCTTTATATCTAAATGCCCCTTATCTTTCCACAAACTTAGCATAAAAACCAATAACTCACCTTCTGTATAATCACTTTGTTCATATCTATTCTCCCATAACTTCCTTATCTGTACTCTTTCTGCTTTCAAGCATTTACATTCAATCAACAGATGCCTAATATTTTCTATAACTTCCTTACACAATTTGCACACTAAATCACCCATAGTTTTCCATTTACATGTATATTCTCTTGTTGTTAAAGATCCCATTCGAGCCTTAAACATGAACTATTTTCCTTACTATTATCATAAATTAACTCGCATCCAATATTTCATTTACTTCTATATATATATTTAAACTCTTCTTACCCTCTATACTAATTCTCCATCTCTCCAGATCCCTATTTTTTTATTAATGCTTCTATTCTTTTACCCCATTCCTAACCCTTATAACACTCAACAATCCTTCTAACACAATCATCCCACCTTTTATACAAGTATACTGATATAAATTCTTTATCCAAATCTTTTGCATACCGCATTACCTTTCTCTCCCATCTTGTTACCTGCCCTTTACTCATAACCCAATTAAACACTATTTTGGCTATTCTTTTACTATCCATAAACTACAACCTACCAAACATTTTCATTTTACTTTTTGCATCTCTCATATAAAAACTTGACCATCCCATTTCCCCTTGAATTGCGTCTGTTGCTGTCCACATCTCTGCATCTAATGCATGACTTCCTACTTCCCTTTGTACTTTCTTTAAATAATTTAAAACCCGTTTACTAACACATAATGCATCATTACCATATGTTAACCCTGCTACTGCAACTCCCTTCCATACAATTCTAGCTACATCATATTTATTATATGAAAATTACCAAACCCTTTCTTTTCTTTGCTTCATTTACCAATTTTTTCTCCCATTCATCCAAGCAATTTTCCTGATTACATAAGATGATTCCCAAATACCTATATCTATCCACCACACTTAACTTTATATCCCCCAATAAGAATTCTACATCTTCTCTTTCCCCAGTATTAACCATCATTATATTTGATTTTTCTTCACTAAATTTAATCCCCATTTTTTACCCACCCTACACATGTCCTCAATATAATTTCCATATCTTTTGTTCTTTCTGCACACAAAAAGATATCATCCGCAAAAAAAAAAAGACCCAACAAAGTATATACTCCTTTGCCACCTATTAACGGTATCTCTATCCCTCTTCCTAGTCTTTCTGTTGCTTTCTCCATTTCACTCAAATACAACAAAAATAAAATAGGTGACATAGGGCATCCTTGCCTTAATCCCCACCCCACTTTTAACTTTAACTGATTCTATATCCCCTAATTGGTAAGTATAATAATTATTTTCATATAATTTCTTAATAATATTTACTAAAGCTTTATCCATTCCCAAATTTGCTAACCTTACCCATAAGCTATTTCTATTTACTCTATCATATGCTTTCTCTATATTTATAAAACTCATGTATAATGATCTACCTGAATTCTACTCATCTCCATAAGTTGTGTAACTACAAACAAACTATCTCCTATATGCCTATCTGACCTAAAACCTCCTTGCATTTCTCCCACTACATTATTTTTTTCCGTCCATTTTACAACTCTTCCAGCTACCATATATGAGAAAACTTTATATAAAACTGATGTTATTGCTATCGGTCTATAATTATTTAACTTTCTATGATCCTTACCCTTTCCTTTAAATAATAATCTTATTCTTGTATTACTCCAACTACCTGGAAAAACTGTCTTCTGTGTCATCTTATTAAAACATGATAATAACTTTGTTCTTGCTCTATGCCCTAAATTCATTACAATCTCTGCTGCTCATTCATCTAAATCTCTCGCTTTTCCACTTTTCAATCTTTTCCCTGGCTCATCTATTGCACTGGAGGACAAAGAAAATGAAAGTAATAAAATGAATAACAAGCAAAAGAATCCTTACTTATATATTAGGCATATATATGCAGAAAGGAGTTTGCTATTAACTGAAAGGAGACCCTTTGATTCCTCTTGGAGGCCTTAAAGGAACCGAGCAGGGCAAATTCCTAATGTCCATTCCATACATTCTTGTCGTTGCAGCTGTTATTACTATGTGATTATTCATATAGTATACGAACATGGATGGGCTGCTCACCAACATGCATTTGCCAGCATGGTGAGTTTATTGGCTTTTTATCTCTGAGTTTAAGATCAAGAAACACCATGGTCTTTGTTCTCAGTGTCTGATAAGGCAGAATGAATGTTTGCGTAAATAAATATTTTTCCAATACATATATACAATTATGACAGACAAAAATAAAGCATGGCCCTTATTCCCAGGAGGCTGTAAAGTCACCAATCAAGGCAGCGGTTGGTGGCCGAAGGCGGAGGGTGCTAAGAATCCCCTGATTGTGGACCCAGGCTGCCATTTGATGACGACTTTTTATTTAGGTACTTACAACTGCAGATCACTTTCAAGTGAAGGAAGATTGCAAGAATTAGAAGAAGAACTGTCTTATATTAAATGGGACATTATTGGACTTTGTGAAGTTAGAAGAAAAGGAGAAGAAACAATTGATTTAAAAAGTGGACATATACTCTATTATAAAGGCACACATATTGGAAATACAAGTGGAGTAGGATTCATTATAAATAAAAAGTGGAAGAACAATATTGTGGAGATTGATGGTGTATCGGACAGAGTGGTAAGATTAGTTATACAACTTAATAGCAGATACCAAATGCAGATAATTCAGTTTTATGCCCCAACAAGTTCTCAAAGTGATGAAGTAGTAGAAGATTTTTATATGAATGTACAAAAGGCTTTTGATCAGAGTAAACAACATTTTAAAATTGTTATGGGAGACTTTAATGCTAGAATTGGTAGATAAATGAAAGATGAAATTGCTGTAGGTAATTTTGGTTATGGTAATAGAAATGAGAGAGGACATAGACTTGTAGAGTTTGCAGAAAAAGAAAAACTTTATATTATGAATTCATTTTTTGAGAAAAATATTAAAAGGAAATGGATATGGAAGCATCCAAATGAAAGTACAGCAGAATTGGATTATATTTTGACTAACAGAAAATACATATTTCAAGATTGTAATATTCTTAATAAATTTAACACAGGAAGTGATCATCGATTAGTAAGGTGTAAGTTACGTGTTAATGTAAAACTAGAGAGACAAAAATTATTAAGAAAAACAATATTTACAGTTGATATTCCTAATCTTCTGAAACATTCTAATGTATTTAAATTGGAACTTACAAATAGGTTTCAAGTGTTAGGAGATTTTGAACATGATTCAGATTTGAATGAAATTAATATGAAAATAACTGATACACTTTTAAAAACTGCAACAAACATAGCTGGTAGAAAAAAGAAGCAATTGACTAATAAAATTTCTACTGAGACTAGAGAATTTATGAAGAAAAGAAGGAATATGAAGATATACAAAAATGATGTATTAAAAAGAATTGAATATCTCGAATTTTGTAAAATGGTACAGAAAAGAGTTGAAAATGATATAAGAAAGTATAACTGTGAAATAGCAAGGAAAGCTGTAGAAGAAAATAAAAGTCTCAAAAATGTTAAACAACATTTTGGTATTGGGAGGAAATTTATATCTGCAATAAGAAAAAAAGATGGAATTATTACTAAAAAGAGAGATGACATCATGAAATTGGTAGAAGATTTTTATCAAGAATTATATAGTAATAAAGAACAAGTACCTCCTATATCTATTACATCTTCCAAATTGCCCAGAATTTTAAATGAAGAAGTGAGACATGCAATTAAGTGTATGAAGAAAGGAAAGGCTCCAGGAAATGATGGAATTATAATTGATATATTAAAAGAAGCAGGTGAAGAAATAGAAACAATTTTAGCAAAGTTATATACCAAATGTCTAAATGATAAAGATGTACCGGAAGATTGGAAGAATGCAGTAATAATATTAATATTTAAAAAAGGTGATAAAGAAGATATTAGAAATTACAGACCTATCAGCCTTTTATCAGTTTTATATAAAATTTTTACCAAGATAATTACAACTCGTCTACAGAGAACTTTGGATTTTCACCAACCAAGAGAACAAGCTGGATTTAAAAGTGGTTTTAGTACAATAGATCATATCCAGGTATTGAGAGAAGTCATAGAAAGGACAAACGAATATGAGTTGTCATTATGTTTTGGATTTGTAGATTATGAAAAGGCATTCGATTCTATACACATTTCTTCAGTGATTAAAGCATTGGATCATCAAGGTATAGATCCAGGATATTGTCATATTTTAAAGAATATTTATAAAAATGCAACAGCAACAATTAGATTACATAATGATACTGGGAAAATCAACATTGGGAAAGGTGTAAGACAAGGTGACTCCATATCTCGAAAACTTTACAGCAGTGCTGCAAGAAGTATTTTGTGGATTAAAATGGGAAACTAAAGGAGTGGCAGTAAATGGAGATTATTTAAGTCATTTAGATTTTGCAGATGATGTAGTTGTTTTTGCAAATAATGCTTCAGACCTGCAGGAAATGTTGCAGGAGTTAGCAGATGAAAGTAGAAAAGTAGGACTAAAGATAAATGTTAAAAAGACTAAAGTAATGTTTAATCGATTTGCTCAAAATATGAAAATAAAGATTGATTATGAAGAATTAGAAGAAAGTTAACAGTTACAAATACCTTGGTCAGATTATTAATACAGATGGAAACATAATGGAGGAAATTAATCATAGAATTAAACTTGGTTGGAGTGCTTTTGGTAGAAATAATTTGATACTAAAAGGAAATATGCCTATGTGTTTGAAAAGAATGGTTTTTAACAAATGTGTTTTACCAGTTCTTACTTATGGATCTGAGACTTGGACACTTAATAGAAGAGCAACACAGAGACTTCAGACCACTCAAAGGAGTATGGAGAGATGTATGTTGGGAGTAACAAGAAGAGATCGAAAACGCAATGTATGGGTAAGACAACAAACAGGTGTTACTGACCTTATTGAAAAAATTAAAAGATTGAAATGGAGTTGGGCTCAGCATATTGCTAGAAGAGATGATAATAGATGGACAATTGAAATTTTAAACTGGATTCCAAGAGATTGTAAAAGACCCAGAAAGAGACCACATGTGAGATGGATGGATGAAATAAGAAAATATGCAGGGGTGTTGTGGAGAAGAGAATCTAAAGATCAGAGAAGATGGATTAAACTTGGAGAGACCTTCATCCTGCAGTGGATTGATAATGGTTGATGATGATGATGATGATGACAAATTAATGATCTTCAATTTTTCTGAAATACTGAAAAACAATCTAAGTAGTACTGAAGTGATGAGTGAATGTAAAAAAATAAAAAAAAATAGAAAAATTTCAGAATTATCACATTGAATGTTGTTGTTAAGTTATTTAGTTTTTTAAAAATGTAGCTTTATGTTTAAGATACAAAAAAAAATTTGTAAGGAAAGATTGGTAGGAAAGGGTAAACTGTAATTCACAATAAACAGTTGTCATTGCTTGATTATAATACCTTCTTCCTAGTTACTTCGATTTGGTTTTGCGGCAAAAACATTACCATGCATGCAAATTAATAAATAATTTAATGGTTTGTTAGTCAAAATTTATTATATGATGTTGAGAATTCCTGTAACTCAAGTTTTCATGTTCACCATCCAACAACAACACTGAACCATGCACAACATGCATATATACTTGCATTCCATGCTTCATACAAAGCGAACTAGTATTTTTGATTTAGTAGGTAGGCATGCAACCATTACATGTAAGTGTATGTAGTATAATTAATTGTACTGTTTTATGAAATATTGAAATGGATTTGAACATCATATATTTGATTCCCATATATTTTGTATATACTATATATTTTGTATATTAATAATAATAATAATAATAATAATAATAATAATAATAATAATAATAATAATAATAATAATAATAATAATGGTACTCATCTTTTAGCTAAAGATGCCACTCTATGGCATGGTTTTCGCGCCAAAACACATAAAAATGCTGTTTCTGTGGCTGACACGTTCGAACCCGCGTTTTCTATAATACAACTTTTTTATTGTGCTACAGAATGCAGGCCGCTATATCACATCACAGTACAGCATGTATGTTGCATAGCAGCAAATGCATTTTCTGAATTTGCACAATTTATAAAATAATTACGGCTTGATGAGAGAGTTTGTATTTGAATTGTACTGAAATGTTGTTTTCATTGAATTTTTTTTTATTTTAAACTATTGAAATGTTCAGATTTTTTAAAACAATAATTATAAGACTTTTTACAACGTACTATATTGAACTTTTATTTGGGAAAATGTTAAATATCTATGTTTTTATTGAGTTGCAATTAGGTAACGTGTCAAGTAACGCACTGGTAGTAACATTCCACGAGACAAAGAAGATTCTACTGTCTGTATATTTTTGAAGTAAAAAAGAGCGGATTGCAAAAAATATCCAGTAAGAAAAGTCCAAATATACAGGTTTTTTTGTAAATTTAATAAAAAGCAAATATTATAAACATGTTTAATAAGTAAAGAAGACATTTGTATGTGTTTGTTGTTGTTTAAAAAAGTTTTGAGTTTCTTTCTTCTGTCGGAGTACAGTTACGATTTTGAATTTTTTTATTTTAGCATTACAAACAAACAGAACACTAACACTAAAACTAACCCTAACCCTAAAACTAACCCTAAACCTAACCCTAAAACTAACCCTAAAACTAATCCTAAAACTAACCCTAAAACTAACCCTAAATCTAACCGTAACAACTTTTATTTTTATTACCATTATTATTTTTTAGTTAAACAACAACAAAAAAAGCCATAACACAAGTAAAAAAATATCCCATAGAAAATTGATATAAAAAAAAGCCGTAAAAAAATATCTGATAGAAAATTGATAAAAAAAAGCCGTAACACAATTTAAAAAGTATATGATATAAAAAACACGAATCAAATTGTAATTTGTTGATTTTATTTTACATTTATTATTATCATTTAAATTGTATACATTAATAAAAAATAATATTTAAAAAAGACGATTTTGTTTGGTTTTTATTTTCGCATTACAAAAAAGCACAGAAAAATTATTAAAATCAACGGCCCATGAATGTTCATATTTTATAGTTTTAGCATGAAAACGGCGCCATACAACGGCATTTTTAACTATAAGACAAGCACCATAATAATAATAATCATCATCATCATCATCACTGTAGTATAATGTTATGGAAATTTTATATATGTATGTATATAAATATAATCTGAAAATCTTTCTTGGATCATCTTTAGACAATCCATTATAATCCAAAGGCTTTTCTAGTCTTTCTTCACAAAAACATCTTGCAACTTTTTTTTTTTTTTCATAATAATCCAGGAAACTAACTTGATCTTTTTTCTTAAATATTTTTTCCTATTTTTCTTTATATGTTTTGGTATAGACTCACAAGTTTCCATGGTTTATCTTCTCTATTGACTTCATCCAATGTATTTAGACCATATTTATTTAATATTTTTTAAATTTATATTATAAAGGGTATTTCGTTTTTCATTATTTTTAAATTTTAACAATAATAATTTATATAAATTTAAAACATCATTACACAAGCAGAGAAGTTAATATGGTCAATATTTTTATGTATTAACAATATCAATGGTCAGACCAAGATTATCTATAAATTAACAAACAACAGCCACTTCTTAAGACTGTTGAACTTGCCCCATAACTTCTTGAAGCAAAATACCTTTCCTGTGAATATTTTATTTATACTAGGAATAAATTTCCCCAGGTGCCATCCAGTCACTTTGACTGTAATACCCCCAAAAGAAGATTTAACATGCTTCAAGCACTTGATTTTACAACTAGCTCAAATGAAAATGAAACTTACCTAACTTAGGCTATCAGACAATGTATTTTAAACAATGGCAAATTTTATCTTAATTAAATATCATATGATGAGCTACAGAAAGAGAGAATTTAAGTCAAATTAACATATTAAAATAACATTTATTTCCAAAAAAAAAATTATAATAATAATAAGAATAAAAATAAAATTAGATCAAACTAATTACAAAGTTAATCTGTATAATTCAGTCTATTTTAACTAGGTAGTAAGAATTTATCATTTCTAATTTTACAAAAGTTTATTAAGAGAATGAACTCTTACCCCTATATATTATTTTATATCTAGACTCTGACTTATTTTCTTATATTAACCTAGGTTTATGATAGTTTTCTGGAGTGATTATATTTATCTTCTTGACAGTTTGAAGAGTTTGTCGCTAGCATTCTTGAAAAAGTTTCCTAGTTTCTTTTAACAGCTTTTCACTTCTTCTTTTCCAGGACTGCTATATCTTCATGGTCTTGTTCAGTAATAATCTTTGACATTGGTGGGTCAAGGATATTTGTCATATCTCAGGCTATCAAATGCATAGGAACTAGCTTTTAAATCCAAATGAACACTCCATTGCAAGTACAGCACTGCATGGTCATGATAGAGTGTCTATATAAATAGCTATATGTCACTGAGCTATGAACTAGTCATTCTTGATAAAGGAGTCTGCAAAATTTAGCAGGAGATATGTCAGAAAAATTAATCAGAATCAAAAATATCAGAAGAATAAATAACAGCAGAATAATTTTAATGGAAATTTAATAGCCTTTATATCCTTGACAAAACCATTGTCTGAGTCATCCATGTCATTAATCAGTTTTTCATTTTTTTCTAATTAGTTAATCTCTTCTAATATCTATTTATTTAATAACATTTATTACAGTATTGGTTATCTAATCAGTTAGATAGATTACTGATTTCCATTAAAACATAATCCCTTCTTGATTAGATAATTTACAAAATTATTTTGATCTTTGATTAGATAAATTTTTTTAATTAAATAATTTTAAACAATAATTTTGTAAATTATTTACATTACATTTTTTTTTCTTTTTTTTCTTTTCGATTAATATTTTAGTTTACTAAGTAACTTCATAATCTTTAAGTTACCTTTACAATTTAGTTTTAGAAGGAACTTTATTCAAACAAATATATATCTACAGATATTTTAGTTTAAAGGGAATATATATACACCTGGGTCTCGTTTTACGTGATAGACAGGTTCCTCAGAAAACACGCGCAAACAAAATCGTGCAAAAAATAGACGTAACTTACATTGAAAAAGAGGGGGATGTGGTCTGTTATTTTTCAAAATTCGCGTAAAAGGAAAGCACCAACGTAAAATTACTTTAAAATTCGTGTAAAAAAAAAAAAATAAGGAAATAAAATATGACTAATAAAAAATTTCAAATTTGAAAAAAAATGATACAAGACAAACTTTTTTTAACTATAATATTTAATTTTATTCAAATTAATATATTTTTATGCCTAATTTACAGTACAGTAATTTACATTTTTTTATACACGTTTTAATTATTATGATTTTCTGGTGACAATGTAATTAGTAATTAATCTTTGAGATGATGATTTTATTAATTGTTTATGAAGCTCGCAATATCCAGATATACAACCATTTAGCTCTTGTTGGAATTTAAAAGCACGTTAATGATTAGTGTCATTAATAAGAAAATAATAATTGATTACATTCTTTTTTAAAAAGCAAAAACAGAATATGATTTAAAATGCAAAATTAACATGCACAATGTTTGAACAAATTTACATTATAATCTTGTAAAATTTAATGTGTGTATACATAAAATGTGGAAATCATGATTTTAATTTCATTATTGCATAAAATCTTACTATTATAAAGCACTGAAAATATTGAAATTACTAAGATGAAAGTCGAATTCCAATAATGTGCTATTACTTTCAATATAACGTAAGTGCGTGAAATTTATTATTTAAAGTAATAGCGCATTATCGGAGTTCGACTTCCGGTGAAACACGAATTGCGTAACTTCAAAATTGTGTTAAATAAGTCCGCATAAAAAGAGACCCAGGTGTATTTCAGTTTAAAAAAAAACAATTAATACAAAACTAATTAAAGAATACTACAATAAGTATTTTCAGTAGCATTCAGTGAATTACACCATTATTAAAAATATTTACACAACAAGAAATAGAAAATACATCTTACTAGAAAATAGAGAACTGATAGATAAGTGACCAAGAGGCTGAGAAAATGTCTGATGGGGTGGTTTTTTTATCTCATTTTATTGTCTCTACTTTGTTTTTAAAAGTATTAAAACTTTTTTGCAATATTGTAAAGATAAGTGCACCTTGTGCATCATAATGCATATAGTGTAAATGTTGTATTACTTATTTCTTCAAAGCAAGCATTTGGAAAAGACTATAATTGAACTTGTAGTGCTATTCTTTCAATTTAGTTTTTTTTTTTTGTTGTCATTATACCTTATAACATTTTGAATTTTTTTCTTTTAGTTAAAAGAGAAGATAAACCATCCTTCCAATAGTAAATCTAATTAAAATTCTTATTCTATATCTTAATTATATTTTTCTCTGTTCTATTTTTTCTTTTATTTTAAAGAGAAATCAGGATACAGAATTTTTTTTTTTGTTTATCTTTTAACAAACTTTTGATTTATTCTAAACTCTCTTTTATTCTATTTATTAAACTGCATCCTTTTTCATTAATTAAAAAATAAGAATCCTTTTTTTTTCTAAATATTCTTAACATAAAATATTCTATGTAACATATATATTTACTATCTGTTGCAATATATAATATTATTAATGTAATTGTGAGCCAGAACACAGTCTTTTATTATTATTATTTCTAAGGCAGTATGTAATTTTGCTTATACTGAATATTTTTTTAATTATTATTATTGTTGTATTTTTTACATAGTTTTTTTTTCCAATTATCTTTTTGGGGGCTTGTACTCTTTGTTTCATTTTAAATTCAAAATGTATTTTTTCAGCTATGTATGAAACAGTGAAAATCATTGTGTAGAAGCTTTATGTCAAGTTTGTTCACCCATTATTATATTGAAAACTTAAATATAATATCAGGTTATATAGTTTAAGATAGTTTTCTAATGGTGACTCAAATGCTAAAGATTCTTTGATCAATTTCCCTGTTAAGAAAACTAAAAAAAGTCTGTGTTTGGTCATTCAGTGGAGTTTCTCATCTTCCATGTGAATGTCACAAGATCTTTTTAAGCACTTAACTATAGAATAATTATTTTTACTTGTTTGATTTACATAGCACTCATCTATTTTTTGGTTTATCATTTTTATAATATCCTAAGATAGATAAATCTGCTAGAAATATTTTTAGTTTTGTCAAATTCAATTTCAAGCTTATATTCAAACTAGCTGATTTTAGTTTACAAATTTTTACTATTGAAAAAGTTGAGTCTGTAACTTATTTGTAAAAGTTTAGTTTGATACTTTTGAAAATTTAAATGGTGTGAGGAACAATCACTTTCATAATAATTTAATAATAAATTATCTTTTCTTCTTGAGTACAGAAATAAATTGTCATATTTTTGATGATATTCATATTCTGCTAAAAACAAAATTAAAACATTAAGTGTTGTTAAAATAATTTCTGTTATTTTTATTCTCTATTTGATTAAGGATTATGATATTATGTTATTTGATTTTTCCAATTAATTTTTTTTTATTTGTTTTTTTCTTTTCCATCCAACTATTATCTAAATAAAAAAGAGAGGCTTGAAGAGATAGAATATCTTTAAAAAAGCATTGAACAATATAATTCTTACATATTTGTAATAAAAAGACTTGTTAATGGTTGTCTATCCTAATAACAAGTTTCTTTAAAAACATTATTTGACATTTTTATCGTAGAAAAATGTTATTTGAAGTATGATCTTGAAATTGGATAATATAATAACTTCCCCATTATATTTACTGCATTAATTTATTTATTAACGATTAGAAATAATTATTATGAGGCTTAACTAATTCACAATTGAAAATAAAAAAAATTTGATCTCTTTAAGATGCCATTTTCATAATAATATAATAATGTATCATGAAACAAATAAAATAAATGCTCCATAAAACTAATATGCCATAAAAACAATAAAGCTAAGAAAGTATAAAAAGTGACATGAAATATTAAAAAAAATTATTTTAAATTTATTCATAAATTGTGCATTATATTAATTTTAAATATTTTTAATTATTTAAAATGCGTTGTATGGAATATTTAAAAAATGAAGTATAATTGTACTTACTGGTCATAGTTAATTAGTTTTTTTATTTTCTCCTGAAAATGATAATCCTTCAAAACAGTCATTTTCCTATCTATGTTTAGGGAGCTTTATTTCTTAGGAAAACAAATATTTATTATTACTAATTTGTTTTCAAATAAATTTTTTAATTAATAACAACATTTATAAAAATAGTAAAACGAAATATAATATTTAACAAAATTGGGTTGATACTCACATGCATATATATATAGTACATTACAATATTGTATATATAATTATTTGGAAATTTCTTTTACAAACTAATATTTAAAAATGTAATTAATATTGTAATGATATACAATTTTCTTATTATAACTAAAAATAGTTTTGCATTGAAATAATCAATTATTGTGTAAAGTGAAAATATAACCAGTTAAAAGTATATATATTTCAACCCATCTATCAATTTATTTTAATAATCCTGGATACTAATAAAAATGCCTCCATTATTTCCTTTCTATAAAAAAATAAAAGAAAAAAGGTTTTTAAAAAATATACTTTTTGCAAAAGTTATAAAAACTAAAAAAAAAAACTATTACGCCAAAGTGCCATGTTTGATGTATATTTAGAAACTATAGGAAATTGATGTAACATATATGGATAATACACATTTTTATACAACTTTGCAAACATGACTAAATGCAAAATGCACAATATTCTGATAAAACTCTGTATGTGGAGAGAACTTTAAAATGTTGTTTTAAATTTTATATATTTGTCCTTCAGTTTGAAAAGATATTTTAAAAATAAATATTTTTTTCACAATAATTAATATGCTAAAAAAATTATATTTATTCTAAAACTATATTATTTTTAAAATTTATAGTGTTTTGTTAAATGTTGAGAAATAAAAAAAAAAACTTACGTGTGAACTTCCAATGAACATTTAATTTTGTTGAAACTCTGCATAGATTTTTTTTATTTAAAAAAAAAAAAACAATATTAGTACACATTAATAAAAATATCAAAATTTTAAAAACCTTTCAATCAAAATGTACATTTTATTTTGAGAAATACAATTTAAAAACTATCATTCCATTGTGCAAGTAATGAGTGAATTCGAAGCTTTGCTTGTCCACTGATTCGACCTGTCATCTAGGGGGGAGGGGATGAAGTTAAAATATATATTTGTTATTTTTGAAAATAAAAAGTTAGTTATGACAAAATTGGCTGAATAAGTGGCTATTATTAAAAATGACTGAGCCAGTAAATGTCATTATGAATAAAATGGAATAGCCAGTGCCATTCTGGTTAGCATATGAATTCAGTAATAAAAAGATTATTGTAGAATAATAATTATTTTTTTTAATCTATTCCACATTTTTTCAGTGACCCTGCCTATTCTCAAATTTTATCAGTATAACTGAGTCAGAACTTGAAACAGAGAAACTAAACCAAAATGAAATGGAACTTGAAATAGTAAATCTATACCATAATGAGACTGGTGTTAATATGAATGATTGTGGTCATGAAAGTGGCTATGGTAGTATAAGGCAATGAAATCTTTGGATCCGCACTATGTATAAGTCATTAAATATAGTCACCATTAATGTTAGAGGCATCAACAGCCATGACAAGGTACTAAAGCTTACTGATTATCTTGCTTCACAAAAATTTGATATTGCTATTCTAACAGAAACAAAGATAAATGTAAACACACCTGAACAGTTTATCGATCAAATTAAATGGAAAGGTCTATTATTGTACAAGAAGAACATTAGACCGGCACAAGGTATTGCCATTCTAATTAATATAAAGTCTAAAATTTATAAGGTGCGGATCATAAGTATGCAGATCAATCACATAGTAATCTCTTTTCAAATGTTGTAGCAATTTATTCGACAAATAGAGGAAGGGAGGTGCCCAAAATTATTCAAGAGATGCAGTTTCACTTGACTCTGCGTCCAGGAATAGTAATAATTGGAGGGGATTTTAATGTCACGTTTCAGGACATTCTAGTTCAGCTAAAAAATAAGTTGCAGGATATTGATGTGCTGCCATGTCAAAGTAAATATGGAGCAAATGCCTTTACTTTTTTTAATAGTCGTTACTCATCACTGATTGATTTGGTTTTTCATTTTGAGATCTAAGATAAAAGATGTTGAAATTGATACTTCAATTGTTGCTTTCTCTGATCACCTGCATGTAAAGTTTGTGGTTGGTCTCTATGATGGGGATCCAGAATGTAGCTACCAGTTTAGCATAAAAAAAAATATTAGTAATTCATTCAATTTGACCTGTGATCAGAGATTGAATTTAATTGTAGCTTCTTGTTACTTCACTAAGCAAACAGCCTTGTCTCCATGTGTGGCTTGGATTAGATTGAAAAAACTTATATCTGATGTCTGTTCTTCTGGAATGGAACTGGATTTGTTTCAAAACCAAATGAAATCCCGCTTAAATGACATTGCTAAAACCTTGCATTCTTTAACTACTCTATCTAATAATCGCTCATTGATCAACTCCCTGCAGGAAGAATATAATGACATCTATGAGAAAATGCAGGAAGAAATATATGCTATAAGATTGCGAAAGATACTCCCTAATATTGCCTGCATCATAAAACCAACATTGAACTATGCCAAGGTGTATGTGCGACAGTCTAGAGGTATCACATGTGTCAAAACTGAGAATGAAGAGGTTTTGTCAGGGATGCATGTGGATCAGCACATATATAAAAATCTGCAAAACACTATGGGAAATGATGAAAGGAATTCAGACCATTGGCCAAGGATGATTGTGGCCAAGGATCAGCAATATATCTCACACCTGGGTATTAGTGAGGAAATAACTAGACTATCAAATCACACAGTTACTGCTCATGATTCTATACCTGCCAGAATTTATAAATCAATATCTTACTTGATAATTGAAGTGCTTGCAAAATATTACAATCAGTTGTGTGCACAACCAATAGATTGGCCAATGATTAATAACAGAATAATTTTTTGTATAAAAAAGAATAGGAATATACACATCCCATATGTAAATGACCTGAGAAATATTACTATCAAGGACATTGACTCAAAAATATTTGCTAGAATTATATTGAAGAAATTGTATAATAGAATAAAAAATAGAATTTCAGTGGCTCATTATGCTATTAAAGGTAAGAGAGCAACTGATGCAATTATGAAGATTCAGGATGCAATCAGATATGCCAGGTGTAATAAGTTAACTCAATTCTTTGCAATGCAGATAGACTTTAAATCTGCATTTGATGTGGTTGATTGGTCATTTCTGTCTAGTTCATTGGCACCACTTGTGGAGGGTGAGGAGAATCTAATTACAGCAATCAACAATTATGTGACCAACAGGAGAATAGCGCTTAAAAACTTTGCAAGGCGTTCTAATTTCTTTGTTCCGTCAAGGGGGATCCCACAGGGGTCTCCTCTGGCAGCCCTCCTCTTTGCCGTTTATCTGGATCCGATGATTAAGGAAATAGAAGCCTCAACCAATGGGATTTTCTTACCTCAGCTTGGTGCCTTTGTTCATGTCACTGCCTTTGTCGATGATGTTATTATTATATTCGAGAATGTGGCCAGTGGGCATAGAATCTTTAACATTTTAAATAAATTTCAGATCTCTACAGGCTCATGTATTCAATCTTCCAAGTCGGCTGCATGGCAATTGGCCACTGCCAAGAGAATCCCATGTGACTTCTTGGGCACACCTTCCTCCTTTCTAGGGTTGCCTCTCTATCTGTCTAAAACTAAAATGAGTGCCCATTTGAACAAACTGGTTGTAAAAATCATCGAAACTAAAATAAATGCCTTTTCCCCATTTAAATTGTATGAAACAACTAGAGCAAAAGTTTTTAACGCTATTGCTGTTGGTGTGCTCTCTTACTATGGACCATGGATGAAAATCTTTAATGCCACTAGTCTTAAGATCATTCAATTGGCAAAAAGATATATTTGGGGTAAGAAGTATAGCCTGATACCTACTAAAATAATGCAGCTACCGATTGGAGAAGGGGGTCTCAATTTAATTGACCCTAAGTCTTTAGTGAGCTTCATTAAGGCAAGAGCTTATTTAAGGATCATTGACGATAATTCGCTCAGGCCGCTAACACAGAATATTAATATAGATTCTAACCTGGGGTTGGACGGAGTATCTTATTTTGATGATATGATGATTGCATACAGGGATATCCAGGATGATCTAAACTTAGAGACCTTAGATAATTTAAAATATAAAGAGCTAAAAAATAGAGAGCTTTCTAATGAAAACTCCTGGCTCAATGCCTCATTAAAAAAAATTCTAAAAAATTTCCAATCTATTTGTACATCACAGTCTGTTATGAAATTTATTTTCAGATTGATAAATGGAATTTTGCCAACCACCACTTTTTTAAACCGAAGGCTGAAAATGGGCCTGGATGATCTATGCAAATGCTGTAACAGATCCAACGAGACCTTTCTTCACCTGATGGAGGAATGTACAGCCTTTAGTGATTTGAGATCTATGGTCTTTCATAAGCCTATTGTGAATCTAAGACTCTTATTTAAAGAAAACATTGTTTTATTCAAGCCTCATAATGCCATAGTTATTGTGCATGTAATGAGAGCAATATGGATATCTAGGTGTGCTCTGATCTTTGATAACAAGAAGATATATTGGAAAAAAAAATGGAAAAAGAATGGGATGACATGTTTTATAAAGGTTTGAAATTCTGACTAAGAAAAACGTTTTTATTGGTATGGGGTGGTTATGTTCCTACAAGGTGTGAAATGTGGAGCTGAATGCTCTTACAGAACACTGTTTAAATGAAAGGTGGAGATAATGTAATTTACTGGATACATTTGAACTTAATTTATTTTATAAAGTAATGATTGTTACGATGTATGTACTGGATCAAATGTAAATATAGTTTTTTTAATAAAAAAAAAAATTTTTATCAGTCATAAAGTTATTCATATGACAGTTGAACAATGGTTTGAGTTCAATAATGAATCTATATTTTAGTTTTTGTTTTGTTTCTAGATGTCATGTGTTATTAATGGAATAGATGGCAAGGGAGTATATACATTATCAGATGTCTTTTATTTGCAGATGATGTCTTTTTGTGCACAGAAAGTAGGGAATATATGGAAGTTATGCTGAAGACGTGTGCAAGGGTTGGTAAAAAGAAGGGGATTACATTTAATGAAGAAAAATGAAAAGTAATGATGATAAATATTGGGGAAAGAGAAGAAAAATAATTTTTATTGGGGAATATATATTAAATGTGAGAAATTGCTTGGATGAATGGGAAAAAAATTGATTAATGATGCAAAGAAAAGAAAGGAACTGATAAGAAATTAACAATGTTTTCATATAATGAATATGGTGTAGCTAGAATTGTATGGAATGGAGTTGCAGTAGCAGGGTTAACATACAGTAATGATGTGTTAAAAAAGGGGTGTTGGATTATTTAGGAAAAAGTACAAAGAGAAGTAGGAAGACATGCATTAGATGCAGATGTGTGGATGGCAAAGGTGGTAATTCAAGGAGAAATGGCATGGTCAAGTTTTTATATGAGAGATGCAAAAAGTAAAGTGAAAATGTTCAGTAGACTACAATTTATAAATAATAAGAGAATAGCCAAAATAGCATTTAATTGTGTTGTGATTAAAGGACAGGCAACAAGATGGGTGAGAAAGGTAAATGCAATATGCAGAAGATTTGGATAAAGAATTTATGTCGGAGATGGGGTGATTGTGTTAGGGGAATTGATGAGTGTTATAGTGGCAAGGAATGGGATAGAAGAATAGATACATTAATAAAAAATAGGAAGTTGGAGAGATGGAGAAATAGTATGGAGAATAAAAAGAATTTAAATATATGTAGAAGTACACAGGATATTGGGTGTGAGATAAGTTAAGATAATAGTAAGAAAAGTAGTTTACTGTTTAATGCTCAAACAGGATATTTAGTAACAAGAGAATATACACATAAATGGGAAAATATGCATGATTTAGTCTGCAAGTTATGTAAGGAAGGCATAGAAAATATTAGGCATCTGTTAATTGAATGTAAATGACTACAAGCAGAAAGGGTACAACTGATGGAGTTGTGGAACAATAAATATAAACACAGTTATTAAACAAAGTGGGATTTTTGTTTTTATGCTGGGCTTGGGAAAAGATATGAAAAAATTTAGATATAAAGGCCATGTAGTTGACAAAGATTGTGTTGTGGAAATGGGATGGATCAGAATAGAGAATATGGGAAAAACTTAGGGTGGAAAGTGAAACGGGATGGTAAGGTGGCTAACAGGTTTTTCTGGGCATAGTGGCTGAGAGATTCCTGACTCCAAAAAAGGAGAAGCCACAATGTATCACTTCACAAGTTTTATAATGCAAAGGTCAACTTTAGAGAACAGGATTATAAAATGGTGGTGCTTATTCATGTTAAATTTATAAATCAAAAAGATTATTTCTAAAAAATAAGTTTTATTATTTTAAGGGATTTTTTTGTTTAATAAATATAAAATATATTTTATTTTTATAATTTTATTTGATCTCTTTCTATTTAAAGTAGATTTTCTTTTTTTTTTTTAAATTACTGCTTTTAGTTTATATTTTAGTTTTGTCTAAGATTAATTTTAATAATAATTATGTTAAAAAATAGTTTTAAATTCAAACTGAAAATCAAACATTTGGTAAATTAAATTTTGCAATTTTTAGCCTCATTTCCTGAGGTTTATTTTTCTTGTAAAAAGTTAAAACTTTGTGTCACTCTAAGCTTTTTTTATTAATCTTTTGCACAATTTTACTGCAGGTTATCTATGATATTGAAATTACAATGTTTGCTATTAATAGTTGGAATATATTTTCAGTATCTAGTGTTAGAAATATTAATTACCAAATGAGCTTTTACCAATTATCAGTTCTATGTAACTAGTTGTCAGGAGTTACCAGGAATAAAAATATTTTAACAGAAAGATGTCTTCAAACATTGGAAATTAACAATAAAGAACTTAATTATACTAACAGAATTGAAGAGCCACATGTTTGCACTGCATTGTTTTTTATTTATAATATGAAAATGAACTAAAATATTTATAAAAAATCTATTCATCTTTTTATTTATTATAAGATTATTTAACTTCTTTGCACTGCAGTTATTTTCTATCAAAACTTAGTTGCTACTTTGAGGTAAGAGTTCAAATTTTATTTTAGTTGTTAAACTTTTAAAATTTATAAAGGAATTTAATAAATTTCACTTGGTTTATTAGAAATTTAAATTTACAAATGAAAAATATGTTAAAAAATATTTTAAAAAATAATAATAATAATATGAACTATAGTGAGTTATATAATGATAACAATGCCTTTTTTTCATTTTTTCCATTGATCAATTATATTAATGAAGTCTTTGTTGTTTGAATTTTGATTTTAGAATCTGGATAAATACTGATAAAATAATCACAGATTTACCAAATACTTTTCTGAAATTAAAAATTGTATTTATAATTATTAATTATCATCAAAGATAAATGTTGATGGCTTGTAAATATACATTTGTGATCATTATTTTTTTTTAGTACATTGAAGCATTTATTTAACATAAATTTTTTAAAATAAAAGATGTTTTTAAAAAATATAAATGTAAATATGAAAGAATTTATTTTTTATTATTATGGAAATATTTTATAAAATTAATTATAAATATCTAAATAAAGTTGTTTTCTTTTTTTACATTATGATCAGAAAGAACAATGACGAGAGCATGACCAAATTTATTTACACTCTAATTTAGCCATTTCATATTCAACATTTTAATAGAAACTGTTTACTTTAATAAAGCATAAATATAGACCCTTTATTTTATCTTCCAAATTAAATATCATTGTTTTAATATATTTTCATTATTTTTAAAAAAGTTTTTAATAATAATTAAGCTAAAAAAATAATTTTATTTTGCTTAAAATATCTAATATAGTGAATGTAATTGCTATTTTTTATGTTTTTGTATTTTAACAATTTAAACTTTATTATTTGTTTAATTTTTATATTATTTTAAAAATTTGTTTTAAATATATGTTTATAAATGCAAAATAATTTTAAAAGTAATATATTAATTTTGCAAGTAAAGAAAAGGGAGTGATAAAGAGAAATAAATTAACAAACAAGTAAATTCATTTTTCAGTCTTATAGTAAAATAAATTTATACCTTTATCTGGAATATAGTGGATTTTTATGCAAGGATTTTCTATAGCAATCAAGACCAATTTGTACTCACTATTTTGATTTACAATCAATTGTTTGCAATTATAATCTTTAAAAAAAATTTAGAAACTTTTTTTAAAAAACATCCATTATTTTTTTGAAATGGTGGCCATTTCATAAGATTGATGACATCATAGGATAATGATTTCAGTAAAAATACTGTATAACACCTGAACATAAAATGGCAACATTCATACTAAAAAGGTATAATACAATAAGATTTATTTATTATATAATATTATGTTTTTATTACAGAATTAAAATATGGATAATTCATTTAGTACATTTGTAATATAATCCATGCATTCTTGTATGAAATATCCAAAGTAAAAAAAAAAAACATCGTTAATGACTCCAAAAGCTAAAAAATGCATTAATAATAAATTTAAAACTAAAATTCTTATGAATGATAATTTTGCTTGCAGCAAAAATTTGATCATTGTAATTGTAAATATAGGGGATTTGAACACAGACTTTCAAATCTTGATCATTGTAATTATAAATTATTTGATTAAAAAGAGAACAAAAAAAAATTGTGCTTTATGCAATTAATACTCAAACTAAACATAAGCTAAAAATATCATTTATTTGTTCAATTTTAAATCAATAATCTCATTATTTATTTCTCATATATTTAAGATAATGGCAGTTTTTATTGTAGTCCCCCACAACAAAAAAAAAAGATTTAATTATTTAAATATTTAGCCCTTAGCATGATTTTTCCAATCAATAGCCACATACTGTTAAATGCTTTTCTGGCACCATCTTTAATGCTATTTTGAAAATGTTGGTTCAATCAGTTACAAAAAAAAATCGAGAAATGTCAGAAATTTCAGTTTAATCTATTTTAAAGGATCTAAATCTTTCACATAAGTAATTGACAGTTGTCTTGTTTTTATAACTTGCAAGTGTTTCCAACTGGTTTGATCATTCTCTTTGCTTCTCTTTTGAAAATAGTACATATAATTTCCATATTTTCTTTACACTCTTTTTTTTTTTACAAAATATTGCTATAATATTTATTATTTAGCTTTACAAAATTATAAATGAAAAGAAATTAGTAATGTATAGTTGTGTAATTTGTAATTGATTTAGAAAATCACTTTTCCTTTACCACAGAAGAACTCTTTTTATCATATTTTAAAAATTATAAGTAAAATTTTAAGCTTGAAATAATAATTCATTAATTTTTGGATATCTAAACAAAAATTTGTTTGGACATTTCAAATTAATTGCAAATTATTTATTATTGCAATAGTTGTATTTTACTTTAGTATTTTTTTATTATCTTCAATATATATCTAATTAATAATTTAAAAATTTTGATACTATAAATAAGAATAAAAGTAAAATTCATTACATAAATAGTTGAGATTTCTTTTGATCACTACCAGGGGAGACATTTAAATAAATGATCAATTAGATGTTAATACTACAGCAACCAACTATTCATTACATTTTTAATCTAATTTGTATTTAATTTTGACTATATTTTTAAAATAAATAAATTCAGGAATTGTTATTTTAAAAAAAAATTTAACATTATTGTAAAAACATCGATAATAGAACATAAAGTGCATAAAGATTGAATTTTAAAATGTATATTGATTTAAGTTAATTTGATTTTTGCATGCTTTATTTTAATTTAAAGAATTGTGATTCATGGTATATCATTCTTAGGCTGTGTAAGGAGTAAAGCATCAGATTATATTAAAAAAGTTGTTAAAAAAATTGTAGCAACTAAAATGTTTTTATATAGTATATTTACCTACAGGTTAGTAGTACTTTTTTATATTAATAATACATGTAATAAAATATTTATTCATTAATGAAATAAAATTAATCTTAACAAGGTTTTTATTAGTGAAACAAATTTTGTTAAAAAATACATTCATGTAGTAAAATTATTTTTTTAGAATTTTAAAATACTTATATTTGCAAAAAAAGAATAAAAAGAATAATATTCAAATGGACATTTCATATGGCTTTTCATTTGCTGTAACTGACATTTCTGTTTTTAAAAAATATTGAAATTAATTTTATAAAAATAAGAATAGATAAATGTAAAGTTGCATTTTCCAATTTAAGAAAAGATGTGATACTTTTTGCTCAATGGTAAATTTTTACTTAAATAATTTTCTGCTAAAAACAAATATATGCAAATAAAAGCTGAATGAAAATATTTATATAAATCTCACAAATATAAATATATAAATTATATATAAAATAGCATTTTTCAATTTTTTAAAAGTTTATTGTTAATGTCAGAAAGAACAAAGTTTGTCATGTACTCTGAATATTTTCTTCTCATTTTGTAAAGATGTAATTTTTGATCTTCCTGAATTGATTTTTTACTGGAAGATATTAAAATGTAGAAATTTTATGCACAATTAATATTAATCAAAACATATTTTAATTATACAATCCAAAACCATAAAACAACTTCCAAAAATGATGCAAATTTATCCAATTGCAATACTAATGCCTTATCTGTTTGAGTATGAACTTAACAGATTAATCTGAAGAAATTTTATATGAAAGATTTTTTGCAAAGTTTAGGCCTTGATTTTTTGTCATTAAGTATTTAATAATAAGTTTAATTGCATTTATTTATAGTGAACACAAGAAAAATGTGTGCTAATTTTTCTTTATCCAAATTACTTATTTGAATCCAAAACTACATTTGCAAAATTTATTTTTTTATGTGTGACTTTCATTTTGAAAAATATTTTTATCAAAAAAAAAAAAAAAACTTTTTTAAATGTAACTGAAAAAAAAAATGAATTGTAAAAGTTATAAATTGATTTAAGAAAATAAAATTAAAGCTAATTTTTTTATTTTGGCTAGAATAATGTAACTTTATTCCTCTTCTTTCCCATGATATAAGTTTAAATTTTTTTAAATTATATATATATATATGTATTTATTAAAATATCTTCAAATTATTGAAAACAACCTGGAAAAAACTTTGCAATCATTTCTGCTTGATTTAATAAAATGTGAACATTTTGTGCAAGCTGAGTTCTGCAATTAAATTTTAAACTATAGAACTTTATATTTTTCTGACAGCATCTATCATCTGCTAATAAAAATTAAGACTAAAAATATAATCTTTATCCATCATTTATGGAAATATTTATTGCAAGATTGCAATACAAATACTGTCATAAAGATTATTCAATTAGCTTTCAAATAAAATGATGTACAATGAATTTAACTAGAAATGTCACTCTCAGATAACATGGAATTAGATTAGAAAAAGTTAAAATTTAAAATTAATATTGAAATGGTATTATTTTGTCTAACATCCCATTTCACCTACAATGTCCCATAATAGTATTCTTTCCTTAGTTCAAACCCATCCAAATCCTCATATATTAATGTATATTAACTTAGAAGATCAGGCTAATGCACATGCACTTTACAGATTTTAAACTATACATAAATAAATACTCTCATTCTCAAACACAAGATAAAGTCTTTATGAAAAGATAGAATGAATCATCTATCTTTTCAATCCAAATGCTATATATGGGCCAATCTTAAGTGTTTGGGGATGAGAGCATGAATATATTAAGCAGTCACTTTAAATTACTTTATTATTCTTGAATGAATGATGCTTGTGAAATTATTTAAAATTTAATATATGTCATTCTTAGTTGAAGTTAAACATATATATAATAAGGTATTTATTTATATAGCACTATGTTAATAAATTGTAATTATACATTAGTAATCAGGCTAATAATTGTAATTTATTAATATAGCACTATGTAAATAAACATCTTATTATATATATGTTTAACTTCAACTAAAAATGACATATAGTAAATTTTAAATAATTTCACAAGCGTCATTCATTCATGCATAATAAAGTAATTTAAAGTGACTGCTTAATATCTTCATGCTCTCATCTGCAAACACTTAAGATTGGTCCATACTTAAATGTTTGAGTTGAAAAGATAGATGATTCATTCTATTTTTTCATAAAGACTTTATCTTGTGTTTGAGAATGAGAATATCCATTTATGTATAGTTCAAAATCTGTAAAGCGCATGTGCATTAGCCTGATCGCTAATTTATAATTACAATTTATTAACATATATTTATGTATATGTGCGTATATTTATACTGTAATGTCCACTATGTTATTAGGTTTATATTATGAGTTAACTACCTATATTCGGTGAACAAATTACGTCTTATCTATTAAATTTTTTTGTCAGAAAATTCAGTAAGATTTAATGGATGCAATTATCTTTCCTGGCCACACAACACCCTTTCAACTAATGTAACTACTAAAAGAATGGGATCAAGTAAGCCAGCTTTTAATTTATTTAAAAGGATCCAGGATTCTGTATCAGAATCCATTGGCCAAACCCCTTTTATTTATTTAGTTACGACAAAATTATCTGAAATCTCCGGAGGATTATGTTTTAGTACAGTGTTGGCAAAGGTAAATTACATTGTCAAATCTTAATAATTAACATTAATAAATCTAATAATAATCATCAATAACGTACAATGAAAAGTTGATATTAGAAATAAATATTTTATTCTAACAAATTAAAAGGTTTAAAGACAAATTACAAATAAATTGGAAAACGCGTATGCTAATCCAGACAGGATTCAATTGATCAAAACAGTTTATATTACACTTAGATTTTTCAGTTAAACAATTATAGTTCTTTGATAAACAAGAGTCTCTTGAATAATAAAATTTAAAGTCTTTATCGGGATTATTTTAAACTTGTTTTTAAGAATTGTTTGCAAACTTTATGTCTCAATCGGGAAAAGTTACTCTTAACTTACCAGTAAGTTGGTGTAGATTTATGGGATCCTGAGCTCCTAGGTATTTCCATTGGTCTCTCCTGCTGGCGTCTTTAATTATTGTTCCGTTCTATAGCTGGAGAAAAAACACAATTGTGATGACTTTCATTGAAAAAAAAGCAGTAATCACGTGGCTTCATTTCCATGCTTGCATGACAGCTCAGTACAGCAAGTGGCATATCTGTGCTAAAGTATATTATTGCCACAGATTATGCTAGCAGAAACCCCCAACTTTAAGATACGGAACCAGAAGGTAAAGAAAAGACCTAGATCGAATTTGTCCTCTTCTTTTTATACCTCGATCCAGTTTTTGAAACTTCTGCACATCCTTTTGTTTTTTATCAGCATATAAGATAATAATCTTGTACACTCCGTCTTAAATCTAAGTTACAAAATCTTCCTTTTCATAAAGTCTTTCTGTCCTCTTTAACTAGCTAAAATATTTTTTTCTTTTAGCTTATCTGGATTAGTAATTTGTGTGTCTTTTGTTCTTTCCAATTTTTACCTTTATTTTTAATTAGATACAAAAAAAATATGGATGAAAATTTTACTTTCATTGTACGTTTTTAAAAAAATAGATTATACAAGCTAAAAAATTTTTATTGCATCTTTTTAATAAGATTGCTAAATTTACTTTTTTTTTCTTAGCTTTTAAATATCTTAGCAAATGCCAATATATTTGTACCATATAAATAAATGGTACAATACATTTGTGTACATTTAGAGATATTAATAAGTGTATGTGTATTGTTATATAATGTGTATACTAAGTTACAAATTCTGTAATAAAATTTAAAGTTGTGTAAATATTGTTGTATATGTAGGAGAGCACCTACATATATATGCAAATGAAGCTGCAATGTAATAGATTTTATAAGCATTGCAACACTATTTAAATTATTTTATCTTTAAGTTATCAAAAAATTAGAGTACAAATTTACTTTTATTTACATATAAATTTTAATTCTGGAGGTAACCGAATTACATATCTAACAATGTTTACAAAACTTAAATTTCTTTTAAACGATAGCCTGTTTTTTTGGAAAACATCATGCCACACACCTGGTTTAATTTGTGTGGGAACCAAGAGCAGAATTTAAATAATTTTAAAATAAATTTTAAGACAAAAGAAAAGCAGTCAAGCTGCACTATTTTATAAATCACTCAGGATTTACTTTTGTCTTTTCTAAAATTAACAAAACTATGTTAAAACTTAAAATTTAAAACTAAACAGGGATTTTGCAGGGAAGAGTCAAAGAATTAATATAAAATCTCCAAAATTAAGCACTAAAGTTCACTTTCATGAAATTAATGATTTAGTTGCTGCCTGGAGCCATGCCCATTTTGACAATGGAAATGAGCAGTTAGAAGGCTCAATTTTTGTCATAAGGAAGACCAGTCTATTGGAATGGAGGAGTTCGAGACTAACAGCCTGCCATGAAAGCATCACACAAGCAGCTTGTAAAGAAAACCAGTTTCCAAATGCCATGAATGATGCCTCAGCTAGAAGAAGATTGGTAACATTTCTTCCTGCAGAGCTTTTAAAATTAAATCTAAAATTAAACTGTTTTAATAAGTTTTTTCATCTACCTGTATAATGAATGTTTGTAAAAATTATAACTTCTAAATGTTTCCTCAATAAATTAAACTAAACTCTGTAATAATTTAATGTAATTTTAAAATAATAATAATCATAATTGTAACAGTCTTGCCTATTAAATGAATATTAATAATTTAATAATCTTCTCTAAACATATACTGTCCTAATTTGCATCATGCCTATCTTATTTTATATTGTTGTTCATTTTATTGATTTATGATATGCCATGATTCAAAATGGGGATTAGTAATATTAATAATTTATAAAGATAATTAAAAGTTCTCACATAGTAGATTTATGGTGCTTCTTTAGCACAAACATAAATCTCCATTTTGAAACATATTATATATACATATATATTTAGTCAAGCTACTATGTTTTAGCTTAACCATAATTAAGGTTTGAATGTTAGTAAATTACATCTAGCTAATTATTAGCAAGGTCAATATTATAAAGCATATTATAAATATGCATTTTCCTCCTTAGTTTATTATTATAAACTATTTGGATTCAATATGTAAACTAGATCACTTTAATTAAACCCTTTTAGCATGTTTTATGTATGCTAATTTATGAACTGAGATAAAGTAGTTTCACAAGAAGAAACTATAGATTTAGTGCATTAATTTATTTTTTATTTGATATTTTAGAAAGCATTACGAATGTGTCCTTATAAAGCACATGCATGAAATTTGCTTTGCTATATATATATATTTTTCTTATTAAAATGGGCTTCTGATTTAATGCCATCCCATTAGTATTATTTTGGATGGCACTTTCTAGAATTGGAACACAAGGGTCCAGAGCCGTAATTTAAGCTGCTCCAATCATCTGAACTAAATGTGCTTTATATTTTGTAATAACAAGTCATAGAATCCATGGGAATTGAATACTTGGTCCTGAATCACATGAGTAATCACACATTTGGGCTGCAACCCTTATTTAGTTTATGTAGCACCATGGTTTCTGAACCTACACTGCAAAACACCAGTTCATCCCTCCATATTATGATTCAGTTCAACATTATTTGAACACAAGATCTAGTTTATATAAAATAATCTGCATAGGGGAGTACATTAATGCTCATTATGTATTATTAACAAATTCAGTTATATTTTATCATTGTCAGTCTTGTAAACTTAACTGTTAGAAAACCTTGTAGCAATGGCATAGCATAATTCAGCCATGAGTATAAACCATAGATAATTGTAATAATTAAATGATCTAAAGTGCATTCTAAAGATGAGACCTTGTATCTAACTCACTCATCATTGTAACACCTGCAAGTGTAAATTCCCAATGCACTCTCATTTGTATTAATTAACTTATGATTTAATAATTAAATATGTTAACACTTATAAAATGTTTTGTGTGTTATTCGCAATCTATTCTAAATCTTATCCAAATCTATTTTAATTTATTGTTAGTTATTAATATATGCATTATCTAGTCAGCTATATGTGCGTGTGTGTAGTTAATTTAGTATTAATTTAGTTATTCCCTCAGTCTCATAATCCACTCTTTGCTACTGCCGGTACACAAACTAAAAGTGGCCAAGTGTAACCTCAGATATGTCATTCATAGGATAGTGAATCACAGTGCATTGGTAAAGGAACTGAGGTGCAATCAGATTCGAGGTCTCAACTCCTCATCTAGATTAGCTTTGGGATAATTTACTAAAATTCTGGATTTTGTTGCAACAATGTACAAATATGACCATTACAATATATCATAATACTACAATTTATAAATTATACAATATAGTTTATATTTAAATTTAAAGTGTATATCATTGAAAAAATGATATTGATATTAATATAACAAATTATGTAATATTACTTTTCTAATATTTGATAATTCAATTACAGTGATAATTAGAAATTAAGGACTTTGAGAACAAAAGCTGATAAATTAATTCAAATTAATATTAAGTTGGCTGATCACACGATTCTGACCATTATAATACATATTGAGAACAATAATTTTTTTCTTATTGGATGATTATTGCATGTTTTTTTTTCTTATTGGATCTTTACCAAATTTCTGATAAAAAAAAATTAATTAATGAAATATTTGTTAATTGAATTTCATTACTAAAACTTGAATGAATTATTGTTAAGTTAACATAAAGCCATGACATTCTGTACTTAAATTTAAAATTGCATATATAATTATTTAAATATCACAAAATTCCCTACTAAGACATTTGTGAAAGCTTGATTGATTATAATTTTGTTTTTATTGTTGTACATTTTTCTTCATTTGTTTTTTTTTTTTAAAAAAAACACAAAACTCATTTGAATAAAATCTAAATGTAATCATGATTATATTTGTTTTTAAATAAATGCTATGCAAATATTTTGTAAAAATAATCATAAATATTCAATTACTCTGGAAAACATACAATTTTTCTTCCCATTAGTAAAGATAATATGAGGAAGTTTGTGAGTCATCTTATAAGTGCTTTTGGAATCTGAGAATAGAGAATCTAATAGTCAACAGCATTATTAGCTTATTTATAGTAGTTTCTCTATTCAGATTTTTAAAACTAATGAATCAATTTATATTTTAATTTCAATTCCTATCATCAGTAAACACAAAATTGACAAAATAGCAATATACATTGCAACAAGGAATGAAGAAAAGTCAAAAATTAACATAGTTTTATTAATATTCTATATTAGTAAACCATAGCTCCCAATCATTGAATTAAATTTTAAATCTAATTTTGTTTCATTAAGAATTCCTTATAAAAATGTATTTCTGTCCTAAAAATGAAATTTAATTAGAGGATATTTGAACCCAGATTTTCAAGCTCCCTTCAATTATTTTGTTCCAAATACATTTTTATCAGCAGTCATGAAATAACAAAAGCTATTGTTCTGATTATTTCAGATTATTAATTTTTATTAAATTGAAAAATTATTTTTAAGAATGATTTTTATTTTCAACTTTATATTTATAAGAAATAATTTAAAAATTATAACAATATAATTCAGAACAAAGGTTGCCCATATTACTGCCAGGAACTGTCAATAAATGCCCACAACAAAATAGTTAAGCAAGTTTGAATGCAAGAACTCTTTTGATGATTCCATCATATGTATAAAATAGTATTGAGAATGAAATTTTTATAATAAAATTTAGTTTTTGTTTGAAGGTAGTGAAGATGAAAAACTGTCTGCAGATAGATGCATTATAGATTGAGTCTAGCAACATTTTAAGAAGTTATCATTTGGGGTACAATTCTGACTCAAAAATATTTTTATTTTTAGTGTATTCACTGAGACTAGATTTGCCATCGTATTGATTATATTGAATATGAAATATTCTAGATTCTTTGTTGACAATATTTTATTATATGTTCATCAACAAATTAAAAACAATATTGTGACCATATAAAAGCTCTGATCATTTTATTATTGAATATACTTGGATTAAGATCAAAATAAAACAATAAATAACAGTTCAAAATCTAATTCATTATTTATATTTTATGCATTTTTGTGGCTTTTTTATGAAATATACTAGCTGTACCAACTTTGCTCACATTAGTAGAATACAATAATGCAATATGTAATTTTTTCTCCAGCTTCTACATTTATGTACTACTTAAATGAAATAATAATGCATGAATTGTCAACAGAAATATCACAAAAAATGAAATTTTTATGATTATTTTATGCCATTGAATAATCAACTTTATTTTAAATATATTTCTCATGTGATAAATTAATTAGTATTATTTATTATTAAGCATAGACTCTGGTATATATTAGAATGGATTTGAACTGTAAGTGGTCATATGTATCAGTTGTATAAGATAGAGTGGATAGTTGTAGGGAGCTTGAAAGTCTGATTTCAAACCCCTTCTAATTACATTAAGTTCAATATAAACAATATACTTGTATTTAAAAATTATATATATCCAAGAAATATCTAAACTCCAAGACATATCTAAACACAAAAACATAACAAAATTGATTAAGTACAAATAATAATCATTAATAAATAATATTTACTTTTATGGAATTTATTCCTTGTATGCTATATAGAAGTTAAAATATAGTTAAATATGCATTTTTTTTTCAGGAATTTTATTTTTATTAAATTTTATTGTATTGATCAGAACCATGCATTTCTAATTTGAATAATTACATATAATATTCAAGTATAATGTATGTACTGAACTTTAGATATAATTAGAGGGATTTGAATACAGACTTTCAAGCTCCCTTCAGCGATCCACTCCATATTATATAACCAATACACATGACCACATATATGAGAAAAAGATAAGTGATCTCCAAAATTTGTAATTCGTGGTGAACCAGCATTCACAGTTGGTCTAGATCATTATCTCCCACATATATACATAATCAGTACTCAGCTTATATTAAGATAGCAAATATTCAAACTTTAATGGACAAGTTTTAATCTTTTCTACCCTCCAACTCTTTAGCTATCCATATTATTGAAAATCAAACGCCTGAAGAGTTGGAGAGTAGGGAAGATTAAAGCATGTCTATTAAAGTTTGAAGATTTGCTATCTTAATATAAACTGATTATATATGAGTGTGGTTTTGAGTACTGGTTCAGCATGAAATATGTATATTAGAAATCTTTTTTTTTTTCGCATGTATGTGATCATATATATCAGTTGTATAAGATGAAGTGGATAGCTGAAGGAACTTGAAAGTCTGTGTTCAAATTCCGTCTAATATTCATTTATATATAGTAATTAAGTTTCAAGAGATACAGTTTCTGGGATTCTATTTGCAATACATATGTATTTATTTAAATAAATCACATATAAATATAAAATAAAATATATAACAGCAATGATTGTATATATAATAACAATAATAATATAGAAAAGCTTTTTTTAGAAAATATTTATTTTTGAGCCATTTTGTGTTTTTCAATATATATATATCTTGAATAGAATCGTGCATTTCTAATTTAATTAATAAATATCATCATGTTGGTGTATGGGGAAATAACTGATTTAATTTCCGGGATCACCTGATGATAACTTGTTCCTGGTTAAAATATTGTAAATTTATGAGAAAGTTGTGTTTCTTTATGCATTAACTTCATTTTCGTTTCATTAAGAAATATTATTATTATCAATGGCTGTAATTGAATATTGTATTCAAGTAAAAAAGTGACTGTTATTTTCGACAAGCTGCTTGAATTGCCACCTTTGATTTAATATCTTGTTTTGTATAATAAAAAATTGTAAGATATTAATTAGCATCTATTAAGACAATTGGATAATTTTTTATATTATTTAAATTATATAATTTATAAAGGACTTAATAAAAGCTTGTTACTTTATGCACACTACTATTATTTTTAAAAATAAATAATTTATTTTATTGTTTTTATCAATTTTTAATATTGTTTCTAGTAATTTATAAAAGCGTTAAAGAAAAGTCTGATTTTTTTTTTTTTTTTAATTATTGTAAGTTGACCGGTTTAGAACAGCGCTTCTTAAACTTTTTCCGTTCATGATCCCTTTTTATCATCGAGATTTTGTCGCGACCCCAGACATTAAATATAAAATAGATATAGAAATAAATATTCCCATAAATAATTTATTTCTTTGGTAAACAATATACATATGAAAAGAAGTAGTTTTAGGATTTGTTTTAAATATACAAAAATTAATGAAAGAAAATCACGTTTTAATGAGACGGATGTGCTTGTTTTTTGCTGCATAACAAATTAAATCTTGATGAAATATTTGATACTGCTAAACGTAAAGCATCTTCAACGTTTTTCAGCAGCGTTGAACGGTATTTGGATTTAATATACATTAAAGCTGAAAAAATCATTTCACATAAGTATGTGGTGCTGAATGGCAGAAGAACATTTAAGGCCATTTCAGAAATTGTGGGAAATTCAGTTCTAGCTCCGATCCAGAATTCAGTAAAGGATTTTTGTGGAAAGTCAAGTTTTAAGTTTGAGTTACTCGATGATTCAGCAAATTCTTCTTGGGCTTTATAATTCCTATTGGACTTTATATGGCAGGAGATTAGTCTCATTTAAGTCAATCAAAAATGGTCTTTGAATCCAAGGTAACTTTTTGAAATCTGAATTCGATATAAAGTATTTGCAAAACTGTGTTTCTAGGGTTTTTAAGTGATCTATAATAATTTTTGCAATTAAAGTTTTACAATTCTTTTTTTTTTTAATTATAAAATTGTCAATAGTCGAAAACATTTCTAATGAATCATTGTTATACACTATTTTTCCAAATGTTGATCTTTTTAATAAAACCGTCAATTTTATCAATGAAGTAAAAATATTACTATTTTTTTCTTGAAGAGACAAGTTAAGATCATTTAGTTTTTCAAAAATATCAGACAAATAGCACAGCTTTAATAGCTATAAGTCATTTTGAAAAAGAGCAGCAAAATCAGATTTTTGTTCAGTTAAAAATACAATAATTTCTTCTTTTAATAACAATAATCTTCTTTAACTTCACCCTCTTGACATCCATCTTACTTCTGCATGTAATAATACATTTTTGTATGTCTTTACAAAGATTTGAAAATAAACAGCTGTTAAGAGCTATTAAGGGCAGCTTTTAATAAAGTTTATAATTTTGACAGCCTCCTGAAGCACATCCTTCAATTCCATTGCTAATTTTTTTGCTGCAGGGGTCTCTCAGTGGATCAGGCAGTGTGTAAAAGTTACATGATTATTACCAGAAGCTTTAACAAATGATTTAAAAACAATATTTTCCCCACTCATTGCTTTTGCACCATCTATGCATACTCCAAAGCAATTTTTCCATTCTAAACCTTCAGTTTTAAAAAATTTGCCTAAAAACAACAAAATAACAATTCTTCCTCAATGTTTTCTTTATAAATGTATCTGACATATATTAATAATTGAGCTACTTTTGAAATATCAGTTGTTTAGTCCAACTGAATTGTAAATATTGGACTTTCTTTAAGTCTAGTAGTAAGTTGCTCAAATTGGTGATTGCTAATTTCAGAAATTCTATTAGTGATAGTGTCATTTGACAAAAGAATTTTCCCAATTTCATCACCATATTTACTTCTGTGAAATATTTCTACCATTTTAATAGCAGCAGGTAATATAAGATCTTTTCCAATGGTGTATGGTGTTTTATTTTTAACAATCAGATTTGATGCGAGTAAATATTTTTCATTAACAGTTATAAATTTTTCAAAATATTATTTTTCTTTATTTGAAGTTTTTAACAATGTTTGAAATATTCTTTAGATTTATTGACATATGAAGGATGCTTGGATTTAAAATACCTTTTTAATTTTGATGGTTTCATACTCTCCATAGACAAAACATTATTGCAAATTAAACAAAGAGGTTGTTCATCACCATCACAGTTGTTGAAAGTAAAGTGAAATTAGAGAAATGTCTCATCATATTTTCTTTTTCACATCTTAGATGCCTCTTTCTGATTATGAGATCCTGTTTGAAGAGACTTTGTAGCATTGCCATCTGCATCATTACCTTTGGTACTCAGTATTTTTATACTAAAATATAAATAAAATAATTACTTATTAGTTAGCAGAGACACCAAGTGGTAGCCATGTTTTTTGTTTAATTATATGAAGCATATTTACTCCCATATGTTCTATTTTTTAATATCCCCTTATGTTTTATTTTTTTAATATTTAAAAACTATCAATAAATCTATTGTAAATTACCTGTTAAGTTTAAAAAATAGGAATATGTTTTTACTTGTTGATAAATAAATGGCAATAAGTTTCAAATAAAAAATAAATTTTTTTAATAACTAATAGGATGATAAATTTTGAATAAAAAAGTAAGAAAAAAAGTATACAAGCATTTTTATATATAAAAAATAACATATTTTATAATATTTATTCAAATAAATACTAACCTTAGCTGAGTAAAACAATAAAATACAATATTGTATTGTTTTTGCTATGTAGACACTTGTTGAAATATAACCAAAACAAATAACTTGACCGGAAATGCATTATATAATCATAATCATAGTGGCACCAACCTTATTCTTATCACTGCAGCATATATTTTGATTCTGAAATAACTTATATGCTGAAATTGCAATGTGACACCACTATTATGATGCATTTAGTGTTATTTTTTAATATGTAAATATCATTTATAGTTCAACTTGGCCATCATTACAATTTTTTAATTGCATTGTACAGAATACATAATATATTAAATTAAAGATAATGTAAGGGATTGCTACTAATATTTCTTTAAATTCATGTAACTGATACAGGGTCGTGATTCACAATTTAAGAAGTGCTGGTTTAGAATATAAATAATGCAAGTTTATCATTCACATTTTTATTGATTTATTGCTTACATTGAGAAGAAAATAATATTTTGTTAATACTGTAGAAAAAGTTAGCATTTTTTAAATTTGTTAATGAGAATCTACCCCTTCATTTTATTTAGTTAATGAAGATTAAAATCTTTAAAATTAGGCAAGTACCTATTTTATCCTGTTGAAAATATACTTAATAAGAGGAAATAGTAAAAAATTATCAAATTCAGTAGTAATTGTCTTGTTGTATATGTGGCATTTTAAAATTTACTTTTTCATGTGTTAAATGTATTTAAATGACATCCTAAAAGTTTATAAATTTCATAGTAAAAGTTTATCAAATTCAGTAATATATCTCTTGCTGCATACCATTTTAAGTTTTACTTTAATACATCTTAAATATATATTTAAACTAAAATTCTAAAAGTTTACCAAATTTATTACTATAACTGATTTAATTATCATTAAGTACATGGCACAAATGCAATTTAATTAATTTAAAATATATTTATAAAATAAAATTTTACTTTGCTTTACCAAAATCTATGCTTTTCATTTAAAAAATTTTCCAATTCCGTAATCTTTTAATCATTTGCAAATTACAAATTTTTAAAAACAAAGCAGAAATTTATATGCTAGTAAAATTCTATATAAAAAGAGAAAGAAAATCATGGAAGATTTTTCAAGATTGGTGCAATATTTGTTGAGTTATAAAATCACAAATAAAAAAGCAAACTTTTATGTTTATATAGTAATATAGGTATGTATGTATTTATATATATGAAAATAACTGGAAAAGTTTGATTAAGAGTAAGTATTGTACAGGATATAATAACGTTTTTAAATATTTGAGAAAGTGGTTAAATGATGATGAAATTAGGTATAGAGAAATTATTGCGAGAATTACAATAACTCTTTTGTTAAATTGCATTGTTAGGAATGCCAATAAGCTGGAATTAGCATTTGAATATTAGAATCCAAATCTAAAGAGGCACTGGATATAATAATATGCTGAAAAAGTTGTTTATTGCTATCTTTGCTAATATCACTGCTTTGAAACATTCTCTATAAATTTGATATATTTCCAAATCACAGAAAATTAATCTGTGATCTATTGAAATTTGAAAGAAGTTTGTTAAATGTTTGTGTTTGAGATTGCTTTTATAATGAGGACTAATATAGATAAATAATGAAAAAATGGTTTTGAAAGTATTAAGAAAATAAGAAAGGTAATTGAATTGATAAGATTAATTAATAAAGAAGTATAAAGAGTAAATAAAGAGAAAAGTGATTTAAAGAGAAAAGTGATTTATTGAAAAAATTATGAAGATAGAAAAATTGAACTAAACTTCCATTTAGAGCTTGAAGAATTCTGAAAGATTTGCATTCAAGAAACTGGAGAAGATAAAAAAACAAATTTTAAAAAAAAGATTGATCTTAACAAAAAAATAGCTCTAAATATTTGAGATAAAAAAGGCAATTTATGATGAAGTAAGTAATCAATTTGGATGTTTATTTATTAAATTATAAACTTTAGAAAAAAATGTTACCAGTAAGTCTTTATAATAGTATAATCACATTCTAATTATCATGAATTGTTAAGTAATAAAAATATTTATCTAATTGATAAATGAAACATGCTTTTCTATAAATAATTAATAATGTATATGAGATATTTATATTGTTTTAAAAGTTTATCTGTAGTGGATTGTCTCAAAATTATGACATGAACTTGCAAAATATCATAATTTTCAAAATTTATAAGAGATCAATATTTATCACTTTGATTTATTTAAGAGCTGTTAAAGGGATTTGTGTTGGTCATAAATTTTAGATCCATTTCTTTGACTATTTTTTTTAATATACTGTTTAGATTACTTTTTGTATTAAAATTGTTAGTTTTTTTTTAAATCACAGAGGCTAAAGTCTCCATACAATAGCGCCACTCAGTGCAAGCCAGAGATTAATCAATGGATGTAAGAAGGTTTGTGCATAAAATCTCCATCTAGTGCTTATTCATTCAATATCTCCAGACTAGTTTCTAGCTTGTGGTTTTCATCAGTGAGAAGCCATGGATCTGAGAGCTTCTCACTGATGAAAGCCACAAGCTAGAAATTAATCTAGGGATATTGGATGAGCAGGCACTAGATGAGTATTTTATGCACAAACTTTCTTGCACCCTTTGATTACTCTGGCTTGCACTGAGTGCTTCTACTGTATGGAGAGTTTAGCCTCTGTGTAAACAGCTTGTGTAAGCATAAATAATGGTGATCATGTGATGTTTAGTGCTTTTTTAAATCTTTGGAAATAGATAGAAGAAAAATACTGTTTAAATTTTCAAGAACTGAACCTTTAAATATATTTAGAATAATATGAAAAATAATATGGTTCTTTTGCAAGTAAAACATCTTGGAATTTCTTCTCTAGATATTGGGTAATGCTTATAAGGGGGGGTGGGTGCTTTTATTCTAGATAACAAAAAATTAGTTTAGAAAAACTACCATGATTAATAATTGTCAATAGCTTAAATTTTCTTATGGAAAAAAAAAATCACCTAACAATGATAATTCTGATAATAGAAATATTCTTATCATTTTAAAGTGTGAAGTTTCACAAATAGTAATAATTAATCATCATTGTGCTATTCTGAAAAGTCTGATTTCTGTAATGAGGGTTAAGTAAACATGGACTTTGCACTTATTACCTCACAATTCATGAGTATTATATTATATTACAATTGTATTTTTTATTATTTTACAATCAGTACTCAACCTGGACACTACTCTCTAGCTTTGAACATAAAAAATTCTAATAGTAGGCTGATATACTATCTACTATGTTGGAAGTTGTTATATTAAATAATGAATGCCAAATAAACGAGAGAGAGAGAACTCAGCTGTGTTTGAAGATGCCATTCGTTATATTTATTGTTTGTGGTTATGACTATTAAGTTTATACAGAATTTTTTTTTTTTTTACCCTCTCATCACTGTTACTAACTATTCTGAAATTTGATTTTTTTAAAAATAGAGTAATGTTAATTTTTTAAACTATTCAAACTATTTTTATTTTATAAGAGAAGACATAATAAATTAGATGCTGCAGTAATTAAATAAACATTTTTAATACTATATTTAAGAGATCATGTATGTTTTTATTATATATTAACATGATGGACCATTAACATCTAAGATTGTTTGTATTCTTTGTAAAACTAAAAATATTTAACATTTGAAAATGGATGAATATTAAACCATTTTTCATGGAGATAGCTTTCATGTTTTTTGAGAGATATCAGTGAACATTATTGTTCTTTTAATTATTGTTAAAGAATAACCTACACAGATTCTAAAGTTTTATATTTCTGAAAACAAAGTTTGACATCATAATCCATATTAATTAGAGGATTATTATTTTGAAAAAAATGGCAGAGCTTTCTAGAAACAATGTTTTTGCAATATGGTGTATCTAGGCCCAAAATGTTATGATACCTTCAGATATCAATATAATGTGGCTGTTTACATCATGACTTTCATTATTTTTGTGAGAATGGAATTCATTTGGGAAGATGATTTGGTATTATATATATATGACATTCATTCACATATATATGTAATACCAAATCATCTTCCCAAATGTTAAGATATTCAGCAACGACCTCTGTAAATAAATATAAAGTCTGAATTTTTATATTTGAATTTTCACTTAGTAGTATGCACTTGGATTTATATATATATATAATCATACAATGACATCGAAATGACAGCTTAATCGTAAATGTTTTCTTATGAAGCTGTTTATTTTGGAACCCATTGTTTCATTGCCATTATTTTCTCAAATAATGTTTCAGCCATTCAGAAATTCCGAAGAAAAAGAAAATGTTATAAAATCTATTATATGAAAGATAAAAATCGAATTAAAGATAAATGTTAAAAAAGACTAAAGTAATATCCAATAATTATTCAAAAAGATTCATAATTTTCAATTAGAAATTAAAATACATAAATCCTTTTTTTAATAGATACAATTTTAAAGAGTGATGGGAGGTTGTCTTCATTTTCATTATTCTATGAAAAGTCAGTTCTATCTGAATTTAAAAAGTCTACTATAAATCTGAACAATCTCAAGGATATTAACCACATTCATTAAATGTTAAAAAGGAATTCTTTCTAGAAAACAATTGTTATCATAAATCAGTCCCTACAATTATAGATGAATAACTCGTGCAAGAGTCAATACCCATCTTTTATCAAGATAGAAGAAAATTCAAGGAAGCTGTTCACATGACAATGGTAAAAAATCGTGTAAATCAACTCAGTGTGGTAATACACAATAAATGGAAGCCTCTAATTAATCTTGCTTTTAGGAAAAATTAATATTATAAAAAAAAAATAACGGGCTTGGGGGGGGGGGGGGTTGGAGGACTCAGGAGGATTTGAACCAATCCTCATATATAAATATATCCCAATTTCTACTGTCTGTTGCCTTTGACAGAATAGCACAGTTGGTTAGAGTGTTTGCCTTAAATTTGATATTCAAGAATCTAAAGATGTGAGTTTTTATAATCCAGCAACACCAGAAGAAGAGTGGACAATACTACTACTCGAAACGTATGATTACTAACCTGTGTTGCCTATTTGTGTGTTATTACTAACAAGTTGTTGGTATTTGAAAAAGTTTAAAGTTAAAAATTTTCTATACATTCAACATTTACTCATAGATGATGAAAATAGCCCAACATATCACATCTAATAATATACCATCATCACAATCCTTCAGGCAAATCTAAAGAGAGCTTGATATTTAAGACCAATGTTTTTTTATAAGAATGCTCTGATGGGAAATAGATGCTGTTAAGAATTTAATTATATAGATTTTAAAACAGGTAAAACTCTCCATACAGTAGTGCCACTCAGTGCAAGCAAGAGTAATCAATGGATGTCATAAGGCCTGTGCATAAAATCCCTATCTAGTGCCTACTCATCCAACATCCCCAGAATAGTTTCTGGCTTGTGGCCTTTGTCAGTGAGGAGCCTTAGATCTGAGAGCACTGCACCTACTCTCCAGCAGCCATCTTTTATCTCAACTACAAAACTATGAGAACAAAATTGAAAACAATAATATTTTCAGTCTAAGCTTATATAGTCATGTTGGTCTGAACCCTTCCATTTTGGTGTCTTTGGTTCTTTAATAACGATAGCCACCACTATCCTACTAGGCAGGAATGGTATTAAACCACCAAACATCACATGACCATTTCTTATGCTTGCTCATAACTGTTATTTAAACAGGCAAAACTCGTAGTGGTTTAATACCAATCCTGCCTAGTAGGATAGTGATGGCTATGGTTATTAAAGAACCAGAGACCCCAAAATTTATGGGTACTGAACTAAGTTCAGACCTATATGACTATATAAGATAATGAGATTAGATTGAAAATATTGTATTTTCAATTTTGTTCTCATAATTTTGTAGTTAAATAGAGATAAGGATGGCTGCTGGAGATTTGCATTGGATCCTAAGATCTAGGTGCAGTGGTCTCAGATCCAAGGCTCCTCATTGATGAAGGCCACAAAGCAAAAACTAGTCTGGGGATATTGAATGAGTAGGAACTAGCAAGGGATTTTATCCCCAAGCCTTCTGGCATCCATTGATTACTCTGGCTTGCACTAAGTGGCACTACTATATGGAGAGTTTTGCCTGTTAGTAGTAAGCAAGCATAAGAAATGGTGATTGTGTGATGTTTGGTGGTTTATATAGATTTTAATTGTTAAAAATTTATGATAACATTATAATTGCATATGTTAAAGCTAAGGGTATACAAATCTAAGTCTTCTACTAAAGTATAATACCATTTATAGTACAATCATTAAGTTTCATGTTTATTAAGATGGCCAATTTTGCTTTGGTGTTCTATCAATATTAAGAAAATATTTCTGATCTATTTCATAGAAATTGGATCTCAAATGCCTAAATTTTTGCGTATCGGCAAGTCACTTATAATCTTATGCAACTGATATTATTTATGTATATATTCAAACAGAAGTGATACTTTTAAGCTTCAATTTTAGATGTTTTTGTGACTATATAAATATTTTTTTAAAAAAAACTCTAAAAAAAAGATGTTTTTAATTTAAAAAGTAAACTTAACTGATATTTCGTCATTATTTTTTTTTTAGAGATAAATTGTTTTAGATTGAGCGATTTTATATTGTATTACCAGTCCAAAACCTTTTTTGTGAGTATATATTTATATATGTATAACCAATATGTAATATATAAAGAGCCTGCTAATAGCCCTAAACAAACTTATTTATTTTATTTTTTATTATAAATGCTACAAGAGAAAATACCTGAAGCCTTTATCTATGATGGTCCCCATCCCCAGAGCGGTTTGATGTGGTCCATCATAGATAAAGGCTTCATGTATTTTTTCTTTTATCATAAAAAAATAAAATAAATAATCTTGTTTAGAGCTATTAGAAGGCTCTATATATATATATTACATATTGGTAATGCAAGCTATATAAGTCATGTGGCATGTGACTGATTTTTATGTATCCCAATATATATGCAAGCATACATACTATTCAATAAGAAAGTAACTACCAATGTATTTTTATTAAGCTACTAGAAATGTCGTATGTAATGTTAATTTAATCAATTCTGTCTATAGATATATATTAGCCCCAGTGAGCAAATATGCTCTTCACAAATATTCATTGTTTGTTGTTGTTTTTTTTTATTTCTTTTTGTAATATTTCAGCAAATATTTTTACCTAATATCATTTTTGTTTTTTATTTATTTGGAATACTCTTTTAAATTTTGAAATCCAATTTAAATAATGTTGCTCAACCTATTGAAATCTATTCTGATTATTATTTCTTCCTGCCTTTGTCCAGTTTATTTTTTATTTATATTTCTGAAAAGTGTAGTTTGGTTCTTTCTTTTTTCCTACATTATTTTATTTTTTCTCTTTTTTATTTAATAATCAATTAAACTTTATGGTAAACAAATAACATGATTTCATTAAAAATAAATTTTAATTATTTAATATTGTGTTGTATTGGAGATAAATAAAATCAAATTTTATTATTTATAGGTGCTTATTTAAAGAACCTTATTTAATACTTAAAAGTATAATTCTATACCTTTTTTCTTTTAACTTTATAATGTTTTACTATTTGTCTTGATATAAAAAAACTGTTTAATGTTTGGTATGTATGTATGTAAGAATATATATTGAGAGTTTTGCAATTGTTTATTAAGACCAAACAATTACATTGGTCCGTGTCTTCTCTTGGTTGTTGCCTTTGCATGCATATATTCTTTTAATATAATTTATTTTGGCATATCAGTTTTAGATATACTAATATACTTTATCATGTTCTCACATCATTAAGATGCTAAACATTGAAATGCTTAAATAAGCTTACAAGCAGTTTAATAAATAGGGAACAAAATATTTTCTGGTGTGATGATTTAATTTGAATTGATTAAATGCAAATATTTTGCATTTCTAATAGGCTGATGATTGCTATTCTTTTTCCATATGTCATAGCATCGGCCAGGAGGCGAACCTGCAACAACCATCTGCAACCAACTGCTTGCTTGCAAGGCAGCTGTGTTGACCTGTCGGCTAACCATGCTTGACATGGTTGCTATTCTTGCCAATTCAAAAAAAAAATCAACAGGATTTATTTAATGTTTTAAATATAACTTAAAATTTTGTTTTAATAATTAATGTTCAAAAAACTAACTCTTTTATTAGCCAATGATAGAAGAAAAATCTTCAGCAACTATTAGCTTGTAAATTGAAAATGTAAACTAATTTTAATATCTTGGTAGCTTTTAAATAGAAAGGTGAAATTAAATATTGATGTGCATCCTAGCATTCTAATATTGCAGCTGCTTTTAATAAGTTAAAAGGTAGAGTATTTTATCACAGTGAAATAAATACTATAATTAAATTAGCTGTGCTATTTTAGCTAATTTATTAAATGGAGTGAGACTTGTATAATGATTTAACATGAAGGAATTAGAAAATTTTCATTTAGGTATTGAAGCAGTCGATGTCTAATCATCATCGAGCTTCATGCTTCACCATCTACACTAACCTCCTTCAGGGTCTGCAATTCAGACCTTGCTATAAATATATGCTATTCACTCACACACTGTATGCCGAATCATTAGAAAGATTGGTAAACTTAATTTTGTTTAGTAAAAATGGAACAGTAGTTTGAGTGATGCGTATATATATATATATATATGACTAAAACAATAATTTTATTGCTATGTTTATTGCTGGAAAATACATTTGCTTACATATTCATAATTATTTTTATATGTGTGTGTATTTAATGTGACAACAAAGAAAATGAGGGAGGCTCGAAATGCTAAAATAATCTTTGTTTAAATTCAGCTTGTTGCCTTTAATTAAAATTGTCAATTGCAATTAAGATCGAAAACAAATCGTTTATCAGTTGTTGTCAAATGATTTAAAATAGCTAAAAATGGTATTTCGAGCCTTATCTGTATAAAAACATGTTGTTAATTAAATGTTGTTTGTAAGGGGATTATAGAGATAGTGTATAAAAGGAACCCATAAGACCCTTTTTAAAGTCAGTCGGTTATTTTCACTTGATAAGTTAGTTACTTTCACTTGATCAGTTAGTTACTTTCACTTGATAAATGAATTAGTTACTTTCACTGGAAAAATTGTTAATTACCTGGAGAGTGGACTTTTACGTTCCTGATTCAAAAGTGTTGGCAGGCCATCATTTAAGAAGTCAAGAGAAATTTAGTGCAATGAAGCATGAGTAGTGGAGCCATCCACCTTTCTTTCTTCCTCTCGGAGGACTGTCTACCAGCCGTCAAATTTCATCTGCCCGGCCATACGAGATGATGTAGAATTGCCAACCTGCCTGCCTGAAACTATGCTGATATCTTAGGTAAAATCATGCAGTTTAGAGCTGCCTTAATACGAACATTCATGGGTGATTTATAATTTGTAGCTAAATTAAGACATAGATCCATTTATGATGTTTTGCTAGTTTTGCTCGTAAACTCTCTCTCTGTAAGCCTTTATTAATACTTATGTAATTCTAAATATATGTTGCTTTCACGCTTAATTTATGTTTATATAACTTTATGTGGCTCAATTAAATATATACAACTTATTTTGATTAATATATATATTATTTTCTCTAATATGTCGGTATCAGTCGACCTTGCAACTTTAATTAAATTCATTATTAAAATTATATTCATTTGTTTATTTAAAATAGAAATCGTTTGCTAGGTTGGTTGTATATCTAAAGGTATTTTATTGTGGATGCTTTGCCATTATAAAAGATCGTGAAACTTAATATAAAATTCTACCTTTTCTTACCATTGCCCGGAGGGCTAATTCTTTAATTAATACGTATATGGAAATCGAACTTCAGTGTAAATTTTATTAGTTTAATGATATAGAAAAGAGTTATTATTCATAATCATTTGTTAAATGACTCAGGATTGAAAACAGATTATTGCGCAAGAGGTTAGACAATTTTTTCCAAGTTTTAAAATAATATTAGATGAAAATTATGTTATAAAATTATATTCATGTCCAATAACGTTGCTGGCATAATACATCTTCCTTTATTCTGATATTTTATCTTTTCCATTTCTTGATTGGGGACATCAGAAGCTCCATCCTACTTTTTTTAAAATCGTTTGTAATCAGGGATACTACTCCCTGAGGAATGTGAGGCTTATGAAATTATGTGCTGCGAATTACAGTACATCCAGATCTAGGCTCTCAATCCCAGCCTCTCCTTCGATATCGCTCTGCCAGAATGCGCAGACATATCAAATCTAAGTTCGTCTCAAGTATTCTTTTTAAATGATAAAATATCCAAATGCCATGAAGGCCAGATTTCTTTAACGTATGATGTGTTAAAGATAATGATTCATTTCGTAAAAAAAAAATACGCTCGTTTCATTGAGTTAAAGTGCTTTCTTTGAAAAACCGTTATCGATTCCCATAGACGTAGACAAACGTAAATTATTTATTATATTATGTTATCTTGTAAATAAAGCACATTGTTTGTTTCTTATTTCTAAAAGACGTCTTTGCCAAACAATGTGAATAAAAGTATAAAGAATGGTTCTCCTAAGAAATACTTGATTGAAATCATATATTTTGCACATTATCAAATAAATCATTTACTGTTAAAACTGTCACGATCTTTTATATTTATTTTCGGCATTCACAACGTTCCGTAGCAAAAGTTTTCTTGAATTAGCTTATTAACTCCGCACAAGTTATAAAACACTATAAAATTGTATCTGTAAAATTATATTTATTAAATGAGTGATAGAGAGGATTTTATACAACAAATTCCCAAGTCTTGTAAATAAACAATATTGTCCCAAGCGTGAAACTAGTTGGTAAAATATGCATACGTTTCCTTAATCTTTTGTAATATATAAATGAGTGATAGAGGGGATTTTATACAACAAATTCCCAAGTCTTGTAAATAAACAATATTGTCCCAAGTGTGAAACTAGTTGGTAAAATATGCATACGTTTCCTTAATCTTTTGTAATATATATATATATGCGTATGTTTAATATTTATTAAATATATCTATTTCATGTAAATCCTGTTTTGTCGTTGAATTATTAGTTTCGAGTTAATATTTAGAACTACTTTCTTTAGCTGATAGCTTAGCATGAATAAATAACTATAATAAATGTAATTCCTGGGCTACTCCGACCTCGATCATCATCATCAGTCTGATATTATGCTCTACTGCTCTGCTGGGCACGGAATTAAAATAATTTTACTGTATCCTCAGTATTGTTGTTCATTGGGTCAGAGATTCGAAGAATAGGCAAATATGTTAGAATTCATGATTGCTCCAGACCTGTGTATCTCGAGCATGATCGGATTCGAGGTACTTTTGCTTAGGATTTGAATCTTGTTAAGTGAGCGTACTATTTTGACCGGTACAGTATATTATTAAATTCAAAATTTATAATGACAAGATTATAATATCAATCATATGTTTATTAATTTGCTGGATATTATACTATAAATTGCTATTATTATTATGTATTTGGCTATGAAGCTGACTACCAACAATTACCACAATATTATTATTATTATTGTGTATTTGACTATGAAGCTGACTACCAACAATTGCCACAATATTATTAATAATGATTAAATATATTTATTTACATATTATACATGCACATAAATTAAAGATTAATTGAGTAGCAGTTATATTTACTTTATTTACACATAACAAAATAGTCCTTGATTTAAAGTTTTACATTCACTGCCCATATCACCGCTGAGTAACTAATCTTGCCACTATACTAATGGTAACCTTAAGTGAATACTAAAGTTTATTATACTCATGGTTATTTTACACAAAACACAATCCTACTTGGGACTTCTCAGGTGTATGTAAATAATAAAAGAGCAGTGCTGTCTATTAACATTTTCCCTAGCCGACTATCTTTAATCTTTAGAGGCACAGATTCTGGAACACATCCATCATTACAGGAAAGTCAGGCCTCTTTTCCCACAGCTTTTCTCAAGGACCTTATGACATCTATAACACAGCAACAACAGCAGCTTACAATGAGTAGACAGTGAGTAGAGAAAAGCTGATGACTCTTTTTTTTAGTGCACACTATTTATATTCCTCCCTTGCTTGATATTATTAATAAATTCCTAACATTCCAATGTAACTGTATTTCCATTTGGCTAATGCATTTTTACAATGATGATTAGGATCCAACTTTTAATCAAGTCCATTCACATTCCTTAGTAATTAACTATAAATATTTTACCCATTTGTTTACTTCTAAAATTAGTTTAATGTTTGATTTTAATACACAGTTTTGTCTGTCTCTTAAATCCATTAGTTATTTATATCCAGGCCTTGTAATTAACAATTTGGTTTATCTTTCAGAAATCTTTTGTAGAAATGCTTTTAACCTACATGATCTTTGTCTGCTTAAGTTTAATTTAACTGCCAACCATCTTTCTTTCTTGCTATTAAACTTAAACTAAAAATTTATCTAAAATAAAAGATTCTTTATTTTTTTACCAATCTATTTTTCATTTCTTTTTAAACTTATTAGCAATCTTTTTTATTGCTTTTAAAACTTAGATATGTATTTAACATTTCATTATTATTTTTCTCTGGAGTAAACTTAGCATTATAACTTATAACTATTGAGTTAAACCTATATATATTTCCTGCTAAATATAGCACCTCCTCCCACTCCTGAGAAAACCCCCATAAATCTTACTACATGTAATCACGAAGTGTATCCAGTTTACATTTTTCACGGATAAGCCTGGGTGATTTTTTTTCTCCCATTGCATCTCTCTGTTCTGAAAAAGTTTTGCAAGCTTTATTTTTCATTCAATTCCCCCCCCCCCATGCATTATCATTTTTATTTTATGATTAATTGTCTTAGGGTTTCTCTTTTTTTTTTCAGACTTTTCATTCCACCTTCTATATTAAACAGTGACTGATCTACCCACCCTCTAATGTGGCTCTTGTGGCATCCTTTTACACCATCATTGTCACCACTAATCATTTTTGCTTGATTCAACAGATTCTTTACTGCTGCCCCTTTGAACCAAGTTTGACTTGACCTCTCTCTATCACATACTTCAGCTTTGATTCTGAAACCATTTTTTTTCTTTCACTATGTTCTCTTCCTTAGCTTTTTGTGTTAGTGGCCATAGCTTGACCTTACTGATCATAGGCTTTGCTTTTCCTATTGATCCACTTGCCACATTTCCCCTGGATTTGACATTTATAGTTATGTTTAACTTGTGAAACTAGTCCCCTTCTATTAACAGACTGATTTTCTCTTTTACTATGTACAATGGAAGAATTTACATTCATATTTTTGTGCTTTATAAGTACTACAGCATAGCCTAGCATACCCAATTCATTGCCACTGATGTCTACAGCTCTTATATTTGTCTATCTAATTGGAACGTCAATGCATTTTCCCTTAATCTGTTTCCATAAATATGTCTGGGCACAATGAAATACCTAAGCCACTATTGATTTTCATTTCGGTGTTGTTATTACAGATTTCTATTTTTGACATAAATTTATTTTCCAGACTTGCTCTCATATTATTTATGTTCACAGTATCATCTGCTGCATTTGAATTTATATTATTCTGCCATCAACCGACGACTGGCTTTTGCCTTACACACTTTTTTAAAATGTTCTTTTACATTACAGTTATGGAACTAAATGAAACCTATACTGGCTTTTTATATGCACTTTTTTTATCACAGCAGAAACAAATACTCATTTTCTTTGAGCCATTGAATGTATCCCCTTCTTTACAATCAGTTTTCTACACTTATAATATTCTCGTATTCAGTTATTTTTTTTAAACAGGCTACTTGTACTAATATTAGCTCATGAGTTACACCTTTCTTGATATCTGACTCAGCTTTCTCAGATTATCAACAAGCAGACCCCATAATAACTGATTAAGCAATATTTCATCAACATAGTTTCTGTATAAGCAATCTTATGCTAATTGACTTAATGTTAAACCATAATCTTTTATAGATTCACACTTTGCTTGTCTTCTGTTTCTTAGAGACAACCAGGCTATGAGTTTGGATAGACTGGGGCTTAAATGATCACAACTTTTTCACAATATCCTCATATGCTATTGATTCCTTTATAATACTTATTTATTATAGTAATTACCCCTCTGCCTGATAAGTACAGCAATGCTGCTATTTTTTCTTTCTTGTCCACAATACCATTGAGCAAGAAAAATTGTCTAGCTGAAAATGCATTCATTAGCATCCCCTATATCAAATTTGGCTACTACCGACTGTATCGATGACATTTTTTTATTTATATATACTCATAACAACAATCCTAGTTTATATTAACTATTCTCAAACAAAAAACTATTTACACCAGACATACTATTATATGACAATTCCTACTTTTGCACTGACTATCCAACTGCACCAACTTTGTAGGATATCTGGCTATGAAGCTGATTACAAGCAATTGCCACAACATTATTAATAATGATTAAATATATTTATTTACATATTATACATGCACATAAATTAAAGTTTAACTGAGTAGCAATCATATTTACTTATTTACACATAGTCTTTGATTTAAAGTTCTACCTTCACTGCCCATATTGCCACTGAGTAACTAATCCTGTTACTATACTAGTAACATTAAGTGAATATTGAAATTTATACTCACAATTATTTTACACAAAACACAAACCTGGACCTATCCGCATGTGTGACTGTGTGGCCAGCAATTAAATATATACTATGAAAGACTCTCAATATTTCACGTAATCAGAATAGCAAATAGTCTGCAACAACTCCATTTCTACAGTTGGCTAAAGTTCAATTCCCACGCTGTTCTCATTGCAACGAATGCTCTGCAATGGATGCTCTCCAATGAATGGCCTGCAACGGATGCTCTCCAACTAATGGTCTGCAATGAATGCTCTGCAATGGATGCTCTGCAATGGATGCTCTGCAAACGGATGCTCTCCAACGAATGCTCTGAAAATGGATACTCTCCAATGAATGGTCTGCAATGAATGCTCTCAATATCTCCGCTGTGGTCTCCCCATCTCTGTGGGCTCTTTCAGCTACACCCGTGGACTACATTTCCACTGGGCGCTGGTCATTAACTGCAAGCACTGACACGAGATATCTATACTGGAGTTGTACTCAAATAACTGCTCTCTACTGGCGTTGTACCCAAAATACTGCGCTGTTATCACTTTCTGATAACTGCAACAATTAATACACCATCCAATAAGGTATCATCTCTTATCTAGAAATATTTGCAATCAGCAAATATCTCTTGGAATTGTCGATCGCCATTATGTCAATGCCTTAATTAAATTCCACAGTTATCAGCGCGCAATCTAAAACAAACTCTCGAATACATTCTAGTTTTTCCAGAGTGCACAAACATGTCTGCCATTTTTACAAAATATTACATAACATAAAAAATAAACGACCCATGCAGTCTATTAACCTTTTCCCTATCCAGATATCTTTAACATTCTCTGGACACATCCATTGTTGCAGTTAAATCAGGGCACTTTTCCCTCAGCTTTTCTCAAGGACCTTATGACATCCATGGCACAACAACAACAACAGCAGCTTACCATGAGTAGAGAAAAGCTGACGACTCCCTCTCCTTTTAGTGTCCATTATTTATACACCTTTTTTACTTTCTTGATATCATTAATAAATTCCTAACATTCCAATGTAACTGTACTTTCCATTTGGCTAATGCATCCTTACAACGATGATTAGGATCCAGCATTTAATTACATCTGTTCACATTCCTTAGTAATTAGCTTTAAATATTTTATCCGTTTGTTGATTTTTAAAATTAGTTTAATGTTTGATTTTAAACAATATAGTTTTCTCTGTCTCTAAAATCCATTAGTTATATCTGCCCTTGTAATTAAGACCTTGGTTTTTTTTATCTGCAATCTTTTGTAGAAAAATTCTTTTAACCTACGATCTTTGTCTGTTTAAGTTTAATTTAACTGTCAACTAAACTTAAACTAAAAATTATTTAAAATAAAGTTTCGTTATTTTTTTTACCGAATCTATTTTTCATTTTTTTTTAAATTTATTAGCAATCTTTTTTATTGCTTTTAAAACTTAGATATGAATTAACATTTCATTATTATTTTTTTCTGGAGTAAACTTAGCTTTATAACTTATAACTATCGAGTTACTAAAGCTTACATATATTTTCTGCAAAATATAGCAATTATACAATTATTTTTTATTGTATTATAATGTGAAATATATGATTAATATAAGACTTATTTCGTATTGAGCATAATATTAAATAATGAACGTCAATATTTGTGATTGACAGATTAGTTTGTATAGTCTTCGTAAAACTCTTTTCTAGTGTAATGTTCAATTATTTTTGGTTTTGTCATTTTATCTCCCCCTCTATATAAATATGTATACACACACACAGTTGGAGCGATCATACTGTTAGTGCTCGCTGCTGAAATAAGTTGTATAAATTGGTGGTAGCAAGTCCTAGAATATGACTTTATCAAACAATGAGCAGAAATAACTACTTAATTGAATCATTGTGCATATATATTTATTAAACATTTCAATCAGGCACTATCATATATATTTTTAAAAATTCTTTAGTGAAATTTCTTGAATGTTATAAAAGTTTTTTCTTTATAAAAAAAAAAAAACATTTATAACCGCGTGAATTACTTACTGCTTTGTTTTTTTCTTTTCTTGACTATTTTGCGATCGTTTATTATTATCTAGACGCTTTACATTTATAAATATATTATTCACCATATTGTTTTTCTGTTTTTTCACTTTCATTCACAGTATGAATTATAATTAAATATGCGGTCAGGCGGTCGGGAAATCACGTGACGTTTAAATGCTGCCGTAAAAGTGACCGGCGAAACGTAACAATTTCACTCAACTGATTAGAGATCCCGCAGAATAAATAAATTAGTATTTAATTTAAAAATCAAATAAAACTTGCCAAATAAATCACAATTATTCTCCTTTTACGGAGGCAAAAAATAATTTTTGTAAAATATTTTTCAAACTTGGTTTTTTATTATTATTCACTTTTGTGTGAGTATTCGTTTGAATGTGTGAAATAATTTATCCATGGTTTGTTGTTATGAATTGTCATTTTTTTATTTGACATTTCTGCTACTTTAAACTCTAGAGCTTTTTTTTTATTTATTTATTTATTTAAAGTATTTTATTATTTTACTTTTTTTCTCATTTTAAATTCTGGTTGAAAAATTTCATTTGTTATAAAAGATAAGATTCTAGACTAGGCAAGTGATGCAACTGCTATCCGTATGTCTCAACTGCAAAAGATTGCATCAAAGTTATATCCTATTAATGTTTTGTTAGAAAATGATGGCGTGTCAGTTCTGTAAAAAAAGTGAATTGAGTAATCTATCACCTGTTTGTGGTGTAAAGCAATAATAAAATGACGGACTGAAGAGATAAAAATGTTTGAATCGCAGATTAATTAATCTATCACTTCTAGTATTAAACGTTATAAAGCATCCTGAGGGACAAAACATTCGATTGTTATTATATTAAATTATTAATAACTTTTATAGAAAATATACTATTGTTATGGATTTAAATATGCCAATATACTAAAAAACATATCACTACCCCTTTTTAGTATTCATTTATGGGACCAAATAATTTGCTATTAACCTGTGAGAAAATTTTTACATATATGTTGTTTTTGTTGTTTTTTTTTTGTAAAAAAAAAAAAAGAAGAAGAAGAAAAAGAAAAGAAACTATAAACTAATTACAAATTTTATGAATTTGTCTCTTGCAGGCGTTTTAATTATATTTTAATCGTTATTGTCTTAACTTCAAAATATTTTCAAGTTGATTTTTTTTTTCTATTTGATTTTATTATACATTTACTTAAGGGAGGCTTCGTGACTTTCTGCGATCATGTTTTCCATAAAAGTCTTGAATTTTTTTTAAGTTACAATTTATGATTTTTCTTTCGGATAGCTAATTTAAGATAATCACATGTATCTGCTATTTTTAGCCATAAAATAAAATGAAGATGAAAAACTCGAAAAACTTCTATAATAATTGGCAAGCTTGATGAGTAGTGCCTTCTATTTTATTTTTCCTCCTGAAGTTTTTGGAAAGATCATTCCGCTGCACACAACCCACACACATTTATAAATACATGCAGTAATATTACTGGGGGATAAATCTTTTTTACTTATTTTATTATAAACTAATTAAGCTTATTTTATAATTCAGTTTTATTTTTCTAGCTCAAAAGTAGGTTCATTAATTAAGACAACCCATTACATATTTACTTGATATTGATGATGGTTCAGCTTTATTTATGATACAATGATGACTAGTATTTCTCATTTAAAGCTCCTCATAAATTTTAATGAATTACTGTATAATTTTTTAAAGTTTCTTAAAATAATGAACTCATCTATAACATATAATCTTTAAAATAATTGAGTGTTTCCGAAATAAATTTTGTAAAATTGAATTGTAAAAATTGAGCAAATATCTCACTTCCTTTGTAAAATAAGAAATATGTCGGTGTTTATCCGACTACTGAATTTATAAGAAATTGCCCAAATTTAACATTTTTAATGTCTATTTAATAGCTGTGTGGAAGCAATGTTTTTTTTTATATACTTTATTTACTTATATATTAACAATTTTATTGTTATTACTTTATAATTGATTGTAATCATTTTTAATTAAATATGTCTGCCTATATATTCAAATAATTACAATTCTAAATGTATTATGTGTAATTCTTTTATCTTTAATGTAATTTTATGCTTATTTAATAAATATTCGAAATTATATTTTGTAGATGAAATGAAAAGGCGGCGAGATTATTATGCAGCAAATCCTACAGCAGGTAAGACAAGGATTTACTATATATATATATGAATGTATAGACCACGTTTAAAAAATAAATAAATAAATTTAATATAATTTGCCATAATTATTGATCGAATGCTACAGTAATGTCATTGATTTCCCATTCTGTTGCTACGATTGCAATAATTAAGTCATTGAATTAGAGCGTGTCTGTATTTATATATGTGTTTATAAATACACCTTGGCTGATGTTTGCTTTAGAATTATAAATTGAAAAATTAAAAATGATTGATCGGATTTAAAGAATTTTGATTTTTTTCAAATTTTTTTTAAATATAAATCTCTTTTAATAAGTTATTTGATTTTAAATATTTTTTGAACCATTTTTATATACATTTCTTTATTATTATTTTTAATAGCGTATAGTTCTCTAGTTTAATGCTTTAAATCGGGAAATAGTGAAACAAAAGTCTGAGAACTATTTTCAAATAATCTAATATTTTTTTATAAATTTTGTTTTAGCTAATTTTATTTGGAAGTTATGCCTACTTCGATTATTATTATGGTACTTGAGTATTAGTCCTGCAATGTAGAGAGATGGTATGCTTTTTCACATTTACAATAAATGTGTAATCTTGTGATCACATCAAATTTAAGTGAAATAAACCCTGCGATATTATCCAATCTCATGTGAAAACATGTTTCTCTTTATCAAAATGTGGTTTTTTTATTTTTGATATTTTGACATTTTCATTTATTATCCAGATTTCTTTCTGACAACAGCTTTTATTTCAATTGTGTTTTTGCTTCATCAAAGTATTTCTATGTTATTTTTACTTCTGAGTTCATTTGATTTTAAGTATGTATGTATACATAGTGTTCATTTTAGTCCTTTTGATTTTCTTTTTATAACTTCCTAATGCTGATTATGATCATTTTTGCATGAACCACAGATATAAACTTCATAAATCCAGCATCTGGGGTTCACACACAAAACATTAAAAGACTATATGGTGGTGAAATAAGCAGCAATTCAAGGCAACACCGAATTTATGTGTTGTGTAGATTGCATAAAAAATGATGACATGTTCATTTTCATACTACACATATAAAAAAAATTTCCACCAGAATGAAAAAAGTTAATGAAAGTATTATAATTTATATTTCTTTTTTTTTTGTTTTGTTTTTAAACAATATATATTTGTTTATTAGCATTACTGTGGAAAATCCCACTCAGCCAATTGACTGCACAATCACATTTTCAGTAAAACTTCATTTGTGAAAGTTGTATATAATTCCTCTCCATATTTTATAATTTTAGTTGTGTGAAAGTGGTATTTTTAGTCCTGCAACATGGAGCATGTATTAGACATGCTACATCTTTTCACATATGTATTTAACCTGGCAATAACTTTATAAATCTTGTAAAAATATCATGTACATGTTGTATTTTGCAAATCTTGCAAAAAATATCACGTACAAGACTGGTCAGATCACAAGATTACAAAGTTATCAGTGGATTGATATGAATGTGAAAAGGTGTAGCATGTCTAATACCTGCTCTGTGTTGCAGGACTAATACTCAAGTACCATTATGGTTATTATCATTAAAAAAGAAATGATTTATTTTATTTAAATATGTTTTTGCATTTTGGGACTTTTACTTTCTTCTTTGCCCTGAAAGATAATATATGTTGGTGCAACTTAATTAACAAATCTCTAAATTCTTTTCTTTAGTAAAGTCGATCCAGATAAATATTACAAACGTCAATCACTATAAAACATTTAAATATCTAGGTGGAATTTTTATTAAATAAGCCAGCATATAATTATTTGATCTATAAAGTCGGGTTTTAAATTCAAGGGTGGATATATATATATCGTGTTTTATCAGTTTTATACAAAAATTTTACTAAGATAATTACAACTCGTCTACAGAAAACACTGGATTTCCACCAACCAAGAGAACAAGCTGGATTTAAAAGTGGTTTTAGTACAGTAGATCATATCCAGGTATTGAGAGAAGTTATAGAAAGGACAAATGAATATGAGTTGCCATTATGCTTAGGATTTGTAGATTATGAAAAGGCATTTGATTTTATAAACATTTCTTCAGTGATTAAAGCATTGGATCATCAAGGTGTACATCCAGGATATTGTCATATTTTAAAGAATATTTATAAAAATGCAACAGCAACAATTAGATTACATAATGATAGTAGGAAAATCAACATTGAAAAGGGTGTAAGACAGGGTGACTCTATATCTCCAAAACTTTCTACAGCAGTGCTGCAAGAAGTATTTTGGGGATTAAAATGGGAAGCTAAAGGAGTGAAAGTAAATGGAGATTATTTAAGTCATATAGATTTTGCAGATGATGTAGTTATTTTTCTGCAAATAATGCTTTAGAGTTACAGGAAATGTTGCAGGAGTTATCAAATGAAAGTAGGACTAAAGATAAATGTTAAAAAGACTAAAGTGATGTTTAATAGATTTTTTCAAAATATGAAAATAAAGATTGATTATGATGAGTTAGAAGAAGTTAACAGTTACAAATACCTTGGTCAGATTATTAATACAGATGGAAACATAATGGATGAAATTAATCATATAGAATTAAACTTGGTTGGAGTGCTTTTGGTAGAAATAACTTGATACTAAGAGGAAATATGCCTATGTGTTTGAAAGGGAAGATTTTTAATAAATGTGTTTTGCCAGTTCTTACTTATAGATCTGAGACTTGGACACTTAATAGAAGGGCAATACAGAGACTTCAGACCACTCAAAGAAGTATGGAGAGATGCATGTTGGGAGTAACAAGGAGAGATTGAAAACACAATGTATGGGTAAGAGAACAAACAGGTGTTATTGACCTCGTTGAAAAAAATTAAAAGACTGAAGTGGAGTTGGGCTGGACATATTGCTAGAAGAGATGATAATAGATGGACAATTGAAATTTTAAACTGGATTCCAAGAGATTGTAAAAGACCCAGAAAGAGACCACATGTGAGATGGATGGATGAAATAAGAAAGTGTGCAGGGGTGATGTGGAGAAGAGAAGCTAAATATGGATTGAACTCGGAGAGACCTTCATCCTGCAGTGGATTGATAATGGTTGATGATGATGATGATCGTGTTGTATAACAAAAGTGAGGCAAGACATTGATGAAAAATGATTATAGTTAGAATTTAATATTTTTAATGGATCAATTTTAAAAACTGTCTTAAAAGACCTCAGAGCTATATAATAAAATGCATAATATTTATATATATTTCAGTTCTCTCGTTTGTTTTTTTACTTTTTATATATATTGTGTTGCTAAGCATTGATGTGGTAAAACTTATAAAATCTATGCTATTGTTATTCAGGGGGGAAATGGTAATGGATGTAAATTTTAGTAAGCAGACTTGTTGTTTGCTTGTTTTGTTTTGTTTTTTTTGGAGAAAAAAAATAGATATTGTAACGGGATGGGAGTATCAAAAATAAAGAGGTGAACCTGGGGTGATGGAAAAATCATCATCAACCCCAAGTAAATTAAATACAAAATCATGAATTTGAAATATTAATAATTTACAAAAGTATCTATATAAGTAATATAATATTTTATAAAGGGAACATGGGATCCAAAAATCTGTGAGATCATTGAGAGATCAGCCAGTTAACTCAGAAGAGCAAGCATAATTATAAATTCAACCCTATATCAACCAGCATTAAAAAGTAATTATCAGTAAGTATGAGTACTACTCAAAATACCATTCATTGTCATGAATGATCCACAATATATCAACAGTCCATCTTGTGACTGGATGTGAACAATAAAAAATATAAATCGACAGTCAACCTTGTGACTGGATCAGAAATGGAGTCTTCTTTAGACCAGGCTAACTATTGAGCCTCTGTCAGCTTGGGCAATTATTTAAACATAACTTGGATGCACCAGCTTAGTGCCCATCCATTAGAATACACAATAATCAGAAATCAAAACAATAATGCTGGGACATTTAAAACATACTGATCATCATCAATGCTCAGGCCACTTGTACTGGACAACTATAAACTTAACTCCTAATAAGGCTAAATAAAATATAGTGCATGGGCTTTAAAGAATATTCTCTTTTGTGCCAACCAGGATGATGATTGATCATCGCTGGATGCCCCAAAAGCACTAAGTACACATCCCCATTTATCCCTGCATAAATCTAGCTCAGAGAACATAAGCTCTATTACTGTATGTGACCAAGAGATGATGGAAACAATTTTTAAAATTAAATGCAAATTTATTAATAACAAAAAAAATTAAAAAAATTGAAATTAAGGTCTATGTGGCTTTACATATAAGTTAAGTTTTATACAATAAAAAAAACTATCACATTGGTGATTTACATAATTGCTATTCAAAATTGAATTATTACATGGATTTACATATATGGGCACACAGACACGTGATTTCCATTATACAATTAATCTATTTCAGTTGATATTTAACAACAACAAAAAATAATTAAAATATACATATGTGTTATAATTGACAATATACGCACATATACATGTGTGTGCATGAAATAACCTCTTTTAATTTGTTACAATAATAATATTATATTTTCCTAATTAATTCCATTTGGAAAACATATATAAATTTCACACATATATTTGTGTATAAACAAAACATATCACACATATACGTATGTATAAACAAAACAAATATAATGTACAATTTAGTTTCAGTTTATAAGTTCTTTTTTTTTATCAAACTAAATAAAGTCAACTTTTGTTTGACAGGTACTTGTTGATTAATTATCAAGGTCTCTAAATATAAAATGTCTCTTTTTTTTTTTTTTAATAACCGAAAAATAAAATTGTTTTATATATCTATCACTTCAGACCAAAGAAATTATTTAAAATTTCATTATTATATATAACTGCTGTTAGATTTCAACTCATAGCAAAAGTTACTTGTTTGTGTTAACTTTAAATTATTAATTTATAATTTTAAAAGTCATTTTAAGAAATATTAAAATAAAATAACTCACTGTATATACACGAGACATGTTTATCTGTGGTTCCCTGCGTGTATAGATAAACAGCAGCATAAGTATGCCAATTTCTTCAAGCTTTCTCTTGGTAAGCTTAGTTTTTGGTCCAGCAGAAAAATATAATTTCAGGTTTGTTGTCATCATCAGATAAAAGTATATAATTCTGATAATTTGTTGGCATACCATGAGATTCCTTTTGTAGTCCAAGCAATTGTCAAGCTGTCTTCTAGAACATATTTAAGTGGCTAGTTGATTCATTTGAAGTGACCCTGGCTTCATGAATCAAAACTCTGCAGTAAACTATAAGACAGCTAGTGGACTGTCCTTAGATCTTCATAGGAGCTTTGTATAACTCTGCTAGCTATTTTGTCCTCTTTTTTTCAGGCCATTGATTCAGAAATGACCCAGCTTCAAGTAAATCAAAACTCCTGTGAAGGAGAATAGTAGCTATATTGGATCATGGTAGCTATTCTGCCAACTCTCTGCTACAGCCAACAACATACTGCAGCTATCTATTTTAGTTAGCTAATTGCTGCCACTTATTCAAAAAAAATTTAGTAGCCAGACTGTTCTGTTCAGCTCTTACAAAAAACTACAATCCAGACTTTGCAGTTGGCCTAGTTGGCCATTGCTTAAAATATTAAAAACTCTTCTGACCAACTCTTACAAAACTGCAAGCAGAACTAACTGATATTTTTTTATCAGTCTTTTTATAATCTTGGTGGTCAGGTGATAAAAGCATAGTGACGGTTTTCAATTAACTTTAATCCTTTTGAAAACAAGCTGGAAATATCTATCAAAGTGTAATATTCATGTTTTTACTTTAATCTTTGGAATTTGATCAAAGGTGTGATAATCCTTTAGAATTTTTCATCTACAAAGATTTTTAACTACACAGTAGAAATGCAAACAAGCATTAATTTAAAAGATATTTTGTACAAGTTTTAATTAAAAGATTTTAAAAACAAATTATGCTTGGGTTTTTTTGTAATTTCAAAATCAGAATTACAAATATTATTTGTCAGACTGTTTTAATAATTTAATCCATAACAAAATTTTACTTTAAATCAGAGTTATTATTTATTTATTTCTATTTCAATGAATGTAGAAAATATCTACTATAATTTTGTCTGTGTTTATTTCTACTTTTCCTTTATTTTACGTATATATTTGCACATACACTATATTAGTGTGTGTTATGTGACCCAGCTGGTTACAATATATATTTTAATTTCTAAGCTGTTACTATTTGTAAATTTATAAAGTGTATGCTATGCTATTGAAAGAAAAAGCCTAGCCAGCTTATTAAAATGTCCCCAAGAACTACTTACATTTGTTTGTTTTTTTAAATATATTTTGATTTCTAAATAGTCAAATCTTCACTTTTTTTTTTTTTGTAATTTTTAGATCTTTTATTTATTCAGAAGACATTAAACAATCTTTCCGAAAAGCAATCAAATCTTGACATTTTAAAAAAAAAATTAGGTCTTTTATTTGTTCAAAAGAGATTAAAACAATCTTTCCGAAAAACAAGCATTCATGATTAGTTTACTAGGAACTTTTATTTTCCTGATGGAGATATATATTATTAGCTAAATAGTAGTATTTTGTATATAAATATTATTTTTAATGCCCCTTTATCAATTTGCCTTTGAATAAAAAAATCATCCAAATTTTATAAAATATGTAAAAAAAGATATTCTTGATTATATGTTAGAAATATATTAATAGTTTAATTTTATATATGAAAAATGTCTTTGTAAATCGCCGTAGCAAGTCAATCTTTGTATAAATAAATAATAACCAGTAAAGTTTGAATAATATTCTATCGCAATTAACTGTATAAAAAAAATAGTAACGCAAAGGAGGAAACTGAAATTTAAAAACAATGATTGTTTGTAATGTTTTTATATTAAAAAAAGACTTCCCAAGGTGTGGGGGCTATAAATTTAAAAATATGGCGAACAGCTGGAATTAGACTGTTAGATTATGGTATGAAAAGATTAATTAAATAACAATAGATAAAATTTCAAAAGACTATTAGCATTTTTATCAAATGATATGTGAAAAAAATCTTGATATCATTCAACATCACATATCTTTCTATGTGTAGATCTTATTCAATTTTTCAAACGGCTACTTCCAAGCTTCTAAATTTTGTTCTGTGTATGAAATTATTAAAATCTTCTAATTATTTATTTTTAGATTATGATTACATGAGTTAAACCATTTTAATATTGTAGGTATAAGACTAGACAAAAAAAATGCAGTTCAGCTAAAACCACCTTTCTCTAAATGTAATTCAAATATATATATATTTACATACAATTAAAACATTTTATAAAGACTTGGGAAGAAGATAAATGATATCTAAGATGAATTGTCTGCATTCACAACTTTGATACCATCCACTTCAAATAAATACATTAATAATTATTGCTAATTATTTAGATAATTCTGTAATTTTAGCCCATGTATAAACTTTAAATTTCGATTTAAGATTAATATGTCTATTTTTTAAACCTATTAATTCAATTATATATCTAAACAGAGAATAATTTTTAGTTTAGTGATTAGTAATAATCATTAATGAGTTTGTCTAAAGCAGTTCCTATCAAAAATTATGAGTGCAAAAAAATTTGATACCTATAAATCAAAATATAATAATTGGTTATTGATTAAGTATTAAACGAATGTTAAAAAAATATATAAGAGATTGTAACCTGGGACAACTTATCTGATAAGTGCTAATTTAATATGAAATGCATTTTGGAGATCATTTGTCTTTTTCAGATGATTTTACTTATATTATTGGATGAAATCAAAATTTTAATAATACATGAAAAAAAAAGAAAAAGAAATGAATTTTTAATTATTTTGTTTTTGTTTATGTTTAATTAAAAGCAGATATATTATTCTTTAACTAGGCTAAGAACGATTAGCCTAATAAATTATTAATAATAATTACTAACACATTTTTCTGAAATAGATTATATCAAAAGTTGTGAATGCATTTGCCTACCGATTATAATATAAAAATATAATGCTGTAAATTGTAACAAAAAAATCATAGACTCATTGATCATACATAGATTTTTTTTTATTTATTTCAAATATTAAAGTTTTGTTATCAACTTTTTCTGCTACACTTTTTTTTGGTCATTTTCGTATGTATTCTGGGTTTTTTTTTATTCTTGCAAGTTTTTTTTTTTTTTTTAATAATGTACATTGTATAATATTAATTTATTTTTTCACTAGTTTACATTTTAAATGTATCCATCCCATTTATCTTCATGATTGTCTTTAAAAATTGATATCTCTATTATTATTTTTTACTCTTAGGAAATCTCATCTTCGAAAATATGTTATCTTCTAATCAATTATTTTAAATTTGATAACTTAAGATTGGCAATAGTATTACATTTATCAAAAGCTTAAAATAGATATGATTAATATATTTTTTAATTCAAATTGTTGGTGAATATGATATTGTAAGATATTAAAATGTAGCTAGTAAATATATTAAACTGGTGAAATCACTTTTATTTTGAAGTAATATTGCAGAAGACAAAGGATTAAATCATATATTTGGTAGCTCTGGTTTTCAATTCTTTGTCAACTGCTGTAATTTTGTGATATATATATAATATTAATTAATGTCTGTACAAAAATGTAATTTTTGGTTGTATTAATATTTATATAACTATTGGATTCTTAATAAGATTAAGATGTTCTTAAAATGATTTTTAATTTATTAAATGGATAATTTTAATTTTTGTTATTGATAAAAACATAATATCAAAACAACTCAAAATTGATGTTATTTATCCCATTTGTAAGTTCTGAGATAAGAAAAATTTAATAATTATAGAGCACAATATTTGAAAAAGTTGTATTAATGAATTTTTTTATATCAATTTATTTATTTATTTATTTGGTTTTGCAAATGTCTATTGTTTTCTGATAAATTAATGCCAACTCATAGCAGATGATAACAATATGATTATTATGGTTATTATTATTGTACTGTCATGATTTATAAATGTCAAAATTTCTGCATTCACCATTTTAGATAAATAAACTAAGAATTACTATCAGTCATTTATTAGTCTAAAGATTATTATATTATTTCTAACTCAAATATAGATTTTAAATTCTGTTAATGAATAATATGTATATTTTTTAATAAAAGATAGTCCCTGGAATAAATAATTCAACTTCATTTTTTTTTTCATGTGTCATAGCATCAGTGGGAAGCAAACCCGCTAACCTGGGACAACTGCTTGTAAGGCAGCTGTGCTGACCACTCAACCATCAATGCTTGACCTACTTCATTTATTTTTTTCCATACTAATATCTTTTTTGATATACTTTAACTTAGGGTTCATTATACTATCTTAAAACATATGAATAAAAACATCTTAAAAATACAAATGTCTTTCAAAATGGATTTCTTGCTGAACCAGCTTTTTTTCTCAGTTGGTCCAGGTCACAATCTCTTATATATCTTCATCATTTGATCAGTATTTGCCATATTTTAAATTCATCTTTGGTGTCATTTATCTTTTTCAGATGTCTTTTTTCTTAAGTTTCAATGTTATGTGATAGAATGAAAATGTTAAGTAAATCTAAACAAAATATTACATTGAGAAAAATAAATTAGATTAATTAATCCATAAGTTTATCTTTAATTAAAAAACAAACATTAATCTTTAATTGGGTTTAAAGTTTATATCTAAATTAGTAATAATAGTAATAATCTCTAGCCTAATGAATAGTTAATAATAATCATTAAAATAGATTGTTGTTTAGGTTAAGGAAAAGGGACAGTAAACCATGAATAGAGTTAGTTTCCTAGGAATATGACCATACTGCTATCTCTGGAAAAGCCTATATCATCTTATACTTATTTTCTTTTTTTATATCCAGCATATAAATCTAATCTGACTAACCAAAATAATTTAGGACTTCACCTTTTAGCTAGTAATTTCTAGATACTCATTTGCTATCTGATAATTTGTCACAAGTACTTTCACCAATGCTCTGAAAATCTAAGAACATCTTCAGATTTTTTTAAAGTAGTAAATCATCAGTGTTTTTCTAAAGATTTGTGATGATAGTATTTTAGTTGTATTTATATATATGGATTATTTCCATCATCTAATATAAAGTATTGAATGTCTTTAGAAAAATTTAACATTATTTAAATTTTCAAAGTACATTCAACTGTTAATAATAGCATACATGTTAGTATTTTCACAATATTTCATCTGGTATTGTTTATCTCTCATCTTTAGGTACTGGTGGCCTAACCAATGATAGTCCTAGCATGGGAATTGAACTTGGATTCTTAGATTCTTGAATATTGAATTTTAAGATAATGTTCTAACTAACTGAACCATCCTGCCAAAAGTAACAGTCAGTAGAAATTTCATATACTTATCTATGATGTTCCTAAAGTTAATTAGTGGTTTTCATATACTATGTAAAGTCACATTAGGTTAATGTATGGTGTTATTCACCATTATTATGTGAGCAGTTTCTTTGAATTTTCTTCGTCATATCTTTTTCTCCTTATCCAATATTTTTGTATTTTCCCAATTGAACATATATTTGCTCATATGAAAAAGTGGAGAAATCAGGAGGAAACTCATAGTTAGTTAAGTATAAGAAAATTCTACTGACTATTGCCTTTGGCAGGATGGTTCAGTTGGTTAGAGCATTATCTTAAATTTCAATATTCAAGAATCTAAGGATTCAAGTTTGATTCCGTGTTAGTACTGTTATTAGTCAAGCCAGGAACACCTGAAGAAGAGAGGTGAATAATACTTCTTAAAACATTGTGCATCTATGAACCTGTGATACTATTACTAACAGTTGAATGTATAATAAAGTTACATTTTTTAAAGACATTCAATATTTTATATTAAATGATGAAAATACTTCTATATATAAATACAACTAGTAAATTAATATATTATTTTATTCCAATTTTTATCCTCAAGCAGAGGGTAATCAAGGGCACCATCAGTATAGTCTTCATACAAGACACTTTATTTGTAATCCAGGATTAAAAATAAATACTTTTTAATAAAATTTGAATAAAGTCATACATATTTTTGTCTTAAAGATTTTACAAATATTTGCAAAAATAATTATAAATATATAAGTAAATTATTAAAATTATACAATTTTCTTTGCTGTAGACTTCTTCAGGTTTTTTTTTTTTTTTTTTTTTCAAACTAATAAATCATTGTACATTTTAGTTCTGGTTTCTGTCATTAAATAAATGCAAAATCAGCAAACTAATGCCACAGATAGCCATAAGAAAATAAATTTAGCTACAAGTGACCACATCACCATCCCATACAAGGGGTTTCATTCATTTGAGTGGATGAGTTTAAAAGTATTCTTCTAGATATGTGCATTCTTATCTAATAATTTTAGCCATAAATGAAGAATTTGGAAACGGATTAATGTAAAAAAAAAAAAATGGTGACAACTAAAAGTTTGTAATTTATTGAAATCACTTATTCTTTCTCTCTCTCTCTCTCTCTATTGATATAAATGTTGTATACATATATTTTTTAAAAATATTCTTCTAAATGCTTATACTAAAATAACTTTAACCATGTGCTATAAAAGTAGAATTTGAATACAGTTAAATGTTGATATTTTTTGAAAAAAAAAAAAAATTCACAACGACCAAGACGTCCAGTATTTTTTTTTTTTTTTCAAATGAAAGGTGGAAAGTGGCACGCAGCCAAAATTTTGTCATCAATTTAACTCAATTTATTCTATCTTTGATGTTAAAAACATTGTACATATCTTTTTTTAATATATCCTATGGACCATAAAAATAGAATTTGAAAATTTATTATTATTGCTATTTAAAAAAAAATTCAAAGGTAAAGCTAGATAAAATAATAATAATAATTTTGATGTTAAAAAAAAAAAATCAAAACAAAAATGCTGTAAAATTGCAAACAATAAAAGTTAAGTATGGAATTTCTAAATCAACAGTACCATTGACTGAAATAAAAATATATTGCTACAAGCATATTTGGCTGAAATAGCAACCATAGCTGTGAGTAAAAAAACTTCAGATAGCATTATTACATTCTGTGAACTTATTTGTTTTTAATTTTTCTTTTACAAGTTGTTTATTTTATTAGTTTTTTTGTGTTTTTAGTTGCTTTTCTTACATTACAAATATTAATTTTAATCATCTATCTGAAAAATAGTCAAAATATTGGTCACTACTCAAAAAAAAAATCCAAAAGAGAGAGTTGCAAACATCCACTATAGTGACTATACCATTTTAAAATAAGTGACATTTTTAAAAATTAGTAAATTAAAAAATATTGCAGATAGAGAAAAGAATTTTAGCTTGAGCAGATTAGATTGTAGAATTATAGGCAATACAGTGGAAATCCTACACGCATGTGGCTAGTGACAGCATCATTTGGGTAAAAGTTAAACAATTGTTTGAACAATTTTTTGCTGTCTCCTGATATAAGCATTATCAGATGTGAAATTTATTATCAGCAAAATGAAATTCATCTGATTCTTCAAAAGAACTGGATTGGTACAGATATAAGACATGCTGAGCTTCTATCACAGTTACTGATGCTAAGCAATTAATTATCTTCTAAAAAGGCAGATGTTCTGAAATTAATGATATGTGAATTTTTATTAGGATACATAAATTTGTGTTTTAATTTTATTCTATTGTAAGACGAATTTTAACTTTCTTTAAAATATAACTTATTTATATATATATTAATAAGTTAGAATGTATTTTCACATTTATTGGACTTGCTTATGGACCTGAAAGATGGTGCTATGGTAGATAGAGTGTTTAGATTCTGGATTATAAGATTCTCAGATAGATTCCAGTTGTGGTATTTCTCTAGCTTGAATTTGTAGAGTAATAAAACCATTCAGTTATTCTGCAAAGAACTAATAATGTATAATAAATAATATTCTGGAGCCAATCATTTCAGATAAGTTTTAATAGATTTCATTGTATATAGTACAATTCTCCCTACAAAACGTTTAAATAATCAGAATCATCATTTTAACCACATTGTAGGATGAACGGCTCTCCAAATTTAATTCAGATTCTCCGATCTCTAGTTTTTTTTTTCACAACCTTCTCAAAGCACCAGAAAATTTTCTTATTTCATCCAGCTGGCATATGGGTTTTTTCTAGATCTTTTACAATCTCTTGGATCCACTTTAAGACTTCAACTACTCATTTATTATCATCTTCTTTAAAAATATATCCAGTTCCAGTCCATTTCAGTTTTTTTTAATTCTTTTAATGGTATCAGTGATGCTAGTTTGTTCTTTCATCCATGTATTTCCTTTTAGATCTCTTCTAATCAGTCCTTATATACATCTCTGCATACTTCATTGACTGGTTTGAAGTCTCTTAATTACTCTTCTGTTAAGTGTACAAGACTCAGATCCTTAAATAAGAAACAGTTAGATACATCTATTAAAAAATATGTCTACCAAAAGCATTTCATCCAAGTTTAATTCTGTGATTAATATCATTTATTATGCTTCTATGTATAATAATAATCTGACTAAGATATTTTTGTTGTTAACTTCTAATTCATGATAATTATTTTTATTTTCTTCTGAAAAAATCCATTGACATTACTTTAATCTTTTTTAATGTTTATCTTCAGTTTTTTTTTTTTTTTAACACTTTCATATCTAATAATTCTTGCAACATTTCCTGAACTTCTGGAATATAATTTTTTTTAAAAATCCAAGTGAATTGAAATTTACTTTTACTTCATTATTTTCAGTTTCAATCCACCAATTTTACTTCTTATAAAATTGATATAAAAATTTTTGGAGACTGACTATTTATAGTCTCTGCCATAAGTCTTATGCAATTTTTATATTGCTAAGACAACTACTATATGGTATGGCTGAAGATCTATCAGCCCCATATAGCTATTTGAGATGGATAGCTGGGTTTGAAGACATGTAGATGTCTGAAAATTTCAGATTTTCTACTCAATAGATAACTTTTAGTTAAATGCTGGCTTTTGGGTTGGTATTTTTAGATCTAGTGTCTGAACCTACCTTGACACCTCTCTGAGGAGTGCCAAAGCACGAAACCATGGTCAGGGGTTTGGGGAGGGGTTCCTGACAGAGATATTTTAAGTGCTGGCTTTGGCTAAGCATTTAACACAAAGCTTGTAGAGGAATTGGCAATCCTCAAGGTTTTATAACTTACAAGCTTAAGAGATAGGGTCATGTGATCTATGACTCTTATTTTGACTATTTATAGTCTTTGGAATCATTATGCACTCTTCTCTTTGATAATATTTTTAGTGTCACCACATAATCTAATATTGCTGTTCATGTTGATAAATATCCTTAATACTATATCCTAATCCATATTTTGATGATCCTATGCTTTAATCTCAGTAGAAATTCTTAGAGAATCAAATACCTTTTTATATTCTACAAATCCAAAGGATAATGGCAAATCATATTCATTGGATTTTTTTTATAACTTTTCTCAATACTGTAATATGGTCCTCTGTGTTAAAACCATTTTTAAATTCAATTAGTTTTCATTCAACATCAAATGATTTCTATCAAACTATTTCAATTTTCCTAGGATCATTGGCCAGCTATGCTGAAAAGAAAAAAAAAAGACGGAAGCCATTTTTCCAAAACCTATACATATTTTAACAATTTTAAGTAATTAGAGTTTGGCAAACCAATTATAAAAATATAGTAAAGTATTTCAATCTCATAATACTAGTAATTGCTCAAACCTGAAAATCATTTGAACTACAAGTTATTCATTTGTTTTGCTAATTGCAGAAATGTATTAAAGATAAAAATTTTAAAAAAATAACTTGATCTACATATAAACTACTATGAGTGAAATAATAACCAAATTGGAAAACTGCCATGCTCATTATTTAGATGGGATGATAATTCATCTGTTCTCTAGATTAACCTTAAATGTTTGGTTAACAGTACAAGTCCTTAATCAAACAAGTACAAAACTATTGTTGTATAAATGGATAAACTAATAAAAATGAATTAACTTATCAGAAATGATTTATTTAAACAGCTGTAAATATATCAACATGATGTATATATATTACATTTAATATTTTCATGATGTAAATAAAGTCTTTATTTATATATATTTTTAAAAAAATAAAATAAATAATTTTTATTGGGGAGTTTTTTTCCTAAGAAGTTCGAGAACTAGAAATGATAGCTGAACTTTATTCAGTCCACAGACCTTGAGATCGACCACTTTTCCATGGCACTAAATCATGTAGGATAATATATATTGTATGTGTGTGTTATATTAGAGGTACTTAAGATTCCTATTCACTTCAAACACACGAACAGACATTTATTTGTTATATGAGATATACTTAATATTTCTATTACCTAAACAGAGACATCTGAAAAAAAGTAATGACCTTCTATTGATATCTAGTTAAACCAGTGCTTTTCATTTGGTCTGGATCCTAACCTTTTATGTGATTGTTTCATTTTTGTTTTGTATGTATCAATACCACGTTATTACAATTTGACATTTATTGTATAAAAGAGCTGCCTTATTCTACTAGTAATTATACAACAATTGGACTACACTTTTATTTATGCACGTTTAAATTATTTTGAATAAGTTTATTTTAGAATTATGATGGGATATAAAATGCTTGGATGAAATGTGAAATCTAGGTGATCAAGTCCAGAGACTGCTGTCCAAGTTTGTTGTTTTTGTTTCTAAAACAGTTCTTTACTTCTGTTCTTTACATTTACAATCGCTAAATCATTCTTTTAATACCGATGGGACAAACTTCATAAATATATTAATTGCTTGTTTTCACTTTTATAAAAATATTTTAAATATTAATTTTATTTTTTTAACTTTTAATCAATATTTGTTTTTGTTTTTATTTTATTGGATTATTTTTATATACCCTAATCATCCATAAAGTTTTTTTTATTACCTTAAAAAAACTAATATACAAATAATGTATAAATTTGTTGTTTTTAATTTATAGCAAAACATTTATTTATAAGCATTTACTTATAAACATTTACCCCTCCCCCACATATAAAGTTTAAAACTTAAGCGAATTGTTTGAATGATTTGTTTTTTGGTAATTTGAAATGTATGTATATCAGGCTATCTTTCTTGATCTAATTTTTACAAAAAAAAAAAAATTATGCTCATGAATACTTTGATGATATAACTAAATGAAATAATTTGTGAATATGCTCACTAACTATGTTTACTCTCTTAATACAGTTTATTTTTAGCTTATCATAAATGTTAATTATTTCACTCTTTATTAAGATGCTCATATATATATATATGTTTTTATGCTTGCGTGAAGATTTTATATATATTAATTGACTATCAATTTCCTGTACCTTTAATCATACTAAGAATGTGTGTGTGTTTTTTTCAATTTAATAAATATAAAAATGAAATAAATGAGGTGTGTTACTACTGTTAAGTTTAAATGAATGAAATCTTGAGTTGAAATAAACAGCAATGATTTATATTGTTAAGGAGCGTTTGTTTATTTATCTTTTGAAATTCATAATTTCTAAACCTTTATATTTTCCCCAAAATACTGTGACCTAATGAAAAGGTCATTATTTAAAATTTGTTGCAAATTTTTTAATCTGTGCCATTATGCTGAGAATATATATTTATTATTATTTTTCCTGTAATATAAAAATTCATAAATCATTACGATTTTTTTTTAAAAAAATACTGTTCGGCTTTAATTTAAAATATTAAAAATTTTTGATATATATGTCTTCATTATTATTAAATGATGATTGTAAAGGCGTCTTCAAATCTTTTTTGCAATTTTTTTTATTCCGAATAAAGACCAGAATTTTCTGCATATTCGCCCGCATTTTTGCTTGTTATACTTAATTAAGGTTTAGAATTTTGTACAATAATGTAAAAAAAAAACCATCACAAAGTGGCTTATGCACCCACCTATCGAATCCAATCCACCTAAAATTTTATTATTATTGTTACCACCACCTCCAATATCGCAAAAAAAATTTTAAACGTAACAAGTGATATGTAGTCAATATCTAACGAATAAGCAGAAACAAAAGAATTAAAGAATCTAATACTATTTTGTCTACTTTCCAAAGTTTTTAGTTGAGCAATTATTTTAAAAATTGTTGTCCATAAAAGAGAAGGACGGACGATGTGTATCAATAATTACCCTATATTTATAAAGATTAACACGAGATGAAACATCTCCATTACCATAGATATTCTGAACTGAAGTTGATTTAGACTTTCCAAAAATAATACCTATAGTGTAATTTTGTAAAACACATAATGACTACAAAATGTAAGCAGTGCAACCACCCTAAATAGAAATATTATAAGACAATATACTTTGTTAACAAAACTTATAAATAGTTAACAAAACAGATCTAGGCAAAATAAGAAGAAAAATAATTAATCTTATGTAACCTCAAACACAATAAACAATATGATTTGATCAAGATAACCTAGAATTAATAAAAACTCCCAAATAACAATAATTATCAAGAAAAATAATATTACCACAAGTACAAATGCTATTACAATGAACTCTGTATTGGCTACAAATAGAAATACTCAAAGAATGAAAAACAAATTTATTTAATATAAACCAATTACTAATTAAAGCCAAGTCTTTATTAATCATTTGCTTAAGAAGTCTGTGTGAGACAGCACCAATTAGAAAAACCCTTAACCACTGAATTCAAAGGCAATGCAAAAATATCATTAATATAAATCAAAAATAACATAAGACCAAATAGAGCTCTTCTTTATTAATTTCCAGAACAACTTCAATTTAATTTATTTTTCTTCTCCCTTAATTCTTCTACAGACTTTTTATCAGCTTTGCTAATTTGCATAAAGTAACTTTTGTTTACATGCAAATTAGCTTGTTCCTACTTTCAGTAAGTTTTCTTTTTCTGCTTAATTAATTATTTATTTTATTTTATTTCTGGAGGACTTTAACATATTAGCATTAAGGTTTTACCACAACCTTTATTTTCTAATAAATATATGGGCAGATACTGCAGTAACTGTTACAGATTTACTGCAGTTATATTAAATTTATTTTAATTACAATAAAGTATGATAGCTTTGTGTAATTTGTTGAATTGTTATAATAATGTTAAAAAATAAAAGGAAATATTAAATACAACAGCCATATTATTTTCAAGATTTATTTGTCACCTCTGAAAATGGGGAATTAAAAAAAAAAAAAAGCCTGGCAAGCTTCCAGTGAATGGGTTATATGTAAGTACTAGGATAAGAATTTAATTTGTGCCCTATTAAATTTATATGTAAAAAAAGTCAGATATTCTGCTTGGAGTAGATATTTGAATGATTAATGAAAAAAGAAATAAGATTTCAGGATTTAGAGTTGTGAATTTGAAGATAAAATAGAAAGATAATATTGGGAATGTAGAAATGTTGAAAAGGATTGTTTATTAAAAATGACAAGAACATAAGAAAAATTTGATTATGAATTTGCTTACTGTTAGAAAATTGTGAAAAGTATGTTGAAGAATGCTGTAAAATGTAAGAGAAAACTTGGAGAAGAAAAAAATTAAAATTTAATGAAGGAACTATTAAGATTTTTTTGAAAATTAGTGCAAGTTATGTAAAAGCTCAGAAAAGATTATCTGGGTTGATATATTGAAATTCTCTTTTGGAAGATAACTGGTGATTATTACAAGTGGAATGGAATTTGCAATATAAATTAAAATTTGATTTCAAAATCATTATTATATTTTTTTTATTATTATCTATACACAGTATTAGGTTGTAATTCTCTCTTAGTTTAATTCAGTTTTTTTTTTTTACCTATAACCCCTCATCTTCACATCACATCAGCAAACTTCTTTATTCCATCAATCTATCTCACTTTTGGTTTTTTTTTTTTGAAGTCTTACATTTCAATCTTTTTTATTCTTTAAATGATATCAACGGTAAATGGTTGTTCTCCTATACAAGTATTTTGTTTTTAACTCCTTCTTGTCTCCCTACTGTTCTGACTGGTCTGAAGCTTTGAATTCTATTAATGTCAAAGTTTTAGATCCATAAATATGAACTAGCAAAACAGATTTATGGAAATTGGAATTATATGTTGGATTATTTTCATCATCTAATACAATTGCTTTTAGGAAAGTTCAAACTTTACTGATTAAGAGTTTACATAAGCTTTTCAAGCAGTTAAGAAAATCATATTGTAAATTACATTAAAAAAATAAAAGAACTGTCAAATGAAACTTGTAAAACTACATAAGTTTATCAAATAGCACACTGAACTAAACAACTTACCAATTTTATTGGTTAAAGATTTTAGTTCTACATATATAACAGATGTTGAAATTTCTGTTCTGGAAAAAATGATTAAACTTTGACATCAGACCATCTAACATCCCTTCATTTGATATTATCACAGTAACTGAGGAAGTTGCTCAAGCAATAGAATTATGCTGGAGAATAAAAAGAACACTTGAAAGATAGCAAAATTCTAAATCATTCATCTATTATCATCTCTTCTAGGAATATGTTCAGACCAAGTCCATTTCATTTAATTTTTTAATGTCAGTAACACCAATTTCTCTTACCCATATGTTGCATTTTCGATCTCTTCTTGTTACTCCCAACATGCATCTCTCCATACTTCTTTGAGTGGTCTGAAGTCTCTGTATTGCTCTTCTATTAAGTGTCCAAGTCTCAGATCCATAAGTAAGAACTGGTAAAACACATTTATTAAAAACCTTTTTCAAACATATAGGCATATTTCCTTCTAGTATCAAGCATATGTATTATAATATTATAGATAGTTATATCAATAGAGCCATTTATTTTATTTATTTGTTTGTTTTTATTTGTTTTCTTAATTTCTTTTATTATAAACCTGCTTAATGTCAGCTGGTTATAGTATTATTTATTTATGTTTGTAATACTGGCATGTACACATACACACATATATTACAAGAAAAGTTATGACATTGTTATTATCTTTTTTTATTTATTTAATATTTGAATAACTGGCTGGTCTTGATAAGGATGGGGATGATATTTTGGTAAAATTGACTACATTAAATTTGCTAATGATATAACAATGCTGTACTTGTAAAAAGTGGGGTTGAATTAAATGGAATGCTTTTGAAAGAATTTGGAGTAAGCTAGGAATGTTGTTAAAACTAAAGCAAATAAAATAGATAGAGTGAATAAAAAGTTTTAGGGATCATAATAGAACAGAAAAATATAAAGTTTATGATTTTAAATGTTTGGGAAGTTGGTTGGTTAATTTATGTTTGAAGTAGCAAGAGGGGGAAAAAATGGAGGAATCAGCATTACAATTATTAAACCAGCTGTTTAATTAACACATGTTTTGTTTATTTGTGTTTGGCCTTTTAAAGTTGTACCTAAGAAAGAGACCTATAAAGTGTTTTATTTGGAGTGTTGTTATATGTACATTGTAACCCTATCAAGAGGAGAGGGAGAAAATCAAGTTACACAGGTGGATCATCTCAGATTCTTTTTAAAATTCAAACTTATATACTAGGTCTATACTCTATCTATATCTCAGGGTTCACTCATGTACTTGATACAAGAAAAATGATTTTGTGATAAACTTTATCATTCTTAAATGCAATAACTATTTAATATTTATAATACGCGTTATATATATATAGGTGAAGTTAATAAAAATTTTCACAAATAACAACGGAGTATGTTTACTCCATATTCATAGCTATTATTATGTGTAAACGTAATGAATGCAAATTTATGCAAATCATTATCTTATTTAAGTTATATATTAAATAGTGTCTTTTTCTTATGACTCTATCATAGGATATTTTATGGCCTAGGTCAACAAAAATGCAAATATGCAAAAAATCAAGTGTCTCAACATATTAGATAACACATGGCTAGCATATAAAATACTATTTGAATATTTGAAAGTCTGTGCTCATATACCCTATATATTACATATATATATATATATAGACACAGGTATATAATAAGCCTGTGTTTCAGTTATTACATTGTAGAGATGTCTGCCCATCCTTGCATATGTATTAAATAGATTATGTCCTGTACATGTGGGGTTCAGATTGACCTTGGGTCAACATGGGTGTAACAAGAATCTCGGCCTCAGGGTGGCCTTTGAGCGTTCCATCATCAGATTTTCAATTGGATGGACAGTTGAAGAGTTGGCGTGTGGAGTGGATTGAAGCATGTCCATTAAAGTATGAGGATTGTCTATCTTAATATATATCTGAGCACTTATAGTATATATGTGTAGAGATGATAGTCTGGACCAACTGATGATTGCTGGTTTAGCATGAAATACGTATATTGGTGATTATTTATCTTTTCAACATGTATGTGTTTAAATGTATCAGTGTTATTAGATAGAGTGGAGAGTGGTGGATCGTGTGAAAGTCTGTGCTCATATACCCTATATATTAAAAGTTATTGTAAAATATTAATTAAATGATTTACTAGCCAAAAGTTCAAATTAACTGAAAATTTATAAATAGGATAAAATAAATATATACATATCTCAACATCTTATAGATCTCCACTGACATTTTCCATTCAAGACGCTTTATAATTTTCTTTAAAAAGTAATATATTTTGGATCTTCCAGTGATTTATTACTTCATGAATAGGTGAATACATACAATAGAGTAGTATTACAAGGATAACTTCAACCTCTTATCCACATTTAAACTGATAAAAATAATAAACAATTTAAAATAAAATGAACTGAAAAACTTTTGAATTGATTAAGTGAAAAATAATCTGCAAATAATGTGTTTTTATTTTTCTGTTTTCCCTTCTTATACACATGTGCATGTTCTATTTCTACTGCAGAGTCTACTACATATTATATTTTAATCAATCAAAAAAACTAGCAAAATAGATACTTTGACATACATAAATCATATTTTACAAACCGCAACAAAAACTTTATTTACTGCAAATAATTTAAAACACAGCACACTCTAATCTAATTCTTTATTCAGGTTTAAACTTTTATATTTGGATTTTTAAGCAAAATATTAAACAAGTTAATTAATATTATTTTAGCAAATTATTATCCAAGCATGTTTAACAGATTATTAATAAATTAAAACACTTAGTTAAGGCTTTATATAGCTTAACAACAATGGAATTTACTTATTACAGAATTATGTTTATTTAAGTTAAAAAAATTAAATTTAAAGCATTACAAATTATATTTAATCCTTATGGGCTAAATATACAATTACAATATATATTGCAAAGATATTTATATTAGGAGGAAGGGGATAAAAAAAAGATGTACTTATGGGTTAGACCTGTCATGACTTTATTATTCTGCGATCTCATAAAATAACACCTTAAGCTTGATCAGTCAATTTCTCAAAACCAAAATGGCAAGAAGTTTAATGTGTTAAAAAATAAATAAATATCTATCAATCAAAATTTAATTTAAAAAAATTATAATACCACAATCACTATGGTGGACTGAAATTTTTTATATTGTCCAATATGTGTCTCCTTCTTTATACTTCACACATAAATGTTCACCAAATGGCAGATTGCAGTTCATCAGGTTTGTAGGATTCCTAGCAATCTGAATAAATTGTTGAGCCCTCTTCTACATTTTGTTGGATTGCTTCTATGAGAGTTGTTGCCATTCTGTCTGGAATTCTGATGATGAAACAATCATCAGTCTCCCTGCAGAAACCACCAAACATCCACTGCTCTGGAAGTATTCATCTGCTTTACTTTTTTATTTAGTAAAAAAAGGCTCTTGTCTATTTTGATCACTTTTTTAGGGCTTCCAATTTTACATTTTTTTCACAATAAGACTGCAGACACACAGACTTTTCTTATATAGTTATTCAAGTCTGATGGTATTATCAGACATATCCATCTAAGCTTGTCTCTATGTGCAGGATGATAATTTTTTCAACCAGCTATAAATAAAGTGTAGCACTATCACATTCATGACTTTAGAGCTCTTGAACCACATTATCCTCTGAATGTCTGCTTTAGTATGACAATCTACAAAATTACACTGCCATTGTTTATCTGCACTGTGGGGATAAATGGACATATCCCCATTTCCACAGACTTTTTGTGAGGGCAGGATACCATGCATTTGAAAAAAATGCATAGCCCCAAATTCAATACAGGGTAAACCCAAAATTTTTATTATTTTATACAATACAGACCACAATAAAAATATTCAATTTACAGCAATCTTAGTTTTAATATATACAATAAGTGATGTGTGCACTCTATTTTCATTATAATCATATCAGGATGATTTCGTGGTGTGGGGAAGGCTTTAAATCATCAATAATTCATCATGACAGATCTAATATATAAGTACCAAGAAGACTGAATACACTAAGGTGATTAATTTAAAGAATAATGGGAATTAATAAGTAGGAAGCAAGTTGGAAACATTAAGGATTTACAAAAAAAGTTAACAAAAAAAAAGTTTTTTTTTTTTTAAAAAAAAAAGAGAGAGAGAGAGATAATATCTGCTTAGATATAAATAAATCATGAAGGAAGTGTTGGAAGAAATAGTGGAAAATGTCAGAAGAAGAGATCAAAAAAATTTAATAGATCATTTTCTAAAAGATAAGTCATTTGGTAAAAGTGCTCTAGTTTTATTTGCAGATCATTTCTTTTATGAGATAATTTGATTAAGGTTAAATTTAGTTTCAACTGTTTGATTTATAATAAACCATCACTTTTTTATATTATAATTATTTTCTTTCTAAATTTATATTAACTATCTAATATGTATTAAATTATTCGTTAAGACTAATTTCCTTATGTTTTGTGATTAAAAAAAAAAAAGAAAAAATATACTGTTTGATGTCCGTTTTCAGAAATTGAAAAATTTTATTATGAAAGAGAAGCTAGAAAATAAACTGAAAAGTTTTTATTGTTATTATTTTAATTAAAATATATATATATAAATAGATGAAAGATAATATAGTATAATTTGTTAGCTGAATTCATTATTTGAAGTGATCATTACTAACAAGATACTGCAAAGATGAATCACAAAATAAGCATTATGTCTAGAAAGTAGAATGTCAAATAACAGCAAAGAATTTGAAAAAAAAAATTTAAGAACCATTTTTAAAAAATGAAATATCATTTTTGCAGTTAATTTGCCTTAATTTAAAAAAAATTTTTTTTTTTACGGACTAGACAAGAGATATTAAAATTAAGGAATTTTCAATCCTCATAATCAAAATGTATAACAAACATCACTGTTTGAAAAGAATAAAAACAGCGCCAGTTAATTCACTCCTTGCAATTAATATATTTTTTCTTTACAGTTTTAGAATTGGATTTTTTTTTTTTAAATGCCATCGTAAAAAAAAAAGTGTTTATTTGTAAACAACTTTGATATCCATTGGAAAGTTTCCAAAGAAAGTTATGTAAATAGGAAATTATTATTATTTGTTATTTTTAAATTTAACCAAATTAAAAAAAAAAGGGTTCATTTGTCTACTGGTGTAAATTGATTTTATTTATGTGTTTCAATCAAAAAATTTTAAAAAATATTAATACTGGAAATTTTTTTTGATGTTTTTCACAGTGTATGGTGCAACCTTAATTTGATTTAAAGCCCGTTAACATAAACAATTCTAAGTCTCTAAAGTTAACTGCTAATTCTAATTTAAGAAATAGATTCGTTTAAATTTCCTTGGGAAAATATATTTTTTAATGGAGGGAGAGGCTCTTACGGAAAGAGAGAAAATAGGCTTGACAAAAAACTGCATTAAATATAAACTAAATAGAAAAATAAACTAGAGACTGATACAAGTAGATTATCTTTTTAAAAGCAAAAAGTAAGATTGCTATATATTATTAAGTATGACTTCATTCTTTATTTTTGAATTATATATATTCAATGTATATAAATTTTCAGCCTTGTCGTTTAAAATTATATTTATTCTTTTATTTATTATAAATTATAAGAAATCCAATAAAAGGTAATTTCATTTATAATACCAAGATTATTTTAATATTTATCATTAAAGTTTAAAACAAATGATTTAAATATTTCTGCCAAGGTTATCATTATTATCCACTACCTTAAAGATTGGGGGGGGGGGGCAAGATTTTTTTATATTATCTTTTAATAGTTTTACAGTTAAGTTTTAGAAGGATCTTTATTCAAGGAAAAATATATCTCCAGATATTTCACATTAAAGGGAAATTTTTATTTATATATTTTGGTCGAGAGGTCAGCGCGACAGCCTTGCACTTGCAGGCAGTTGCCCGGGTTGCGGGTTCGCGTCCCGGCTGATGCTATGACACTTTAAAAAAAAAAGAAGAAGAAAAAATAATACAAAACTAATCAAAGAATACCACAATAAGTATTTTCAATAATATAATAATAGTATAATTCAGTGAATTATACTATTATTAAAAACATTTACAATAAAATAGGAAAGTGAAAATATATATCATTAGAGGCTAAAGCACTGATGGACAAGTGACCAAATGGCTGCGAAAATGTCTGATGGTGTGAATTTTTTATCTCTTTCTTTTATTGTCTCTAATTTGTTTTTAAATGTGTTAAAAAAATTTTGCATTATTATTGTAAAGATAGTGCACCATAATGTATGTAGTATACATGTTGTACTTCTTATTTCTGCTAAGCAGGCATTTGGAAAATACTCTATAATTGAACTTATAGTGGCATTCTTTTTTTGATAAATTTTTATAATATAAGATAGAGTGTATTGTAAGCTACTACACTCAAAGAATATGTATTTTTGGTTCTCTTCTGATCTGTGGCACAACTCATGTAGTGTCAGTGTTAAGTATGTTTCTCTTATTTTTTATGAAATATAATGTTGGTAATGAGTACATGTTTATTTTGAGTAGAAAATCAAAAAAATTGGGTTTGAGTGTACAATACTTAAATCTACATACTAGCTGCTTATTATTAATACCTAGCATTAGCAAACTTAAGTTATAATTTGTGTTTGTATGTAGAAGTACATATGTATTCCAGTAGTGCTATTTGTCTTGTGGAAAAGTTATGTCAGAGTTATAGGTTCTAAGATTGTGTGCAGCTATTTTGTGGGGGGAGGCAGTTTGTCTGTAGTTATTATTTTAAGAATGTCTTTTAAATGTGGATATATTCTTGTCTTGAATGACAAAAGATTAATAGTTTTTTTTGTATTATAAATACATGAATAGATTGTAGTCCTAATCTGTTTAGATTGCTATGATACTGTATTTGCCTGAGTGAGATGGTTACTATTTTTCTTTTCCATAAAAGTTTTCTATATATTCAATAAATCTTTGATGTAAAGGATTTTGTGAAGCTTATAATCATTGTATAAAAAGAAATTTTTGCAATTATCAACACATTTATAAATCTTTTTAATATAGAGAAAGTTATTCTTTTGAGAGAGAGGATATGATCCATTTTTTTCAATTATAGATGAATGATTATTAGAGATTCAGGATGGCTTTAGGGAATCAAGAAACACTTTGGACAAGGTCTTTGTTGCCAGGAAAATGCAAGAAAGATGTTGGGGAATAAAGAAGTGATTTATATATTGCTTTTATTGATTTGATCAGGGCATTTAAGTTAATTAATAGAACATGTCTAAAGATTGTTTCCAATTAGTTGATAGTCCACCAAAATTTATTCATATTATACAGCTTTTACATAATCGAATAAGAGAAAGTATTACTATTTCAAATGAAAAATCTTAGACTTATGAAATGAAAACTAGGATGTATATTTACTTCAGCATTGTTTTAAAATTTTTATGACAGTGGTTTAGAAATTGCTAATAGTAGTTTTAATGGAATAGGAATTAAGATATAAGTTTGATGATAGAATTTTTAATCAGAATTGATTAAAAATGAAAACAGTAACTTTTTTTCTTGGATTCTGACTTTACAGTATGCTGATGATTGTATTATTTTTGCCAGTTCAAAAGACAATTTACAGAATAATTTTAATGTTTGGATACAACATATAAAGATTTTGGTTTATTAATTAATGTTCAAAAAACTCAAGTTCTTTATTTAAAAATGAAGGAAGAAAAATCCTCAGCAATTTTTAGCTTGGATGGTTATCAACTTGAGAATGTAAATCATCTTATATACCTTGATAGTTTAGTAAGTAGAAAAGTGGACTTAAATTTGAGATCCAACACAGAGTGCAATGTTCTGCTGCTATTACTGTTTATAACAAATTAAAAGATAGGGTATTTCTTTTCATGGACCTAACTATTTAAACTGCTTTATATAGAACTGTTATTTAACTAATTTATTATTTGGAAGGGAAACTTGGACATCCTATTAGCACAGTATGAAGACATTAGAAAAGTTTTATTCAAGGATTCTCTATAAAATTTTAAAAATACTATAGCAAGTTATAAAACTAATCAATATATTCTACAGCTTCTGGATGTGATACTACTGAGTCTGTTATTATAAATTATGTCTTTGTTACATTTGATTGAACATTTAAATGAAAGGACAATGGAAGACTAAATAAGGTTTTTGGTGAACTTGAGCATGGATTTTATATGTGAGATAGACTGTAGGGATTATCTCAAAGTCATTATAAAAAACTTCATCTGTCTCACTTATAAACTCTAAAAAAGTGCAGTATCAATTGTTTTCATTTTAATAAAGATATGGCAGAGAATAGAATATATTGGATAATTACAATTAGATTTGGAGTTCAACTATTTCAGAAACGTTATTTTATGCTCAGAACAAATTAAAGGCAGCATGCAAGTATCAAGTAAACAGAAAAATGAATCAGCATGTTCTTTAGGCAGTATTTGTGGTTCACAGATTGATTTGTATAATCATCACAAAACTCATTTCCAGAGTAATTTCTTTCTCCTTTCATTTCTTTTTTTTTTTTTTTGTTTGTGTGTAGGAATTGCCATGTTTTTTTACCAGTGGCTATTTATTATTTAGTGGAAACTGTAATTTTCCTCTCCATTTTTACTATTATTAGCATGACTGCCATATGCAGTGTGAGATACTAATGTGCTTCATCGTGTGGGATGTAAGATGCCATAATAATTAATAAAATTTATATATTTAAATGAAAATGTTTACATTTTTGAATCACTTCTTTATTAGAAATATGTTCTGATTATAAATATTTTTTATGCAAATAAGAGGAAAACTTCTTCACATAGATTTATTGTGATAATAGCCAGAGCCTTGAATTTCAAAAATCACAAAGCTCAAAATATAATACATATATCTTACATCATTGTGCTAAACCAAATAGGCCAACACTTTTGTTTGGATAATTAATAAAATGTATAAGGTAAATGTTTATACTTTCGATTCACTCTATTGTTAAAATATATTTTGATTTTAATTATCTTTTATTTAAATATAAGAGGAATACTTTTTTTACTTAGATTTGTAGTAACAATTGCTTGAGTCCTAAAATATACTTCATATATACTCTACTATTGCGCTAAGCCAAACAGGCTGATACTATTTTATTGCTATAATTAATAAAATTTATACATAAATGAAAATGTTTAGATTTTTGGATCACTTTTATTTAAATATCCTATTATATATACTGTAATGGTATGCACTCTCTCAACAAGATAAGTTAAGGCAGTCGCATCTCACTATAGTCAGATTTAAGGTCTTCATATAGGATGCCACGAATGATGTGATTTAATTTTGATATAAATTATATCTGTTTCCAATAATAATTTATTATTAATAAATTATTATATCTAAACCGCATCAAATCAATTTTCACGCTAATTGATTTAACCGTTATACTCAGATTTCTAACTCAGAGAAGTTTAACAATTTATTCTCTTCAGGGATTCCTATCAATATACTAGAATAATGATAATAGTAAATCTCACTAACTCTTTAAAATGGGTTTCATGAAGTTAATATAATAATCAATAAAAATTATTATATTAAATGTTTGTTCTTATCTTGTAAAATCAAATAAATAAATAAAACAAAATTGAAGACTTCATTTAGTTTAATATAAAAAAACATAATAATTATTTATTTAATAAATATATAACTTAAACTTTATAATATATAAAAAATTATTTATATATCTCCTTATATTAAAATATAAATATTCTATTTACTTACGGTAGATATATTTTCTAAATTATAACACCACATGATTTTACAACGTATATAAAATATAAGTATCTAAATATTAAGAATTTTATATTAATATTATTCTATAATAATTAGATTATACAAATAATAATTCAATCATTTATATATAATATTTTTGATTGTACGTAATTTATGTTTATTAATATAAAAATATATATTTCATATCAATGTTAGTCATTTATCCACTTATCATACATTATGGTTATTATTTTATTTGGATTAGTATAAACAATATAGTGTCATGTCATAGAAAATAATAGTATGTGAATTTAAAAATAATTTAATTTCTTACCTCCAAGTTCACTTTATCCCTTTATATTTTTATATGCCTTTCTCATATTACTATTTCTTAACCTATATCTAAATCTTTATTAATCATAAATAAAAATAAAAATATTTTAAATTATTAATTCTCTCTTATTATTCATTTCTTTAATGAAATTATTCATTTCTTTAATGAAATGAATACAGTAATAAAGGAAATGAAATTAATCTTTCCCAATTATAATTTTCAAAAAACTTAAATAGTATTTATAAAAAGAATAGAATAGTCTCAGATGTTCCTGGAATTCATGAATGAAAATCCTTCGAAGATGCAATTTTTAATTCCTTTGTGTTTATACATTAAAGAAAATAATAGAATATCCCAAGTTGACATTTAGTTTCCTCTTTGTATGTAGATTTCATCTTCGTTAATACACAGTTTCTTTATTAACAGTTATAATTCCATTTTGAAGATATAACTTTTATATATTTTTATAGGCATTCAGCAAAAGATGTTATTCACACATATATATTTGACTAGGCAAATGAATTTTATATCATCATTATCATCAACCATTATCAATCCACTGCAGGATGAAGGTCTCTCCAAGTTTAATCCATCATCTCCGATCTTTAGCTTCTCTTCTCCACAACACCCCTGCACATTTTCTTATTTCATCCATCCATCTCACATGTGGTCTCTTTCTGGGTCTTTTACAATCTCTTGGAATCCAGTTTAAAATTTCAATTGTCCATCTATTATCATCTCTTCTAGCAATATGTCCAGCCCAACTCCATTTCAATCTTTTAATTTTTTCAATAAGGTCAGTAACACCTGTTTGTTGTCTTACCCATACATTGCATTTTCGATCTCTTCTTGTTACTCCCAACATACATCTCTCCATACTCCTTTGAGTGGTCTGAAGTCTCTGTATTGCTCTTCTATTAAGTGTCCAAGTCTCAGATCCATAAGTAAAAACTGGTAAAACACATTTGTTAAAAACCATCCTTTTCAAACACATAGGCATATTTCCTTTTAGTATCAAGTTATTTCTACCAAAAGCACTCCAACCAAGTTTAATTCTATGATTAATTTCCTCCATTATGTTTCCATCTGTATGAATAATCTGACCAAGGTATTTGTAACTGTTAACTTCTTCTAATTCTTCATAATCAATCTTTATTTTCATATTTTGAGCAAATCGATTAAACATTACTTTAGTCTTTTTAACATTTATCTTTAGTCCTACTTTTCTACTTTCATCTGCTAACTCCTGCACCATTTCCTCAGCTCTGAAGCATTATTTGCAAAAACAACTACATCATCTGCGAAATCTAAATGACTTAAATACTCTCTATTTACTTTCACTCCTTTAGTTTCCCATTTTAATCCACAAAATACTTCTTGCAGCACTGCTGTAAAGAGTTTTGGAGATATGGAGTCACCTTGCCTTACACCTTTCTCAGTGTTGATTTTTCCAGTATCATTATGTAATCTAATTGTTGCTGTTGCATTTTTATAAATATTCTTTAAAATATGACAATATCCTGGATCTATACCTTGATGATCCAATGCTTTAATCACTGGAGCAATGTGTATAGAATCAAATGCCTTTTCATAATCTACAAATCCAAAACATAATGACAACTCATATTCATTTGTCCTTTCTATGACTTCTCTCAATACCTGGATATGATCTATTGTACTAAAACCACTTTTAAATCCAGCTTGTTCTCTTGGTTGGTGGAAATCCAAAGTTCTCTGTAGACGAGTTGTAATTATCTTGGTAAAAATTTTATACAAAACTGATAAAAGGCTGATAGGTCTGTAATTTCTATTATCTTCTGTATCACCTTTTTTAAATATTAATATTATTACTGCATTCTTCCAATCTTCCGGTACATCTTTATCATTTAGACATTTGGTATATAACTTTGCTAAAATTGTTTCTATTTCTTCACTTGCTTCTTTTAATATATAAATTATAATTCCATAATTTCCTGGAGCCTTTCCTTTCTTCATACACTTAATTGCATGTCTCACTTCTTCATTTAAAATTCTGGGCAATTCAGAAGATGTAATAGATATAGGAGGTACTTGTTCTTTATTACTATATAATTCTTGATAAAAATATTCTACCAATTTCATGATGTCATCTCTCTTTTTAGTAATAATTCCATCTTTTTTTCTTATTGCAGATATAAATTTCCTACCAATACCAAAATGTTGTTTAACATTTTTGAGACTTTTATTTTTTTCTACAGCTTTCCTTGCTATTTCACAGTTATACTTTCTTATATCATTTTCAACTCTTTTCTGTACCATTTTACAAAATTCGAGATATTCAATTCTTTTTAATACATCATTTTTGTATATCTTCATATTCCTTCTTTTCTTCATAAATTCTCTAGTCTCAGTAGAAATTTTATTAGTCAATTGCTGCTTTTTTCTACCAGCTATGTTTGTTGCAGTTTTTAAAAGTGTATCAGTTATTTTCATATTAATTTCATTCAAATCTGAATCATGTTCAAAATCTCCTAACACTTGAAACCTATTTGTAAGTTCTAATTTAAATTCATTAGAATGTTTTTAAAGATTATGAATATCAACTGTAAATATTGTTTTTTTTAATAATTTTTGTCTTTCTAGTTTTACATTAACACGTAACTTACACCTTACTAATCGATGATCACTTCCTGTGTTAAATTTATTAAGAACATTACAATCTTGAAATATGTATTTTCTGTTAGTCAACATATAGTCCAATTCTGCTGTACCTTTATTTGAATGCTTCCACCTTCATTTAGATGCTTCCATGTCCTTTTCCTTTTAACATTTTTCTCAAAAAATGAATTCATAATATAAAGTTTTTCTTTTTCTGCAAACTCCACAAGTCTATGTCCTTTCTCATTTTTATTACCATAACCAAAATTACCTACAGCAATTTCATCTTTCATTTGTCTACCAATTCTGGCATTAAAGTCTCCCATAACAATTTTAAAATGTTGTTTACTCTGATCAAAAGCCTTTTGTACATCTATATAAAAATCTTCTACTACTTCATCACTATGAGAACTTGTTGGGGCATAAACCTGAATTATCTGCATTTGATATCTGCTATTAAGTTGTATAACTAATGTTGCCACTCTGTCCGATACACCATCAATCTCCACAATATTGTTCTTCCACTTTTTATTTATAATGAATCCTACTCCACTTGTATTTCCAATATGTTTGCCTTTATAATAGAGTATATATCCACTTTTTAAATCAATTGTTTCTTCTCCTTTTCTTCTAACTTCACAAAGTCCAATAATGTCCCATTTAATATAAGACAGTTCTTCTTCTAATTCTTGCAATCTTCTTTCACTTGAAAGTGATCTGCAGTTGTAAGTACCTAAATAAAAAGTCGTCATCAAATGGCAGCCTGGGTCCGCAATCAGGGGATTCTTAGCACCCTCTGCCTTCAGCCACCAATCGCTGCCTTGGTTGGTGACTTTACAGCCTCCTGGGAATAAGGGCCATGCTTTATTTTTGTCTGTCATAATTGTATATATGTATTGGAAAAATATTTATCATTTACACAAACATTCATTCTGCCTTATCAGGCATGGAGAAGAAAGACCATGGTGTTTCTTGATCTTAAACTCAGAGGTAAAAAGCCAATAAACTCACTATGCTGGCTAATGCATGTTGGTGAGCAGCCCATCCATGTTTGTATACTATATGAATAATCACATAGTAATAACAGCTGCAACGACAAGAACGTATGGAGTGGACATTAGGAATTTGCCCTGCTCAGTTCCTTTAAGGCCTCCAAGAGGAATCAAAGGTTCTCCTTTTAGTTAATAGCAAACTCCTTTCTGCAGCCGAATTTTATATATCCCATGATAAATAAGTGTTCTACTCACTCTGCATTTTCCTTATAATGTAAAATACATTAAATTTAGTTGAAGTTTTTATAGACATGTTCTTTATTAAAATGAAGTTTATCGAACACGAAAATATATTCAAATTACTTTCTTTAAAAAAAATATTAGAAATTTCTTCTAATAAGTATTAAATCGTTCAAAGTATAGATTTTATCTTATACACTGTTCTTTTAAAATGAACACAGTATAAGTCTTTGTGAGGATATAGCTGAAAGAATAGAATCCTTAATCTTCTAATAAAAATAGAATTATCATTTTTATATGTAGTTGCATGAGCTTACTGAAGCATATCGCATTCTACATTGTTACAATACAATTCGATATTAAATCACAAAGTTAATTTCATTTCCTTTAATTCGAAAAAGTGCATGTGAACCCAGAGGTCATTACCTTGTCAACTGTCTTTTCTCAACAATGCTTTTTTTTCGTTTTAAAGAATGAAAAATACTAATTTAATAAATTATTATATTTATTTTTATAAATATAATAAGAATACAAATATAATGTATACATATTTATTATATGTATATGTGAGTATATATATACTCCTACAATATATATAACATTACGTGTAAGTAAAAGGATTTTAGCTCTGAAAATTCATCCTTCATTCCATTTTAAGCAACTGATACACATGAGCACACACATGTGAAAAGGATACATGATTCCTAATCTACATATTTAGTGCAGAACCAGAGCTCATCAGTTGGAACCTTCCACACATATATACAGTCAGTGCTTAGTTTATATTAAGATAGCAAATTCTCAAACTTTAATGGACAGGCTTCAATATTCTTATTCTTCCAATTATGCAATCATTCAAACCTTAATGGTCAGGCTTCAATCTTTTCACCCTTCCAACTATTCAACCACTCATTTCATTGAAAAACTAATGATGGAATGCTCAAAGCCCTTGTTGGAAGGGTGAGAAGATTGAAGCTATCCATTAAAGTTTAAGAATTGCTATTTAATCATTTGGTTGACAAATTTTTTTATTGACCAGATTGAGTAAAAATTTGATGATTTTATCGACAAATATGGTTCTAGCCCATTTCTATTCACAAATATATTAATGTACAATAATCTGAATTGTTTTAATTTAGCTTCTAAAAATTGAATTATTTACATTCAAATTGGTTAAATTTAATGAAAAATTTAAAATAATGTTAATAACTGAAGAAAACATAAGAAAAATAGCCTGCAGTAAAACAAAAGAATTATATTTCAAAGTGATATATTATGAAAACATCATTGATTTCTTGTGTCTTAGAAATTCACTGCTGATTATTCACTTCTATTGTCTTTTCTTCATCTAAAATTAAATATTTTAAATAAAAATGTAAATCTAGCCACATTGTTAGTCAGTATAGAGCAACAATAATCATAAAATACATACATATTTTATGAAAAATAGTTGCATTTTGCAAGCTGTCATGGTATGTCATTGATATGCAAATTGTGTTCAAACATTATTCACTTGTCTTGAATAGTGGTCAAGCACTATTTACATGCCTGATTATTTTTCTTATAAAATTTAAAAATTATGGAAAATATATATATTTTTTCTCATCAGCCAGGAAGTGAACCTGCTAACCTGGGACAACTGCTTGTAAAGCAGCTATCACTGACCTCTCAACCACCAGTGCTTGTTTATGAAAGTCTAAAACATTTGATGTAATTTCTGCCTTTGACAGTTAGAAATGCCTGGTAAACAATGGCCAAAGTTAATAGTTAGCCCTTTGTGGCACCTTATAAGGTAAAAGAATCTGGACAATATGGCCATATATATAAAGTAAAATTTATTTTTTTTGCAAAAACATCAAATGCAGATTTTTTGGGAATTAAAATTTTAAATATAGATTAAGCTACGAATTTATTATAAAATAAGCATAAAATGAAGAATATGAAACCAAAAATGACTGAGAGCTGGTGCAAAATGTAGATGTAACTTTGTTTTTTGTAATAATCAGGCAACTTAACATAAACCAAGCACTGATTGCATATATGTGTGAAGATTATGATCTGGCCCAACTGATGAGTGCTGGTTCTGCATGAAATATGTATATTGGGGATCATGTATTCTTTTGCATGGGTATGGTCATGTGTATTGGCTGCTTGAGATGGAGTGGAGGATGAATAGACTGAAAAACCTGAGTTCAAATTCCTCTAATCCCATATATGAAACCTTCAGTATAGGCAGATTACATACTGCCTTAGAATTACACATTACTATTAATAATTTATTTACAAATAAACTTATTTAAAAATATTGTAATCATAATAATTCTGCTTGTGTTAACTCTACTTTTCTTAATGATATTTTACAAAAGTCTATCTTATTCAGCTTTGAGAAATGGTAAAGTACCATACTCTGGAATGTGAGATCCTAGGATCATTTGATTCTGTTGCTGGTTGTATAAAATATTTTTAATAATGATATTATCTTTTTTATGTATCACATATTATTTTTTTACATGTTTTAATCTTTTCCTTGGACATGGACTGCTTGGGGTTGGCTATCTAGCTAAAAACTCATAATTGATCTATATGGTCAAAATCTAAGGAAAATAGTATTAATAAAAAACAATATTTAATGAGATATTATTGTGCACCAATACATTTAATTTTTAACAAATTTCATGATAATGATATTATTTAATACATCTTTTTTGATTGTAATAAAACCTCTATATAATTATTGCATTTTTGACAAAGTATCAACCAAATGGGTTTTTTTTTTTTTTTTTTATAGTTATCCAACATAATCTATGAGTAAACAAAATAAAGTGTGAGGTATTTTAATGGTTTCTAAAAATTTATTAAATTAACAATCTAAATATGAAATTTTAAAATTTCTTCCCTTAAATAAATCCTGGTTAAACCTACTAATTGTCAGACTATATACAATTAAGTTATTAGTAAGCATTAAAGAATTAAATAATAAATTAGAGTAAATATTTTATTATTAAACAAATACAAGAGAAGCTATTTTTAATAGAAAATATAAACAAATTATATGTGAGAGATTCTGAATTAAAATTAACTAATGGATATTTAAAGCAAATAACTATTTTAACAAGTTGGTGATAATGGAATGTAAGAGTTATATCAACTTTGATATGACTATTGCCAGTAAAAATTGACCTAGATGGGTAATCCTAATGAAATGGTGAAAATTTAAATTGTCAGACTATATATAATAAAGTATAGCTATTAATAGTGGAATAACATACACACAAAAAAATAAAATAGTAGTGTAAATATTTTATTATTGAAGGAATATAACTTTGTTAATAGAAAACATGAATGAGTTTAAGCATGAAAGATTCTGAATGGGTTTTCAAACAGACAAAAACATTTTTAATAAAATAATTGATTTGCCAATTAAAGTTGACCTAAATATTGTTAAAGAAGACTTAGTTACATCAGAAATGTTATAACTATTGTACTCCAGAAAAAATAATGGGAACAGGCAGTTGTTTTTTCTAGCTATGCAAGGCATGTCTGCAGAATTACCCCAGAATTGATAATATTTTTAAAAAGCAGGAAAGTGGCACAATGTTTACATGGATGTGTATATGGAAGAAATAGGGATCTTGTAAACATGATATTTTAAAAAATTATATATATATATTTTTGCAGATATTTCCAATCTCTGCTCATGATTTTGCAGGAATTTCCAAAAAATAATATAAAAACTCTAATTAAGTAAACATTTTTGTTTTAAGATATTACTTAATTATTGTTTCAAAAATTATTTTTATAAACATTGATTTGTTTTTTATTTTAATATGTGTGTTTCAATCTGCAGATTTATTTTATAGAAATAAATGAATAAAATACATAATGTATTTACCAAACCCATTAAATGATTAAAGTGATATTTTCAAATTTTTCTTGCTAAAGCATCAAAAAACAAGACTTCTAATTTACAAATTTTATTTTATGGAGGAGGGGGGGGTTTAAAATTTACCTTTCACAAAGGCACATCTTACCCATGTGGTGGCACTGATTATTAATATTTGCAGGTAAGCATTGCATGACATATTAACTTTGAAAATTATCTTTCTTAATATTAGTAATTTGCCTATCATACCACTAAAATGTAAAAGGTTTGTTATCACAAAACCCAAATGAAACAATGTTGCCTCATATATAATCAATGCATGATTTTTCAAAGCTCTAAATTCAGATTGGTTTTTTTCTTTTTAAATTAAAGAGAATAGTCTTTTATATATAGATAGAATACTAGTTTTTAATAACTGAACAAATTCTTCTATCAAAATAAAATAATGAGAAGGTCTTTGAATATTTATGGACTATTCTTTATTATTTTTGCTGGAGTATAATATTTTTTAATTCAATCTTGAATATACAATTTAAAAAAATAGTCAATCAATAAATTAAATTTCTGAATTTGTTGATTAGATTCCAGTGCATCTAAAAAAAATTAAGTCTAGATGACTTTAATATTTGATCTGGACAAAAAAAAATGTTTGATACTTATAAAAATCTAATTTTTATGCCACAATTATTCAGTTGTAGATTTTTGGTTGATCACTCAGAAAAAAAGATCTTGATTTTAAATGGGTCTTAGGTGAAGAATCTTTATGATGAGTTACTGGAAATTGAGTCAATTTAATAATTTTATATATATATATTTTAATGAAGCAACTTTTCTTCCAATATCTAATAAGTGAATGTATGGATGAACTGAAAGTATTGCAAAGAAGTAGATGAATGTATCAATAATATTTTTCATAATATAAAAAATTAAAAAAGATCAATCAGCTATACTAGTAATGGTAAATAAATAAAATAGAAAATCATATAACATTAAAATAATAGTAAAAAAAAAATTATATTAAAATTTTCTTATAACTATGGTTTCATCTATTAAGAAATAGACCTTCTCATGTGAAATTTAACTAGATATAAGCAATATATATTTACAAAACAGAAATAGCTTTTTCATAATTCACTTTAAAAATTATCTACCAGTAATATGAAAGGATGTTTTCATGAGGTTGATTGCCTCAGATTTGATCAGATTTATTATTAGAGGGTTTTTTAATTCTTCCTTTTATTTTATTTTTTCATAAAAGATAATCTCTTCATTGTCAAATAACATTTTATGATCTGTATTTAGTTCATGCATATGCAAAGCTGAGTTCTGATACCTACTTTTAACTCTACTCTTATGAACTTTAACTCTTTCATTAAGTCTTAATTTATTTTGATCTACATAAATTTTACAACTGCTATGAATCTAATAATTGTACCAGAAATAAATTTTTTATCAATTGATTGTTTTGAATTACTTAACAATAAATTCAAATTAAGGCCTTACTTCCAAGTAAACTTAATAACATCCAATAAACGATTATTCTTATAAAACATTCTATAAATTAATGACCGAATTGGTGAAGAAATAAACTGTTTATTCTCACTAACAAATAAATTTATTATTAATATCAGGCTTGTATATATTTTTATTAATAGTAAGGAAAGCAAGTCGCTCGTTATATTATATTTTTATTAAATATAATATTTTTAATAAATTCGACATTATAACCCAAATCAGTGTAATCAAAAGTAAATTGGCTCAAACAAAATTCAATAAAGAAATATTCTTATGGATAAAAGTTTAGTATTTGTCAGATCTTGTTATATTTAGTAAATTTTTATGTTTAATAAAATGACTACAAAATATAATATTATCAATGTTATTAACATTTAAATCTAAATATTTTATGCTAATAAAATCAATCAAAAATACCCCCTTCAAAAGTAAAATTACTATTAGAATCAAAAACATTCAATCTATCAAAAAAAATTCTTTCATTTATCAAGTTGAATAACAAACAAACAATCAGTATATCTAACAAATAATTTTAAAGAAACAGAAAAATGATTAATAACATTGCTGTCTAAAAAATCAATATAATCAGAGCACATAATCTTATAAAACAATTATTACACATAAAATAATTCATTTATTCTTTAATAATAATAAATCATGAATAATATTTATATTTTCCTAGAGTTAAAAAAAATGCATTAATACTTTCTAATTTATCAAAGGACTGGATACATATTTTGAATATCTAAACTACCAAATACACAATTATCCTTTAAAACAAAACTTCTTCATTTTATTTAATGCCTCAAAAAAAGAAGAGATACAAAATTGATCAAAATTAATGTAATTTTTAAAAAAATCTTATAAGAAATTTTAAAATTTTAGCAACAATTGCCCCTGTAAAATCAAAAATACACCTTAAAGAAAAATTATCTTTAGAAGACTTATAATTAAAGAAAACTTTGGGAGCCAAATAATCACTAGAATAATTTAAATAAAGTAGCTCTATCAGTTTTTTTTTTTAATTTTTCAGTATTATTCATAATGTCAATCAACTTGATTTTTTTTTTTTTATAAGGATCACAATTTAAAATGGAATACTTCCTATTATTTAATTCTAAAGAAACTTTATTTTAAAAATCACTATTATTTATTAAAATTTCTATTTTAAAAATGGTATTTAAATAAAAAATATTTTTTTAATAATTTTTAGTAATAGGCAAGGTTATGATTCAATACAAAAAGGAGCATATCTGACCAAAATTGTCAATAGAGTCTTTCAAATAAGAGTGGGAGGAGTTGGACCTTAAATGAGTTTGTTTAGCTGTAAACTTCACTCTCCTATTTTGAATGGATCCTAGTGAAACTTTTGTCCATATTCCTCTATATTTGAATATTTTATTTTTACAAACCTTTTTTCTATAATATATATTGATAGATAATCTTAACATTATAAATGTAATCTTTTAAATAGTAAACATTCTAAAAGTTAATATTTGACTTTTGAAAAATATGAAAATAAATTTCTAAATGGAATTCTTACCTATAATAATCATGCATCATTGGACATATTTTATCTATTCAAAAAGGTTAGTAGAATGAAATATTAGATATTTGAATTCTATGTTATTAAAACCAAGACAAATTTAGTGTTAGTTATCATCAAAAAAAAAGAAAAAAAAATCTTAAAACTAAACATTTAATTTATTAGTAAATTTTTTAAAAATCATTTCTTTATTGGTTTGACAAGAGACCATTCTTGTTTACCCAGTAGAAACTGCTTCCACTTTGTTGAAATCAAATTCTTTTTAAACATGTTGCAATAACATAAATTTTTCTTTAAAAGAAGACTTTTACAAAAATATTGCATAAATAACCTTTATTTGTAAACAAATTATTGAAAATTACAATTTTTGCCTTTTATTTGGAACTTTTCTTTTATTTGGTTTCCACCTAAAACACTTCCTAATCAAAAGTTGTCATTTCTATTGACATCTAATTTCCCTCATAGCATTATTATGTAAATTAGCTATTGTCATTGACTAAAAGGTCCATATAATGCTGATATCTTCAGAATTTTTTCAACTAACAATCTTAAAATTGCAACTGCCATAAAATAAAATTAAAATGCACACAGTAATGTAAAGTTATAGATACAGTTAAAACAGCATAGAGAAGATATACAGATTGCAGCATCATCATAATGCTCAAAATGGCAAATACCATGTGAGGTGTGGTAAATCAGGTTAATAGAGATATATAAATTAATCATATATGTATTTTAATATAATTTTAAAATGTTTAAATATATTATAATTTAATAATTACTGTACTATTATCCTTAATATTTACATTGAGAGAGGGTAAGCTGTATGACTAATAATTTATTTTATTTCATGTGTTATAGCATCGGCCAGGAAGTGAACCTGCTAACCCGGAACAACTGCTTGTAAGGCAGCTGTACTGATCTCTCGTCCACCAATGCTTGACAATAATTTATTATTTTTATCATGTAAATATAAAGATTTTACATAGATATAAAAATAAACATCTACTTTTAAAAATAAATTTAACATAGAAAACTATTCTAAATATATATTTAAATTATTGTGTTTCAGCGTATGTGTGTTTTAATGAAAATCATACAAGATTTATAATGAGGAGTAAAAGGTATATCATTGAAACTGGCCAAATCATTAATCTGCAAAAATTTACAAGATCGGGAATAATTTTAAAAAAGCAATACACTGATAAAATTTTATTAGTTAGACTTTGGATAATTCCACTTCTTATATTTTATTCTTTAAATCAATTTAAATAACCGTTTATCAGAATTTTACTCCAGAGTTTCTTTCATTCAAATTGATTGATTCATTCTTCTGCAATATTTATGCTATATCATCATTCAGTAATTAATTAGAAATTTGTTCTGCAATATTATTTAAAATTGCTTGTTTAAGTTTTATCCAAATATTATTACTAATATGATACGATACTTTTTTTTCCTATGATTATATTATAAGTTCTTGGTTATTCTTAGATAATAGTGTATATAATATAGAATTATAGTTACATTATTAAAAAAAACACACACACATATATAGTATTTATACCTTTAGAACTCTAGATTCAACTCTCTGGTGCTTAAATATCATATAAATCAAGAGCTACAAACCATTGTATATATATTCTATTTATTTTTGTGATTAGTGTATTGATCTATTTTTTTTTGTTTTCAAGTCCGTTGACAAAGTCTCAAACTCTTTTTTTTTTTTTTAAACCACTTAAATTTCTAATTTTGTTGATGGATTTTATTCTACCCTTTTTTTCTCCCTACGTAATGAATGTACTGTTTATAAAGCAATAAAAATATTTCCAAAAGATTTGTTTATTTATTTATTTTGTATTTAGTGTATAATATTTATTCTTTTATTTTTCTGTTAACTATATTCATGTTTTACGGAGATCAGTATATGTTTATATAGTTAATTTTTTGTGTTAATCCTTAAATCTGTTGAAAGTGTCGGTATACTAGTATACTAAAATATCACTTCTATTATATAACTCCAGTGATTAGCGTAATACAAGTAAAAAATTGCCGCTAAAGCTATGTACAATTTTATAAGAAATCCTGTTCCCTTGATTAAATAAAACCAATATCTATAAACTAGTCTGAAATGTGATTTGCACTCAACTATTCTTGTTTTTTATAGATACTCTGCACTCAAGTAGTTTAAAGTGGAATACGGCTGGCAATAACATTAATAAGTATATACTGTGTTGACTTTTAAAATACTCTTTTTTTATCTTGTTTTTTTTTTTTAAAAAAAAATATTAGCCTATCTATGTACAATAATTAATTGCTAAAAAAAAAATATATATAGTTTTGAACAGTTTAAACAAATGACATGAGAAATAAAGGTTCTTGAATTGATTCCCAGCTTTCAAAAGTTAAAAAAAAAAAAAATCAGCTTGATCATAATTGTATTCAGTCTGATATTTTGTTTTTTAAACATTCTCAGATCTCCCTTGCAACTAATCATACAATAAATAAATAAAATGTTCGATTATTGTTGATAGATTGTTATTCTTATTTATATTACTCTTCCATTCAATGGCTTAATCCTTTTCAAAAAAAAATGAACATCAGTGTAAATGCAACTATTTTTTGTATCAGCTTCTTTAATATACATATATATGCACATACAACTGTTATCTAAGGACTCATTTTAAAGCAGAAAATTTAGCTTACTTTTAAAAATGTTTATGTTGAGCCAAATAAAATAAAGAAATATATTACCGTTTCAATATTTGACAAATGAAATGCAATTCTAGACGACACTAGAGGCTGTCGTGGTTAAGTTTTGGGCTTACACACTGAATGCCATCAGCTGTGAGTAGAAATGAATTGCAACCAGAACACTGGACAAGTCCATTCTATTAGGTGAGTTAGGTTAATAATGTGCTACACTTAACTAGAAAAGCCAACTGGCTTAAAAATCCCCAGAGGATCGATTTAATGACGCTATCACTATAGAAACCGGTGCGAGCAAAATACTTTATAAAGAAAGAAATTATGCGTACGCACGTTTTTTAGACTAGAAGATCTTTAGGCAAGATATTTCAAACTTTAAAAACAGATTTAAACAACATATTCCACGGCAAAAATTTAAATCAGGTGAGGAGATGAAAGTGTATGGGGGGGGGGGGTAGTAAATGAAAACAAAACACAGTAACATAGAATTAATAATTTAAAAAGGAAAGAAAGATTTTTTTAAAAAATGCAAAAAATAAAAACAATATCCGGTAACTGTCAATAATAAATATTTTTAAGTTCGTACACTTAATACGTTTCCAAATGTATGTGTGTGCTTATATATTTATAATTAAAATAATTAACAAAAAGAAATATACCTATTGTTTACCAAAATAATAAAACAATAACTTTAATTAATAATAAAATTTAAATAAAGTCAAAATTTAATGATTTATTTATATAAAAAAAAAAACCTCGCTGTTAAAGTAGCAATATCAAGTCAGAGAAAATATATTCATTTGGATTAATAATAGTCATTAAAATAATAATAAATGCAGTTAAACTTAAAAGTATAGAAAAAAATAATTTATATTTTAAAAAAACTTGAAAGCTGATATTTAGTACATAAAATAAAAGAAAGCTAAGAATTTGTTGTTTTTTTTAAAAAAAAAAAAAAAAAAATAGAATTGTAATAATCCAAATAAAAAGAAAACGTTATTTTAATTACCTGTAGAAGGCGGCAAAATCATAGTTTCGTAATTGTTTATTAACAGATATGTCAAAATTCTATATTATTAAAAAAATGTTTGAAAACATTCTGATAAATACAAGTTAGTTTTGCATTAAAGAACTCTTTAAATGCATTGCAAGAAGTTGGCTATCAATATATCGAAAGCCAGCTTATGTATATCTGTGTAGATATACTTTAAAAAAAAAAAAGTCTTTAAAAAATAAATCATGCTTAATTTTTATTGTAAAACAGAGATGTAATCAAGAAATATTAACTTCAGTATTACTATTAAAACAAATCATATAGTATACACTCATAAAATCTATTAAAATTGCAACAAAACAATTAACTAAATATTTGATTCCAAACTACAACTGTAATTAGAACTATGGTTTTTTTTTTGGTCGTTAAAATAAATATTTCTTTTGATATATTAAATATTAGATCTATATATATATCAACTTCCTTCTTCACGCTCCCTCATCTTTAAGTGAATTTCATTGTTAAGTAAATTAGGCTTTTTTCCTACTCCCAAACATATATGATATCAAATCAAAAATTTACTTTAACATAATATTAGTTTATTGATAGAATTATATGTTATTAGTTATGCATGTTTAATTATTTACTATTACAATTAATTAAAACCAATGGTTTTTTTCTCTCCCTCTTTTCTGGATAATTGTAATAGTCAACTAAATGTTCTAGGCATTCATACTGAAAAGATTGCTTTTATAATTTAATCTTAACTTTCATTAATGCTTGGCGTGCTTTGGATATGTAAAATGTCATAATTATAGCATTATTACTTCTTTAGTGTTCCTAGCTTTTAAGTACACTTGATAAATATTTTAATATTTAATAACATTTACATTTGTTTTATTTGATATTCAAAAAATTTAAATGTTGTTAAATATTAAAATATTTATCAAATATACATAAAAGCTCTGAACAATACTAGCATTATGATATTTTACAAATCCAAAGCATCTGTATGAGCGCCCAAAATATTTAATTGAATATTATAATTTATTAAATATTTAAAATAAAAACAAAACAAGGTTAATATGATATATATTTTTTATTTCTTTTTCATGTTATTGCTTCATTTCATAATCTTTTGAATCTAATCATCAAATTCTTTTACTTGACTTTTTGGCACTGCAAGTATACAACCAATAGATCTAGAGTGTTTCATTTATGGCTATTTTTTAGCATTTATTTTAGGATTTTGTGCTTATTTGATAGCAAAACCTTAAAATGAATAATGATTGATATTAATTCTAACTAAAATAACTAGGGTCATCACTGTTCAAAGAAAAATAAATCAATCTCAAGGTAGTGGGTTTTCAATTCAAGGGATTCGCTTAACATTGTACTCAAAATCTTTTGTTTTAATCTTCAAATTGAAAATAATAAGTTGACAAATGATATTTTTACTTATTTATTTTTATTTTTGTAAAATTAAATGAAATATTTATTTTTAGTAAGTATATGATTTTCAAAATTTGGATATTATTTAAACATTATTTAATTCAAAGAAGTTGTAATAATATTAAACCTAAAGTGATTAGTGGAAAAAAGATTACTAAAAAGATTGTAACTATTATTTTTTTTGCCTTTTTTTTTTTTTTTGTAATTATAAGTTGAATTTTTAATTACTAGTGAGATATACATTATTTGGATGTATTTGTTAATAAAGAAATTTGATGCAGAATTATTTATTGATTTTTAAAAATCAAATTTTAAGCTGAAAGCTAAAACAAATCCTTGTTCTGATTATTTATTTCACTTTATTAATCTTTTTATTTATATGCAAAGTTCATATATTTAAGATGGCTTATTTTTTAAAGTTATGATTTTAATGAATATTATGAAAAATGTACTGTTTTAATGAAGAATACAGTTTTATTCAAAAATAAAAAGCATGAAAATATTTATCAAATTGCTATATAAGAATATTCAAAATACTACACATCTAAACTATTAAAGTTAAAGAATCACTTTTTCCTATTCATGGAAATCTCTTACCTTCTATCAGATTTCATATTTATATTTGCAACCTTGTTCTAGATAATGACTTAAAGAAACATTGTGGCTGGTTTGATTTTCAGTATATGTGATTAAAAGTTTTTTCATCTTGTAATAAAGCTACCTATCTTTCTAATTGTTCGAATATTCAGAGAAATGATATTTATATTTTTTTAAACTTTTTATAATTGATGGTGGAGAGTTAGAACATTGCTTCCATAATGTTCAGATGTACTGCAATAGGTGATAAATATATGTTATTTAATTACAGAAATTACTGAGTCACTTCACTCATATTGTATTTTCCAAAGTTATTTGTGTAATGATGTTGGCATATATTTTAATTTCCATTTATCCCAGATAGAAGATATCAAAAATAAGAAAGCTTATAAGTGCAAGATTTGTATTATAGTGGAGTTCATTTATGTTATGATAGTAAAAAAAAATGTATTTTTTTATTTTTAAAACTTTATTTTTTTTGCTTCCGTTTTCATTATTTTGAGAGATATTTTTAATAATACACCTGGGTCTCTTTTTACGCGGACTTATTTAACATGATTTTGAAGTTACATGATTCATGTTTCCTTGGAAGTCAAACTCCGATAATGCGCTATTACTTTAAATAATAAATTTTGCGCACTTACGTCATATTGAAAGTAATAGCATATTATTGGAATTCGACTTTCATCTTAGTAATTTCAATATTTTCAGTGCTTTATAATAGTAAGATTTTATGCAATAATGAAATTAAAATCATGATTTCCACATTTTATATATACACACATTAAATTTTACAAGATTATAATGTAAATTTGTTCAAACATTGTGCGTGTTAATTTTGCATTTTAAATCACATTCTGTTTTTGCTTTTTAAAAAAGAACGTAATCAATTATTATTTTCTTATTAATGACACTATTCATTAACGTGCTCTTAAATTCCAATGAGAGCTAAATGGTTGTATGTCTGGATATCGCGAGCTTCATAAACAATTAATAAAATCATCATCTCAAAGAATAATTACTAATTACGTTGTCACCAGAAAATCATTAACACAACATGAGAGTGAAGTTGGCACTAGTTGTATTTCCTCTTGTGAAGAATCTGATTTTTTACCAGTTTGCAAACGAGCCTGTTTATCGATAATAATTAAAATGTGTATAAAAAATGTAAATTACTGTACTGTAAATTATGCATAAAAATATATTATTTTGAATAAAATTAAATATTATAGTTTAAAAAAATTTGTCTTGTAACAATTTTTTTTAAATTTGAAATTTTTTATTAATCATATTTTATTTTCTTATTTTTTTTTTTGCGTGAATTTTAAAGTAATTTTACGTTGGTGCTTTGCTTTTATCTGACTTTTGAAAAATCACAGTCCATATCCCCCTTTTTTTAAGATAAGTTATGTCTATTTTTGCGCGATTTCGTTTGCGCGTGATTTCTGAGGAACCTATCTATCGCGTAAAACGAGACCCAGATGTACATATGAAATATATTTATTTTTATATCTTATATAATGAGAATTCCAATAGCTCTTAACAAGCTTTTCAGAACATCCCTTATCCCCAGACCACTTTCTAGCTCTGGCTTTCAAGCTATTGGCATGCTCATTATATAACATTTGTAATACAAGCTTATTAAATTAAGTTACTTGATTTCCTTGCAATTATTATTTTTATATTAGGTTTTTAGAAAATTTAATCTTACTTGGTGAATAATTAAAAAGTTATATAATTTTAACTAACATAGAAAGGTCAGTTTTTTTTCTTTTAGCTAAATCTGTGACTTTTAATATTTTGTATTAGTTTATTCATATCTAAAAATATTTTTAATAATATTATTTACTTATAAATACCTTATTTTTTTCATACATTATATTTTATTTTTTTTTAGAAAAAGATTAGTAAATGATGAAACCTATTAAATTGTGCCCAATTCTCTTTAATTTATTTGTATATGTTTCAAAAAACTTTATTCAAGAAAATATAAAATACAGATATTACAGTTTAGAAAAAAAGTACAAAGCTAGTCAGAGAATACTACATTATGTTACAATGAGTACTTTTCAGCAATGTTCAATAAATATTTCTATAATTATATATATTTACAATTAAATAGAAAACAGAAAATATATCTCACTAAAGGTTGGAGGACTGATGTAAGAGTGATCAAGTAACAAATAATTCTATAATTATGTATATTTATAATTAAATAGAAAACAGAAAGTTCATTACTAAAGGTTGGGAAAATGATGTAAGAGTGACCAAGTAACTGTGAAAATGCTTGGTAGAATGAATTTTTTATCTCTTGTTTTATTAATGTTAATTTGTATTTCAATAGTATTAGATTGTCATTTTGTATTATTATTGTAAAAAAAATGCACCATAATGCATATAATAAAAATGTCATACTTCTTATTTCTGGAAAGTAGGCATTTGGAAAAGATTCTATAATTGAATGTATAGTGACATTCTTTTTTCAGTATATTTTGTAAAATAAGATTGAATATATTGTAAGTTACTACAATCAAACAATACGTTTTGGCTGTCTTCTTCTTTATAGCACAATTTACATATAATGTCATTGTTAAGTATGCTTCTCTTATATCTCCTGAAATATAAGGTTGGTAATGATCATTTGTTTATTTTGTGTAGGAAATTCAAAAATTTGGGTTCAAGAGTCCAATATTTAAACTATGTATTTTTATTATTAATGTCAAACAATGGCAAGTCTAATGTATAATTTGTGTTTGGCTATAGAAATAACATGTTTCCTAGCAATGCCATTTGTCTTGTGGGAAAGTTATGTTAGAATTAGATATTGATTTAATAGGTTCTAAGGTTGAATGCAAGTATTTTGTTTATGGAGGAGGTTTGTTTGTAGGCATTATTTTGAGAATGAATTTTAAATGTGAGTATATTCTTATCATGGGTGTTATAAAATTAATAGTTTTTTGCATCCACATATAGAGTGTAATGCTAATCCATTTAGTTTGATATGATATTGCATTTGCTCTGAATATACTAGCATTATTTTTTTCTTCCTTACAAAAGCTTTCTACATTTTAATGAGACTATAATCATATACAGTAAGTGATATTTCTAGTAATTAATATGTTTATAAGTGATTTTTTTGAATATAACAAAAGATATGCTTTTGAGAGGAAAGTTATAGTGTGTTCTGTTATTTGAACATGTTTGGTCTTTGCATAGTCATGTGACCAAGTCAAAGGAGAATCCTAAATAGTCAGTAAGTTTATCCTAAAGTATATATGAATGTGCCTCGCCCATATATATATATATATACACACACATCTGTCATATGTTTTATTAAGACTAAATTTTAGTTTTTATAAGTGCAAATGTATTCATGTAAAATATTAGTTAACGTTTGTGTTTATTTTTTAATTGTTAGAAAAACTGTTATATCATCTATATATATATAGGCTATGCAGGCTACATTACAACCAAATATAGATAGTAGATGTCTAAGTAGTATATTTGTGTATGTGGTGAACAGCTGTGCACGAAGTAGAGATCTTAGTAATATTGATTGCCATTTACAATTATATATATTTGTCTGTTTATTAATAAGTTTGTGAGCAAATATAATATGGATTTTAGTGTTGTTAGGTTTTGTCTATTGTTTTCATGAGTATGCAAATGGTATTGAATCCAAGCAATCTTTATATCCAATTGAACTGATATCAGACTGTATTTTTTTTTTTTTGTATTTCACACACTATCAGTGACAGTTTTGAATACAAAGACTTTTTGTCTTATTGAAGAGCCTTTTTAAGCAAGTTGTGCCTGTGATAGCAAAAGTATAGGATGTGATTCAATTTTGTTTTTTATTACTGTTTTAAGTAATTTAATATCCAATAAAACCATGGATATAGGCCTTATGTTTTGCATTTAAAATGTTTATTTTTTTATGAATGGTATTATTGCTATTTGGATATGAATCCTGAATATGATATATTTCTTTTGACAGAAATTTGGCCATATCTGCAAGATAAGTAGTAGTGAACTGATTTAAGTGTGCAGAAACAAACTTAGGTATACCTGGTGGTCCTGGGTAGCATTATTCTGGCATTTTTTTCAAATTTTTATAAAATTATGGAGTTTGAATTCTTCTGGATCATCTGGTATTTCAAAGTAGTTACAGAATGGTTTGAATACTGGCTCATTCTAAAGTATATTCTTAAAGTGTGTGAAGTCTGTTGTTTGCATATTATCATCTGTGACAACTACCACATCTCCAGCCATTATTACCCATGGAACTTTGTTAAAAGTGGTCAGCCTAGTTAGATATATTGTCTAGACCAGATATGTGATAAAATACTAGATCTACCAATGATGAGTACCTGTCATTATTGAATGAAACAGAATTACTTGACAGAAATCTTTCACCACTCATAAGTGGACTATTGATGGGGTGCAACCATTTATTGATTCATAATATTAAATAATGATTTTAACATTAATATTAAAATGTTGAACTATGACTCAAAATTCTCACTTGGGTTAGGTGGATAAACATTAAAATGTGATAGGGTTAAGATCTAAAATTATATTTATTGTTACTAAAATTTCACAAAAAATGTCTTCATTGGCATTTATGAAAGCTTTTATTTTTGAAAAATATTATTTTCTTCTTTACTATAACTATTTTAATGATTCCTGTTCTTAAAAACAAACATTTCCAAATAAAATCTAATTGTAATCACGTTTTTGGTTTAAAATAAATATTTTATAACTATATTGCATAAGTAGGCATAAATGTGTGAATAAATTACTGAAAATTATAATTTTTCTTTCTTTAATATTAAAAAAAAAAGCAGTTTTCAAAAGTCTGAGATCAAATAATCTACCAATCATTGGTGTTGTCAAGTTGTTGTTTTGTGTGTGTGTGTGTGTGTGTGTTATGATACAACAAATCATGATGTTATTGGCTTCAAGTTCATATTTTTTTAACTGATAATTTTACTTCCAATTCCTACTATTACTACAAAAAAAGGAGAACTGACAAATTAAAGTTATACATGACTGAAAAATGCAAATAAAGGCCAAAGTGATAGCACTGCCATAATGAGTCACTGCTAGTTGAAAAGGGATTAATAAACTTCTTCCAAATACAGTTTTATATTTACTGTAATATTCCTATTAACCTATAAATATATTTTTTTATTATTTCTACTTCTAATATTCTATACACTTAATAAGCAATTTTTTTTTCTTCATCTTTTTTCAACTTACTGAAGAAAGATTCCATACACTTAACAAGTAAATATTTTTTTCTGAAAAAAGATCATGTTTATGACTTTTCTTTTTATCACAAATACTACTATAAATAGTATAGGTATCATATCATTAATACCAAATATTAAACAGAATATTTAATCATGCAATATGAAAAATTATTTAAAAAGTTTTAAATAGATTGACATTTGATAGAATAGTGCAGGAATAGTCAATATTTTACAGTGGCAATTTTTTCATGCATGAATTCAATATATGTCCTACAACTTTTGCCATATTATTCCATTTTTATATAAAGTATGTTCATATAAATAAATAATATTTAGCAATTTGTTCATAATATAATAATAATCCATCGAAAAGATTTAAAATTTAAATCCTGCTTACTTTAATAATATTTATGCTCTTTTATTATACAAAAATTGTAAATAAAAAAGATTGTAACTAGCTGGAGATATAATTAAAACATAAAAATGTAGCTGCGTAAACATACAAAACCATACGTGTGAGCAAAAAAAAGAAGATGACTGTTGTTACGAGTCATATCCATTCTGACAGACTTTTAATTGAAAACAGGTGAACATTTTTAAAAAATCATTGATAATACTATTTTGTTTTTAGCAATTTTATGAATGAAAATAATTTTTATAAAGAATAAAATTGTAATATTAAACAAAACTATTACCAGCTTAATCTGAATTAGACAGTTTTAGAAGATTAAAAATACATATTTACTGTATGGCCAAGAAACAAAAAAAAAAAATATTTTATTTTTTGGTAAATTCATTGAATTTGTATTATTGTTATCATTATTATTTTTCAACTGGATTCTTTGTTGACATTTATTCTAATATCAACACAAAATACAATAGAATATGTCAGTAAATCTTAATTCAAATGATATTAAATTATTTCTTGAAAATAGTCTAAGAACTATCATTGTTTGTCATGAAATTAATATGAATAATTTTAAGTCTCCTTGCTTTTATATTTCTGCTCCTGCACATAAACATAATATCTCATAATTTATGTTCTTGTGGTGCTTCCATTACTTTTTTTTATGGATTTTGGCCAATTCTTTAAGGTTTTGATTGAATTTATCTTATCTTTCTTTTTCTTTTTTTGTCTCTTTCTTTTTGTTTGCTTTATTTTTATTATCCTTCTAGATAGCATGGTAAGCCTTTCTTATTTTTATATAAATATTAGAAGGAAGCAACTAAATGTGTCCAAATTAAACAATTTTTTGAAACGGAATGCTTTATTCTTATATTACTTACAGAAGTTCAGTTAAAATAAACAATTTCCTGATTGTTCTTTCCTTGATAATAGGTTTATTTTAAATTTTTTTTTCGAACTGAAAAATCTATGGAAAATATTACTAGAGTAGATGGTACTTTTATTGCTATTCATAAAGATATTTTTTATAAAGATCTTCATTTTATTTTATTTTTTGCAAGTCTACATGATATGAAATTATCTTAAATTACAATTTTAAATTTATTTTAGATAATATTTATTTTAAACCCACGTTATCATTGTTGGAGCTGGATTATTTTTTGATGACACTTGAAGACTTTTTTGATTAGCTATAATAGTATTATTATTGGTGGTTTAAATATTCCATATTTATTTCAAGATTGAATTACTACACACTTCTCTCTCTCTCTCCCCCCCTCTCTCTCTCTCTCTCTCTCTCTCTCTCTCTCTCTCTCTCTCTCTCTCTCTCTCTCTCTCTCTCTCTCCCTCTCTCTCTCTCTTTTTTGTCTCCTAAGAGTTATAGAATGTTACGGTTTTGTAAATTTTTGGGATTGAAGCAATATTACCAATTTATTAATACTCTCGCAGTAGTTAGTAATTTTCAATTTGTCTCTGTTAATTTTCCTATAGGTGCTCATCATCCCCCTATTGAATTTTATATTAACATTTATCAAAAGTTAGTTATTCTAATATTTCAAGAAAAAATTATAGGAAAAGTAATTATATTGATTTTTGTAATAATTTTTCCAAAGTTAATAGGGATTTATTATATTCATATAATGTTGTAAACCATTGCTTAGATTATTTTTTACAGATTTTTAATACTTTTATTGATTTATATATTCCCAATAATTTTTTTTCCATAAGAGCTTTCCTCTCTCATTAAAATCATTAAAAGGAAATCTTACCATTTAAAACACAGAATATCTTTTTTATAATAATTTTATTAATTTCAGACGATTATCTAAATATGTTTATAAAAAAGATTTCCAAAAAAGATCACAAAAATTGAATTTAATCTTTCTTCTAACCCTAAAGAATTATGGGATTTCATTAATAAGTCTGGCTTGGGTAAGAAAAGAGTTCAAGCTATCCATAGTTTTAAATTAAATGCAGATGACTTTGCCAAAAATTTTTCTGACTTATATTATCACATCATACAGTATCTTCAAAAACTATATCATCTTGCTATTCAACTGTTCACTCTTTGATTGATCTTATTTTTTAGGGATGGTATTACTGTAGCCATCAAGTGACTTAAAACTTATTTTAGTTTAGGAAATGATAATAGTCCTTTTATTTACAAAAGTCTAGCTGAATTTATTGCAATACTTCTTGCCTTTATTTTTAATTTATCATTTATCTTCTGTGTTTTTCCTAATGTTTTTAAATGTATAATATGATTCCCGTTTTTTAAAAAAAGCTCTAGCAATTTCGTTAAAAGCTATAGATCTACTTCTGTTTTACATATTATTGCTGAATTTTTGAGAGATATATTTATAATAAAACTATTTCAGATGTTAATAAAATTATTTTTTCTTCACAACATGGTTTTATTCCTAATAGATTTATTGAAATTAATTTGCTAACAATTTATGATCAGGTAGCACATGGGATTGAGGATCAGCAGAAACTTGATGTTATTTATTTTGATTTATCAAAAGCCTTTAATAAATTAGACCACATCATCCTTCTCACAAATTACATAAAATGTTTTTTTTTACTAAACTTATTTATTGGTTTCAATACTTTCTTTGTAGTCTTACAGCATATGTCAAATTCAACAGTAATATTTTATCTAATTTTGAATGCAATTTAGTTGCTCCCTCAAGGCAGTATTTTAGCATCTATGCTTTTTAACATTTGTAATAATGTCCTTAAGGATTGCTTAAAATCTTCTTATCTTTTGTGCTATACTGATGTCTGTAAAATCTTTACACGAATCATATCAATGATTGATTGCACTCTCCTTCAGAAAGATATTAATAACTTTAGTGCTTGGTGTAATCTAAATAATATGACAGTTTTAATAACTGTGCTCTTGTTTTATATCTGAAGTTTTGTTTTTATTTTATTTTATTAACTCTCACAAAATTAATTCTGTTGAATCCCAAAAACATTTGGGAGTTTTATTTTTTAGCAATGGATTCTTTCTTCATCATTTAGAAATGATTGGTAGTAAAGCTTTTAAAATAATGGGTGTTATTCTTAGGTATGGTTATCATTTCAGTGATGGTACACAAAATTATTTTTCTCATTGATTTTTCCTATCATTGGATATTGTTCAATCTAACTTTAAATAAGGATGTAATAAGTTCTCCACATATATTCACTAGAAAATAAAGTTGTTTTTCATCTTTCTTTTAGAGAGAAATATAGAGATCTTATATAGAGATCTTAAATATCTTTATAAAATCATTAGTCAACAAATTATTCTATCCAATATTATTTTAACTATTATGATTGGGTCTTATGAGCCTGATTTTCGGTCTGCTTTTGGCTGTTATATTCGATCTTGTCGATCCAATGTTTTTAAATGTTCTTCTTTATTCAACTATCCTCTTTATACTATCAGATTTGTAAAATTATTAAATTCAAATGGCATTGCTGATTAATCTAAATTTACTTCGTTTATTTATATAGGTATTTTTTACTTTTTTGATTATTACTTTTTTTTTTATTATGTTATATGCTGTTGTTTAGCATTTAAATAAATGAATTTAATTATTATTATTAGTTTTCTGAATACTAATAAAAATTTGTAATAATATGGTTGAACTATTTCCATCATCTACTTGACTTTAAAAAAATTCAAACTTTTTTAAACTTTCAAACATATTCAAATGTTAATAATCGCACACACAGTTGGTATTGTTCTTTTTCTTCTACAGATATTAATGGCCTCATAGTGACAATACTAAAATAGAAATATTTAATATTAGATAATGGAAATAGTCCCTAAAATATCATTACATATCGTTACTAAAATATCATCATCACAAACCTTCAGACTAAAATTAATAAAAAAATGTTTTCTAATTACAATATAACAAGATTGAAAGCTCATTTTCATTTTTATAATCAGAAATTCTGTGCAACACATTTAGTTCCAAGATGTGCCACATTGGGCACATGTGCTTTATGTTGACCATTTCTGGACTAATGCATATAATTGGAAAATCATACGCAAATTAATCTAAAAACATTTGTGTACTAAGTGAGAACTATTATTATGAGACGCTTCTGTACGATATAAATAATATCCAAGACTATATGATACATTCATTTTGTTTTAATTAAACTCTGTAAAATATAAATTACTGATTAAAAAAAAGTATTAATAGTCATCAAATATTGTACAAATATAATCTTCCATCACATCCGTAAAAGAATGTTTTGTTACATTATACACTTTCTAAAATAATATTCAAAAAAACTTTTTCACTTACTGTATAATGGAAAGGCACTGATTTTACTTAATTGTCATCAGTGATAGTTTGTTGCTGTCTTAATATAATTTATCCTACTACCTCAATTTTAGAATTAGAAATTTTACCTCATGAAGGATGTATACTTATTACATGCTATATTTAATATCACAGTATTAGTATTTATTATATAATGAATATGTGCACCAACTATTGAAAATACATCTCCACTAGCAATAAAAGTAGCCTCATATTAAAATCCTATTTTTATTCTGGAATTTTTACCCCGTAGCTAAAAATAGTTAGGTATTCATTTATAGCCTATTATTAAATGATTTTCTGAATCGGCTGTACGTTATCTACATATAAACTAAAATTTTAAGCCTATTTCGAGATCAAATTTCAAAATCATTTGAAATTTCTGATTGTAGATAAGGCGGTCAAACGTTCTAACTAATATGCCGTAGGATAAAGAAAAGTTAGAATGCAGATATGTAGGTACATCTGATTTTCCTTGTCTTATTTTTTAAAATGTTTTATTATCTCACCTTAAATCATCGTATATAGGATAAAAAATTCTCTAGCAATCTTCCACACAAAAAAAAAAAAAACAGTGGCAGAGATAGTTTTACATATTTAACGATCATCTGTCTAATCGTGATAAATATCCACGTAATGACTAAAAATTGGATGAGTTAATTATGTTAGCTTTTAACCAGATATTTGAACAAAAATGCAGAATTTGTTTAATAATTCTTTGTAGGTTCGAAGCTTTTATTGTAGGCATGTGTAACAGTTGTACGTACTACTGTAAATATAAAGATGGCTTTCCAAAAAAAGAAATATATAGGATAAATAAAAATTGTGATCTGTGGAGTATTAAATATTTAAAACTTTTTCTATGACTTTATATGTATATTTTTTTTTATTTAAAATGATTTTTGATTAATTAAAATGAGTATTAAAAATTGATGTATAATTCCTTAGTTTCTGCTCTATTGTTTGTTTGCTAAATGTCGGACTGAATTCCTATAACATTGTAATTGCTTATATCCCAATTTTCTTTTAAATTACATATATTTTATTGATAGCTTCTAATGTTTTGCTTTTGATTACTAATCTTTTTTTTTTTTAAATTCAAGTTTAATAACTTATATTCCTATTTTTGTTAATTTTTTATTTTTATTGTTGTTGAAGAAATAAACTATACCGATAATCAAATTAAGACAAGTTTTGAACTACTTTTAATGTGTTGTGCGCTTTTTAATAGATACGCATGTTTGTGTTTGTGTACATAAATTTCATTTAAATCTGGTAAAATTATAAATCTATCTTTTACAATATTTAATCTAATATTTTCGTTCTTATTTCAATGAGTAAATAATCTTATTGTCAGTTGCTCAGAGGTCACATGATATTTGAGCATACAAATGATAGATTAAGCAGTTTAGTAGTTTCATTCAACTGACCAAATTAAGATTTTTTTTTCCACTTCATTCCATTGAGAATCAAATCAAAAACTTTCAGCTTTGTAATCTTACTTTATTATTATATTAAACTGCACAAATTTTAATAGTACAGTGGAACTTCATTATTCACTATATTTTGTCCCATGCTTACATCATGTATCTCATAAAATAAATAGCTCATGTTTTTTGTTAATAAACTTTGATTACAATAGAATAGATATGCCAATAAACATCACGTGATCACAATTTCTTATGCTTGCTCTTAACTATTATTAAAACAGGCAAAATCCTCTATACATATTGCCACTCACTGCAAACCAGAATGGATGCCAGAAGGCTTGTACATAAAATCCCCATCTAGTGCCTACTCATCCAATATCCCCAGACTAGTTTCTGGCTTGTGGCCTTTGTCAGTGAGGAATCTGGGTATATTGGATGAGTAGGCACTAGATGGAGGTTTTATGCACAAGCCATCTGGCATCCAGTGATTACTCTGGCTTACAGAGAGTGGCAATATGTATAGAGAGTTTTGCTTGTTTTAATAAAATAGATATGGTTTATTGAATTGTAAGTGTACACTACATTTCAACATGCATAATATATCATGCTTTTTATGTATGTAGAATGCATAAATTGTTTTTAATAAGAATGAATGAAAGCATATTTTATAGATCTATTGAATTTTACTTTAAAAAATATTTTCTCTATAATAATTACAATTTTGGAAATATTTTAACACAGTCTCAGTTCTATCAGAAAATGGCGCAATTGGTGCTGTCCTTTTATTTTTTCATTATATTATGTTCAAATTTTTTAACTTTTATTTTTAAAAATAAAAAATAAATGAATAAATTAAGTTTACATGTGTATTTATTTTTGTTTTAAATAATAATCAACCAATTAGTGCATAAAAATAATCAAAAATATTTTATAAACAAGAAAAAAATTATATTTCATTTATACCAAAATCTTTGCATGAAAATTTAATCAGAAAGAAGTAAATACCCATAAAGTATTTTCTTCTGTGTCAAAGACTGTGGGTATCCCTTAAATCTAAGCTGACTGTTTCCTATATGTAAACCCAACTATCCATAACATAATCTTTTCAGATTCTTTTTTCAAATGAAATGTCAATAAAAGTGTTATGGGAAAAATTATATTATTAAAAAATGCAAGTCATTATTACTTATGATAATGTTAATGCATTTTAAAATCATGGAACAGTAATGCTTTTTAGAAATAAACAAGGAATATTAATGACTAGGAAAGCAGGGTTCATTAATAAAGGGGAAATATTTACATATGTATTTACTTGTGTATAAGTTCAATCACATTCATTCAAAAAATATATAAAAGAACTTACTGTACCATATTTATATATTGGACTATTTCTATCATCTAATATATGTATTGAATGTCTTTAGAAAAATTTAACTTTATTTTAAATATTCCAAATACATTCAACTGTTAATAATAGCTCATCAAACAGGTTAGTATATGCACAACATTTCAAGAGGTATTAGTCTTCCCTCTTCTTCAGGTGTTGCTGGCCTGACCAGTGACAGTACTAGCATGGGATTCAAATCGGTGTCCTTAGATTCTTGAATTTTGAATTTTAAGATAACACTCTAACAAATTGTGGCATGATGGCTCAAGAGTGGCTAAATTGGTTAGAGCATTACCTTCAAATTAAAAACTCAAGAATCTAAGGGCCCAGGTCTGTCACTGGTCATCTCAGCAACACCTGAAGAAGAGGGGAGACTAATACTTCTCAAAACATTGTGCATATACTAATCTGTTTGATGTGATATTACTAAAAGTTGAATTTATTTGGAATATTTAAAATAAAGTTAAATTTTTCTAAAGACATTCAATACATATATTAGATGATGAAATAGTCCAATATAAAAATACAACTAGAACACCATCATCACAAACCTTCAGGAAAACTTTAGTCCCATATGTTTATGTATTTAATTAAAATGAATAGTGATATCATGACTTTAATACAGTTAAATATGCTCTAGATAAAAAAAAATAATTTTTTTTTAATAATTTTTTGGCCCTATAGAAATATAATAGAAATTTATTATCCAGGACACATCATCTCTAGTTGTTTTGATATTTTTCATGTCATCTTCAACTTTCTGAATGATATAAATTTTGTAAAACTTAAACCATTTTATTACATGAAATACTGTAAATTAAATTCAGAAAAAATAACAAAGTTGAGTTTTCAACATAAGCCAAAGAAATTAATTAATAAACAGGATTGCATAAAATGCTTTACAAAAGAAGATGACTATTTATTGTATTCATTTATTATTAACATTCATAAAAAGCACATGCACAATAGCTTGAAAAGGCTGATCTTTAATGTATTACAATTTATAAAGCACAGCACTATAAAAATAAATGCTTATTTACATATTTATTGTATTGTAAAATTTATTAAATTTATAAATGTCTGGTTTGTTTTTAAAGCTTTAGACAATTGATTGTTTAAATTCTTCCCTTGTGGTGGTTTTATTAAACTTTGAATTTTCAATTTCATCAAATTTATTTTTATTCTTTATTATAATTTCAGAAATTTGACATTATCTGTTAGAAATAAATGTTTGTAAAATGAGAATTATTCTTAAAAATATTATTTCATCTCTGCAAATTTGAAAAAAGAAGTAGTAAATTGAAGTGTGCAATAAGATAGATAAGGATTCAGGTTTTATGTTGACAAATTTTTAAAAATTAACTCTCCTGTACTCTGATAGATTTATTTGTTCTCATTAGAGTTAAGCTTTTAACTTTCACTTCAATATTAAACTATTATTATTTATTAGAATACATAAATTTTACCTCATTTGATAGATATTTTTGTTTAAAAATTAAACAAATTTTTAAAAATCACATTTGATTTTCAGAATTATTTTAAAAATTAGATTTTAATGAAAAAAAAAGCACTGTCATATTATCAAATTTCAAATAGTGTAGGTTCAATTTGCAAAATTAATGAAATCTTCCAATTTATGCTTTAATAGTTTAATTATTTTTTTTTTGTAATTTTTACAATATCACTAAATGTTATAACAGTCTGTTTAATGATAACGTTTCTAGACTTGTATTTTCTGCAACCTTAATCTCTATGAACATTACACAGAAGAATATATTCTTTTATATTTAAAAATAAAACATTTCTGTAAAAAATAAATGTAATAATATATATATGATTTCTAATAATTGTTACACAATTATGATATAAAAATAATCATAAACTTTCCAAAAAATCAAGTTTTTAGACCATCATAATATTTTCTTGAAGTAATCTCACAAAGTTCCAGATGGCCAAATATATAATGACTATTCATCATCATGTGGTTTAAGAAACTCTGAAATTCCCATTTGTTTGATTATCCTGTCATCTTTTGAATTTGTTTGAAATTAAAATATTAAAAAAATATATACATGAATTTAAATCTGTAAAAAAAAAAAAATGTTAAAATTTTTAAGTAGAGGTAAAAAATGCAAATTAATTTTTTTAGATTTCTCAGACCAAGTCCATCACCTGAATTAATGGTTTGGTTTTAAAAAAAACTATATATTTTCAATTAAAACCTATATATTTTAGTTCAATTTCTAAACTGTAATGGATTATTATTCAGACAACTTAAAGCTAATGAAATTTTATTTAAAATACTGTTTATAGTTTTTTTAAAACATGATCAAAATATATGTGTGGTGCTCTATAGGAAATTTTTTTTTTTCATGATTGAAGTATCTTCTTCTAAAAGTAAATATACTTGAATCTAATTACATTATTCTTTTAAAGTAATAAATATTACTGAAATATTTTTCATTTTTCATTTTTGAAATCAAAACAGCAAAAGAATACTTTCAAAAGCAATCACAAGTCCTTTCATGAGAATAGAACAAGGTTGTTACCAATTGCTGATAATAAGGAGTGTGTTTCAGTTTCATTGTAGCCGCTGTAATTTAAAATCTTGCCATCTCTGGGTTGTTTAGTTATTAATTCTGCTATTAGAAAATGGGTGTAAAATAAACAAAACACTATTAAACATAGCTGCAGGAAAGTGATTTAAAGCTGCACAATCTCATGCACATTAAAGCACAAGAGTTCTTCATGGCACTTTGAAATGCAAAAGTGGCTGCTGCATTCTCAAATTTATTAAATTTATAAATTGTAATGTTTTTGTTTATTTGCATTTTTTTCTAGATAACTAATAATCAAAGTAATGTATATTTATGTAGCATATGTAAGTGAAGTAATGTATATGACTTTACTACAGTAGTAAAATCTTAAAAAGGAATTACTTTAGTCAGAAAAAAATGATAATTGTTTGTCTACCTACATTGCTATTGGGTCGTATTAAAATCTTTTCTCCTTCTAAGCTCTTCCATGGTAAACTTACACCAGTTATTTATTTTTTTAGGTACGGATTTTTTTTTTATGACAGCTTAACTAATAACAAAATATTACAAAAGAATCTCCATAGATTCCAGCCAGTAAATAGATTCATCAGTGATTTTATTAAGTCCTTCAATTCTGACACCGTAGCAATAGATTTGGCAGTCATGAACTATGTTGTTCTTAATTTGTGTTTGCTCATTTTTTCTAAATCGATGGCTGATAAATTTTATTTACTAAGCAGATGAGCTTACTGACTATGGAGTGTCCTCAATCTTTTGATGAAACTCCAGCTGCTCTAGAAAATTCAAATCCTGTTAGCTTTATTACAGGATTTCGAAAAAAGAAATTTATTTTGAACATCACAAGAATTTCATTTTTTACACGCCCATAATTCTTTTATTGTAGATTCTTATTTGAGAATCCAAAAAGAGGTCTTTTCGATTTGAGATGAGGCTTAGGTAATGAAACTATATCTTGAGTTATTGGCAAATCTATCTGCTTAACAGTTTCTTGTACATTTTCTGTGAATCAACTTCTTGCGAGTAATACGGAAAGAACTGTAAGCGACCAATATTTTTATAAAGTTTATATTCCACAAATATCTATCTAAAATAAGAAAAATTAAAGCATTATAAAGAAATACTGTGAATAATGAAACAAGAATTTAATTATTTTTCCGTCAATTGACTATTAGATTATTTGTCATTTAATAAAATTTGACCGACCAAAATAATTATTGTATTTCATCCATATGTTTGCCAACTGAACTCAAATCTTGTTATCGATTGATTATGATTATTGAAATTATTCAAAATTGTATCCTTTCTTTAATAATATATATGCAGGGTATATATAATATAAAGTTTGAAATTTCAAGTCTAATTAATTCTTTGAACTAAAAAATTATTTGATTTAGTTATTTATCTTCTCTAAAATGTTTATTTTTAATATTTAGTGGCATATATATATAAACATGTATATAATTGACAATTTCATCTTAATTAATATTATATAGTCAGGTATGAAGAGAAAGAATTAAGCCAAATTAACAACTTCATTAGATGTGACAGAAATATATGGTTCTATTGATAGAGTGGATTCCATAAAAATAATTAAACATGCATTAAAAAGTAAACGTGTTTGAAAATATGTGATAAAATTTGTTATTGATTCATTAAAAATTTTTAATAATAACATTGTTGTTTCTTTTGAAGGTTGCACAAGTTTGCAGCTTTGTTTTGTCTACGTATGAGAGTAGTATTTTAGATATATGTACTTTAAAGATATTAAAATTTACAAAAGGTTTGTGGATGATGTTTTTATTTGTGGAAATGCTAATACTATAAATTTGCTTGTAGAGGAATTAAATAATTTGAATGGCTTGAAATGGACTCTTGAAAAGGAAAACAGAAATATTAAGTATTTGGATTTAATTATTACAAAAGATAATAGTATATTAAATTATAAATTAATAATCAAACCATTGCAAAAAAGGGGGATATATAAATTATAAATCAAAAGTACCAATTATGCATAACTTGGCAAGTTTTTGATCTTTTTTCTTTCGTAATGAAAAATTATTATATATTTATCAGTGCAATAAAATAAAAAATATTGAGATATTTGCAAAGGAATTGCTTGAAGTTGATTATAAGATTGATTATTTTGTTAAATGTTTTGCAGAAAGTTATAAATTCACTGAAAGAATTTGGCATTTTATATTACAACCATATTACACTTCATTAATCTTCTTATGAAAAGGTAGTTATGTGGAGAAATGTAAGATAGAGTTTTTATATAAATACTATTTTGTTTATTATATATTCAGATGAATTAATAAGTGAATGCTATTTAAAGGACATAAAAGTTCATCGCATCAGTTTTATTGATGATAATAGAAATATTGCCAGTAAGGAGAAAAAGTTTGACAATGACCTCACCCCCCTTAAGGAAATGCATGTGGAAATGTTTGTTGGCATTTCTTCTTGGTTCAAAGATAACTTCTAGACTGCTTCTTCGAAGATTGGATACTCTACATAGAATGACCTAACTTCACATATTTACCCATGCCTCTAAATGAAAGGATTTGTTTTGTTTTGTTTTCATTTTGATGCCTAAGTGTATTGTCTTTGCAGTGTTGTAATTTATCTGTATCATAAGTATTCAATAAATAACTTTAAAAAAAAAAAAATGTTAAGTAGGATTGATGAAATATAATAATAATTTAAAATGAGAAACATTAAATAAATAATGGTTTAAGTTAATGTTATTAAATATTTAGATAATTTATTATCTGATACCATAGTGGCACAAATATTAAATAAGAATAATGGTAATATCTAAGCTGGCTTTTAATAAGAATAGAATATTATTCTGTGAATATTTAAATTAGATTTTTTTTCAATAAGAACTTTGTTAAATATTTTATTGGAATGTGATGTATTTTGGCTTCTTCTTAAACAAAATCAAGAATATCTCAGCAATTATGCCCAGATAAACCTATTAGCCACTTTATTTTCCATTCCCCACTCTGTCTTCCCATATTCTGTCCCATCCCATTTCCACAAAATAATCTTTGTCAACTCTATGGCCTTTATATCTAAATCCCTCTTATCTTTTGGCAACCCCAGCATAAAAACCAATAATTCACTTTCTGTATAATCACTCTGTTCATATCTATTCTCCCATAATTTCATTATCTGTACCCTTTTTGCTTTCAAGCATTTACATATGATCAACAGATGCCTAATATTTTCTACACCTTCCTTACACAATTTGCCCACTAAATCACCCATAGTTTTCCATTTACATTTGTATTCTTTTAAACTACTTTCCTTACTATTATCATAAATTAACTGGCATCTAATGTTCCGTTTACTCTATATATATTTAAAAGCTTACCCTCCATACTAGTTCTCCTTTTCTCCAACTCCCTATTTTTTATTAATGCTTCTATTCTTTTACCCCATTCCTTATCACTATAACACTCAACAATCCTCCTAACACAATCATCCCACCTTTTATACAAGTATACTGATATAAATTCTTTATCCAAATCTTTTGCATACCACATTACCTTTCTCACCCATCTTGTTGCCTGCCCTTTACTCATAACCCAATTAAACACTATTTTGGCTATTCTTTTACTATCCATAAACTGCAACCTACCAAACATTTTCATTTTACTTTTGCATCTCTCATATAAAAACTTGACCATCCCATTTCTCCTTGAATTGCCTCCTTTGCTGTCCACATCTCTGCATCTAATGCATGTCTTCCTACTTCCCTTTGTACTTTCTCTAAATAATCTAAAACCATTTTACTAACACAATGCATCATTACCATATGTTAACCCTGCTACTGCAACTCCCTTCCATACAATTCTAGCTACATCATATTTAAATTTACATCGGCAGATAGTGAACCCTTGGGGGGAAAAGTAGAGACATTTTTCAGATGTACATTTGTAAATGATGGTAAAATTAAGTCGATTTTAAAAAGTGGGTTACTGAGTTGTGACAAACCAAAACATGGCCCCTATATCACTTGCTTCTTTCTAATGTTTTTAAAAATTATAATATTTTTTTTTGCATAAGGAATCAGTATGAATGCAAAATGCAATAAGAATTTTTAATTATGAAATTATTTTTTAATAATTATTATTATCATTAGATGAGCTTAAGTGAGTACTGACTAGGAATCATCTAAATATTTCTCCCAGAATGACCTATTCTTTGACTATCTTTTAGGGTTGTCAAAAAGTATTTATTTATTGCGATGAAGGAGTCCATTTCACTGTTAATCATACTTTTCTTTTTTTCACCAAGGTTTCCAAGAATTATAAACATTTTTATCTATTAAATAATTTCATAATATGAGCAAAATATGACATTATCTGATTCTTTATTTTTCATGACTTATTTGATTAAATATCCATTAGTTTGTTTTTTCTATAATTTATGGTATCCTCAAGCCTGTCCTAGTTTTACAACTCAAAAGCATCAGATTGTTGTTTTGTTTTGTTTTTTATAAATCATCAGTGCAAATTCTGACCTTTTATTTTTGAAACTGTATTGGGAAAACTTTTCCAAGATTTTCATTGAACAATGTTCAGTATTAGTGTGTGGGGAGCCTCTTAACTACTGAATTCTTTGTTGCTAGTGATTAAATCAACGATGTCTTTTATATCTTTTACTATTAGTTTTTAAATCAGCTTCTATCTCAATCTGTATAATCTTTGTTTTGAAATGTTAAAATGAGTAAATAAAAAACGGTTTCTTAAGGAATTTTTGAAATGAAAGAGGAATTAAATCAGTTGTATAATTAGAAATAGAGGAATTATTAAAAAGTATGGCGGGAGATTCTGTGCAAGAAAAGAGATGTTAATTTATGACTTGAAAGAATAGCAAAGAATTTAATAACTGATAGAATATTATAAATGTGCAGTTATGTAATGACAATTGAGTGCATAGCCTTTTATGATTTAGTGCATTGATAACATAGTGGACTAAAGAGCTCAAAATTCTTGAATTGCTGTTCATTTTTGTTTCTTCTAGTGCTCAGATTTTATTTAAATTCCCTAAATAAGGAAACATCCATTTATTATTTTTCATTGTATGTATATTTTGGCATCACGTTTCAATGTTGAAATAATAAAATGTTGGTATTAAATAGTCACTTAAGTGAATACTGTCTATAATAAAGCATGATGAATATTTGTTTCTCGCAATGATAGCTTGTCCTCATTTTTCATCCAATATCTACTAATAGATGAATTTTAATAATCTCTATTCCACCAAACATTCTTTTTAAAACGTATGAATAAAGATATTTTAAAAGACAAATGATCCCCAAAAACATATTGCAGCTTGATGTATAAAATTATTGTACATTTTTTAATACTATATGAAATAAAGTTTATATATCTATTTTTTTCATAAGAGTTTTCTGTGCATGCAATAACCAGGTTATTTTTAATGTTATGAAGCTCTAAAGAAACTCGATCCAATAGTCGTATGCAATATAAATAAATCTATTTTATTTATTTTTACATATATATATTTTGTAGGAACAAGTACGTCTTCTCCTAATTCAAATGAAGAAAGAGGTGAAGTAGAAAGCGAACAAAGGGTTATTTATACACCTGATGAAAGTATAAGTTTATCTCTTGAATATAGTGAAAGGTAAGATTAATAACTTAATTTATGTAATTTAGAATGAATGTATACATACATACTCTCAAAATTAGATTACTAATAATTTAAATAATGCCCTGACCTATAAGGCCCTAGTAAGAATCATTAACAAGAAGGCATTAATTTATTGATCGACTCCAAACTGAGGGAAGATATGCATTTAAGTTTGAACATAAATTGATTTTTTTAGGCAGTAACCATACAAAAATAATAAAATATCTTTTAAATTTGTCGTTTTTATTGAATTTTAAATGCAAAAATAAATGTTATTTTTATTCAATTTTAAATGTAAACATAACTATTATATAATTTCAATTTATTTATTTATTTTTTTAAGAAAATTTAAAAATCTCTTTTTCATTATTTTGATTTTTAAAAAAAATGTAACAAAAGAATTAGCTTTCTGTTAGATAAGTAAGAAATTGCCGTAATAATTCACTATTTAAATATAGTTTTCTTGAAAGTAGCTTGACTTATTATAATTTCAATTTATTTTTGATTGTGGCGAAGAATTAAAATAACATTTAAAAAATATTTACTAAAACTTTTTTCCTTTGAAAAAAATAAAGAATAGTTTTAAAATGATAAAAAAATTTTTGGTATCACATTCATAGTAAAAGAAAAAAAGGGGGAGGGGATTAAAGTCGTGGCATAATGATTAGCGCATCTACCTGCCTAAAGCCCGAATCTTGCGTTTAAATCTTTGAAGTGATTTCAACTTATAAACAGGCTTGGGATTTTACTTCCAGGGAAGTAGTCAAGTAGCTAATTATTTGTATATTTAAATAAATATCTGTTATTAGCTTGAGTAAAGTTCCCTGATTTATCGATACGCTGATTATACATATATAACGAATATAATGGTTATCCGCATTTACTTTTTATTTTGTAGTCACAAAATTTATAATTATTTATAAGTAAAATAATAATTAATTTACTAAAAAATAAATATTTAAGCCCTCGATATATATAAAAAAAAAAAATCAAATGATTTATTGCTTGGGAGGACTTAATTCCGAGTCTTAAAATGTAATATATTTTTATTTTTTTTACAAACCATCGAGAGCATAATTGTATTTAAAACTTGTCCGATATCTTATTTTTATAATGTCGTCTTAGATTTTTTATCCATTATTGCAATGGTAAATATTTATAAGTCCATGCATGTCTAACGCTTTACGCATTTTAATGATATAAAAGATTCATAAAGTTTATGATGGAATAAATTATGACAGTGAATGGCAAAATGATAGTCTACTAAATATATCTTTTTAGTTTTTGGTATGAACTTTGCTGTATTTTGCTTTCCCCTATCAATGATATATCATAAATAAACTCCTTTTTAAAATAATATGTTATTGCTTGATCATAGTATTGTGACACCAAGTACTCTCCACAATCTGTTTTTGAAGAGAAGATTCAACTTATGTCTGTAATACATTCTCATATTTCAATACACAAAAAAATTTAATTTAAATAATTGATGCATTATGTCTAAAAACTGTAACGACCGACTAAAATCAAAATATATCAAACACAAATATACACCTTTATGCCTTATGTGTGTGGACTTCATCTTACAGGACGAAATGGGGAATAATTGGCAAAAAAAAAAAAAAATATATTCGTCGACTAAATTAATATACACTAGACGCAAATATGCATATGTATATGGTATATGTACATAACTCAATTATATGTTAATATATGTATTAATTTTTAAGCTTTAATAAAATTATTTTAAAATGATTCTTATCAAAGTCAATTTAATATTTTCAAAAAATTGTTTGTAACGGAATTTGTTTTAGAATAATAAATATTATAATTCTTAGCATATATGTTCGTGATTTTAGTCAAACCTTGGACCTCTGTATTTTTTTTTTTTTTAAATAAAATATGTGCCATAGTTTGCAAATTGGAAAAGTATTTCTTTTTTAATTTACAGTAAAATAAATTCTATCTTTATTCAAGCAATTTATATAAATCAATCTTGATTTTTGTTTGTTTGGCTGTATTTCTAATAAAAAATATTCCAAAAAAAAAAGGAAATGAAGTTATTGTTGTTACATTGACCTTCTAACTTCCGTTTTTGAGAATCCCTTATTTCTTTTTTTTTTTTTTTTTTTAACTTAATACTATTTGTGCTATACTGATATATATCCCCTAATGAAGATTTTTTTTAGACTTTTTGCTATACCTATTATAAGCTTATAAAAGAATAATTATTATACTACTTTTGTGATCCGATATTTATATATTTTAAGTTTATGATGTCGTTTTAACGTTTTGATTATTGTGTTGTATGCGTACATGTTGTGATCTCTATCAGAAAACAAGCTGAATCGCTCTATTATGATCATGTGATAAATAATACTTGTTCCTTGTAGGCAGTACTTTGCATTCTTTCTTTTTTTCTAAAATTTTCACTATTTATAGTTACCTCGTGTGCTTCAATAAACTGTTTGTGCTAAAGAAAAAGGTTAGCAAGCAGCAACCATCGCTATGATGAGTAATCTGCTTATCTGATGGCGGAGAACTTAACTTTTATATATTGTTTTTATAAATTTTAATTTTTTTGTTTTATATTTTGTTTCTTTGTTAATTTAAAATTTCATGTTCATATTCCTATTAATTGTTTTCTATATATTACATAAATTTCTTGAGTTTGCTATAAAATTGTCTGCTTCCTCTTTCCAGCTTGAAAAATTTTCTGCTGATATCTTATATATGTATGCTTTTAAATATATATCCATAACTATAATAATTATAAAAATATTCCTATTTATATTAAATTGTTACTCATATGATTCTAAAATGGTATTATAATACTTTTAAATCCATTTTTATATGATGACAATATTTGGAAATGATGGAAGGAGTATTTTGTTGTCTTTTGAATAATTATAAAAGAATTGAAATGACAACTTTTAGTGATAAATCCATTGTATCCCATTGTTTAGATTTGTAATCTTAAAAATAAAAAGGCTGCAAATTCACATAAAATGTGTGGAGAAGTATGTGATATGTTAGCTTTACAAATGTTAAAAAAATTTCGAATATTTGGATTCAAAATTAAAAGCCTGACTTTATATTAATAAAAATCCTTTTAATTTAATCTTTAAAAAAAAAAAAAAGCTCAATAAGGGTTAGACTAGTCAAATGCAGGAAATGAATAATTTAATAAGTTTTTCCTTTCCCTCTATCTCTCGTTTTACTCTCAAAAATTTAGAATATATAAATATTCTTATATTTGACTACTTGAGAGAAAATTCTAAATCTGTTTGGAAATTTTTAACTGCTTGAATTTAATTTAAGATCCATCTAGATTTGAACTTCAAAATGTTAGCATGGCAAGCAAATAAGCTAACTGCTATGCCGTAAGACTTTCATAATCTCTTTACATGTGTGTGTATAATATCACAATATGTAAATCAAAGTATCTTGATTTAATTCAGTTTAAATTATAATATCAGAATCATGTATGATTTTACATATGTACTTCAAAATAAATACATATATAAAATATATGTAAAGAAAAGTTTAGTTTAATATTTTAAGAGCATGATATTGTATGCTAAGCATGCTTTTGTCTTTCAAAAACCAAATTTATTGTACATTTAGACCATAGAAATACAGACCAAAAAGTAAAAAAAAACAAGTAAATGATTATGAAATAGCATGCAAATAAAAAAAGGATATATTTGAGTTAATGTTTGCACAGGAAACTTTTGTGACTTGTTTGTTGTTCCAAAAATAGACCATAGAAACCCAATTTGTCTAAAGTTCATAGCAGGGAAGATTAAAATGAGATGCTGTTAGTAGGTAGTATTAATATCCGTGTTTGAGTTTTATGAAATGATGAAAAGCAACAGCCACCCAATAAACAGCAAAGTTGCGGGGAGCTCTATCCAATTGCAATGGAGTCCCAGGTTTGTGCAGCTGTGAAGGGGTCAGCAGTGTGCATATCTCTATCCCTTTCCTTGTTTAGTATTTGGCAAAATGCTGTGAATATATTATTCAAGGTCTCAGCCTGGAACACCAGCTTACAGTGCAATGCCCAGATGGAAAAGTTAATTATGGCCGAAAGCCAGATCTCAGAGAATATGCCCTTTTCAATTGCTGTCTTGAGGTTCATTTCAATTTGATTTCTTGTCAGGTTTTGTTGAAAATGAGTTCTTAAATTGTTCAAAGTTGTGCATTCGAAGAGGAAGTGATCGGTAGTCTCTTCCTGTCTTTGATGAAGAATGTGCAATTAGGGTCAATATCTTGCCCCCTTTTATAGTGGAGGAAGGCATTTGTTGGGAGGGCATGCAGGTTCGATTTCAATAGGAAGTCCACGATTTTTAGCGGCAACTTCCAGAGCTTGGTCATCCTTATCATTCGAGGGATGTTGATTGAAAGGCAGCTGGGGATCCTCTGTTTTTGATGGTCAAGAAGATCAAACACTTTCCAATACGCAAGTTTTCTTTGAAATAGGGTTGATGTTGGTTTGATGTTATCAAAGATAAAGTTAATCTGCTGTTGAAGGAGCAAGGCAAGTCCTCTGGGGGGTGGCCGATCAGTAGGTTGAATGTCCTTTTCCGGAAGTGGGCATTGAGCACGTTCATTTTCCTTGAAGATGTTGTAGAGTACATTATGGATGTGTTGTAAGTTGAATATAGTTAGCGAATGTAGTGAGAGCCCATTTAAAGTTTTGGGCTTTTGGAGAATTCTCAAGCTAATTATGGGTGATCGGCCTGCCCAACACAGCTTTCTACAGGCGGTTTCTACTTTGTTGATGAATACCTTGGTGGGGATGAACCCTGCCAAATAGTATATTATTTTTGGAAGAATGAGAGCATTTAAAAGGGCTACTTTCCCAAATAGGGAAAGGTATATTTTTGACAAAGATGCGATTGTGATATCAATTTTCTCTAATAATGAGTTCTGTATCTCTTTACGCATCACCGTGGGTGTTTTTGATAGGTGAAATCTTAGAAATTTCTGTGGCGCTGCTTCAAATCTACCAGAGATTTTCTGGCCAGTAAGAATTGACCAAATAGCTGATTTTTTTGGGTTGACGAGGAAACCAGATAATTTGGCATGGTGATCAAGAAGTTGTTTTAGCTTACCCAGTTCATCATGGGATGAAAGAAACACAACTACATCATCCATATAGGAGATGTGATTGATGTTCTCATTAAATAGCCGAACAGTGATACCAGAAAACATGGCCTCGATGTTCAACAGCATTGGATTGATATAGGCAGCAAAGAGAAGTGCACTCAGGGAGAACCTTGGGGGATGGAGATGTAGGGCATAAAACCCAGGGCAATGCGACCATCTAGGGACAAGAACACTTCCCGATTGTAAAGAAGGTTTTCAATCATTTGAATGTATACGGGTGGTACATTTAGCTGTTCCAGAACACTGAGAAGAACATCAATTCTCACGGAGTCGAATGCCCCAGCTATATCAAGTTGGACTGCAATGGGCCGGGACTTCCTTTGTCTCTGCACATGATCGACCAGAAGTCTGAAGTGGCTGACAGCGTCAGATGTTGAGGTGCCTTTTTTTGCAAATTGATAGCACGAAAGTTGTTTAATTATGTTATATTGAATCTTGTCTTTAATGATGCTCTTGATGATCTTTGTCAATAGAGGAATCATTGAGATAGGATGCAGGTTATTGAGATCTGGTTGTGCATCTCGCTTCTTTAAAAAGGGTACCATGGAGATGGGACATAGGTTTATTAGGTGATGACTTCCAGTGGCGATGAGGTCTATCATTCTGTGGATTACTGGGATAGTAAAAGCTCTTAGATGTAAAAGTAGAAATCTGGGAATTCCATGCATGCCAGGATGGACACTTTCTGGGAGTGATTGCAGTTTGTCAAGAATATCACCATCTGTGATGTTATGTTCCATAGGGTTGTTAGTAACAAAAACTCTACGGATGTTAGTGACACCAATAGGTTGTAATTTTCTTTTGTAAAAGTCTCTTATTTTGGAAAGCATGGAGAGGCCGATATATTGTTTACTGTGTATCTTGATCGATGAGGGTGCCTTGTTTTGTTGGTTGGATCCTAGGGCCCATCTGATGTAACCTCGAGTCCAGCAGTGTTGATATGCTAAGTAACTGCGCGCTCGTTTAATTGATAGGTATTCAGCCAGGGATTGATGGGTAGCTTTGTATTGTAGTTTAAGGTGAGTAATTTCTTGGATATTTTGCCTTTGTATGGGCAAATGTTTAAGTGTGTCGGCTATCTTGTCCAATTGACTTAGTAATTTGAGGGGACCTTTATTATGTTGAGTGCATTTATGAATATGTGATTGTAGAATATTTATGAAGTTATTTCATTTATCACATGGTGAAAGTGTGTTTATATTAGCAGAGTTGAATGATATGTAAATCTCAGAGATGAGTTGTATAGTGGCAGATTCCTTTGTGAGGATCCTCATTGTTCGTGGAATGTTGCCATATGAATGTGTGTTATCCACAATTCTGATAAGGACCTCTAGTGCCATGTGGTCCGTAAAGACAACAGGCCACAGGTTAGCTTCAATGAAGGGAGCAAGTGAAGGAGAGAAGTATAAAATATCAATGAGGGACTTAAACCATGATGAATAGAATGAGAAGGCAGACACATCAAAAAGCTGTCTTCCACTTGTAAAGGTGTTGCTCAGTGATTTTAAGTGACTCCTTTCAAAAGAATCGTATGTATGATTAAAGTCACTCAACATCAATGCAGGAAAAGGGTTAGTTCTTAAGACCACATTGATAGTGTGGATGATTCTATAGATTATATCTGATGCTTTGGTCATGTAAACATTTATATGTTAAGTGTCCATCCATTTACCTGTATAATGGCTATGAGGCAGTTAGAGTCTATATGAATTATTTTGAAAATTAATGGCTATGAGGCAGTTAGAGTCTATATGAATTATTTTGAAAAAGGTTATTTTAGATTTTTTATTAAAAAGAATTGCTACTCCACCAGATGCAGAGGAGGAGAAGGAATAATGGAAGTATCCAAATTTTTGTATTCTCTGTATGATGTTTTGGTCAGATAGTGTGTGAAGTTTTGTTTCATTGAGGCAAAGAACATCAGGTGTATTATGCTTAAGCCAGAATGATAATGCTTGGATTCTGCCAAGGGAGTTCATGCCTCTGACGTTAATCGATGTTATGTTGAAAGTCATCATTGATAGTGAAACCGCTCTCTCATGTGGGAGAGTTTGCCTGATTGGAATGTTATCCAGTTTCTAAGACCATAATATTCTGTTCCAGCATCAAATTGGTGGGGTGATGATAAGGTTCAGATTGTATTAGGTTCTTAGATAAGTTGAGGTCTGATGGAATAGGTTCAGGAATAGGCCACAATGATGGAGATAAGTCTATCAGTAAGCGTTCATTATCATTTTCATGTTGACATGAGGCCACTTTATTTTGAGACAAAGGGTCAATCAGTTGTATGTTGTTATCTTGGTCTGTTGTTTTTGTTTCATTTGTGAGGTTATATGAACTTGTGACTTTTGGAGAATGGTCTCTTCGTTTTTTTTCACAAGGTCTATTTGGTGGGGGAATATTAGTCTTTGTTGCATCTCGAAGATTGTCACATTCATTGCTATTGCTACTTTCTTGTGATTGTTCAGAGCTATTGTTTTTTTTTATGTTTTCTTTTACGTGGAATTCTGCTGCTAGCCATTGTAGTGTCGCTTTCTTCAGCATCGGTGTCCATGTCTGTTTGGCTGATTGTTGCTGTATCTGATGATGATACGCAATTGTCATTGGTATGCAGCTGTTCAGGAGTGAGTTGAAATTGTTCTGTTTCCAAGGAAGTTTTATCATTAGGAATTTTTGATGATGATGTAGTGTGATCTGTGGTATTGCTAGTGATATATTGTTGCTTGAGACTTGGGTATGTATTTGTTAGATGTTGATTTTCTTGATCGCTATCACATTTGTGGAATTTGTACCGAATCTCTCCACAAATTATGCATTTTCTCTCTTGACAATCTTTTTTTAGATGGCCTCTCTGCCTGCAATGGAAGCATTGGGGTGGAAGGCCACGAAAGATGATGTTGAGTGGAGATTCACCATGTTGAATTAGAGATGGGACTGATTGAGATGGAATTCCTTTTTTAAGAACTAGCTGAAATTGTGCAGTGTTGATGTATACTGTGGGATCATCGTTGTCTGCTACTAGGTATTGAAATTTGGTAATGGTGCCATAGTCTTTGAAGTGGCGCTGAAGGTCTGCCTTTTCAAAGTCCATGGTACATTTTTGAATTCGCCCTGTTAAAACAACTGGGCAGTTGAGGTCAATGTAGACAAGAAATTTGTTGTTTAGGAGTTTATGACTATTTCTAAAGGCAGCTTTAACTTGTTGGTTTGTGAACTGGATGATAAGATATCTTTCATTTGGATGAAAGAGGATCTTATGGATCGATTTCCACCAGCCATGTGCTTTACATAGTTCATATAGTGATGATGTAGGGAATGTATATAGATTTAAACAGTTATCTGTAGTAGAAAGTATGAGAGAACACTCATTATAATAGTTGAGTAGAGATTTGTGGAGTGGCAATGGGATGGTTTGGTTAAACTGTTCATTTATTATTTCATGGTTCTGAATATCACAAGTAGATTATCTGTAGATGTTGTTTGAGGATTAGAGTAGTTTGATGCAGACTGTTCTGTTTCTATTTCTTGTAAAAGTCGAATTGCTTCCATGTATTTATCAGGTTGTGATGTTTGATGATGTGTATTTATCATTATGTTAGCTCTGACCTTGTTTGTATATGTCATTTCATTCATCATTGGGCTTGTGGTTTTATTATGCTCAGAGTTGTGAGGTAGTTGGTTTGAATCCCTGTATTCAGGGCCTGTGATATTGAATTTGTCAAACTCTGGGTGACTTAGTGAAGATTGTTTTGGAATGGGAGAGTGCATATCATTATGGTTTATGGTCGATTTCTGATTTGGTTTAATTATTGTAGTTTTGGAATTTTTATTTTCCTTTAAATGTTTTGGAGATTTTATGAGATTTAGATTTGTGTTATTATATAAATTATTGTTGTTAATCTGTTTTCCCAGTTCTGGATTATTTAGTGGAGATAGATTAGTTTTTGATGGTGTTTGTAAAGTTTTGGTATTCTCTAAGTGATTCATTTTTTTGTTTGAGGCTGTAATTGGGGAATCATTATTTTTTTTTGTTTGAGGCTGTAATTGGGGAATCATTATTTTTTCCCTGTTGCAAAGTTTTCCCGTTGTTTCGCGAGTTTATGAGAGGAATTATACTTTTTTTAACGGTATGATCATTTCGAACATTTTCACCGCTATTTTTATGTTCATTAAGGATTGCAATCTTTGCATTTACAATTTGGAAATCACTAGATAATTTCAAATTATTTTCCTCTTTCACGTGACAGTGTTTTGATTTTAGCATAGATTTTATTATCGGGTTGTTAATAGTCGAAGAAGAGAGAAATTGATTTTGATTATTTGAAATGCTTTCTACCATTGTAGATTTATTCTTAGGTTCTTTGGAGGGTTTATTGTTGTAATCCAAACTTTGGAACTCATCAGAGGTTTTAAGGTTAGTATATATATTTTTCCTCCCATTAGAGCGTATTTGAAATGCTTTCTACTGTTGTAAATTTATTCTTAGGTTCTTTGGAGGGTTTATTGTTGTAATCCAAACTTTGGGATTCATCAGAGGTTTTAAGGTTAGTATATATATTTTTCCTCCCATTAGAGCGTTTAGGCCTTAGTATAGGCTTTATTACAGAGTCCATTTTAGCAGTTAACCGTAATTAATAAACGTTATTTAATTTAATGTTTCAAAACTACTTTGAAGTAGTAAATCGCACTAAATAATTGCATAGAATAATAAAGATTGTACTTACAGATATAGTTTTGTAATTTTCTCTCGAATTTTTCCCTTTTTAGTGCAAATATATTCACATCAGATGAGAGATAATGCAGAAGATCTGCATTCAGAGGCCGCCATTAAACCGGAAGTAGCATGCTTTTGATTACCTAGTAGTCATATTCATAGCAATAATTATCCAAGAAGCTTGTGACTTTTATAAATTAAAAAACAAGAATAGGGATTTACATAAAATTTGAATAAGCTTCTTGGACAACTATTGCTATGAATATGATTACCAGGTAAGTCTAAAGCATACTTAGCGTACCATGTTCTTAAAGTATTAAAATATTTTTTCTTTGTAAGTTTTTATTTTGAATTACATTTTTCCTAGAAGTTTTTAAAATATTGAAGGTTTTACATATGATGGATCTTTATGTCAAAATGCAATTAATTATATTATCCATCAAGCTTTTTGTTTGTTTGTTTTGGATATAAGCCAATAAATATTCAAATGTGAAAAAACCTTATTTAATTAATAATATTTTGCTAACTTCATTAACTTACTTACATAGGAGTACTCTTTCTAAAAAAAAAAATGGCTTGAAGGTGTAATTGAATAATAACTGGAGTCAAATTCCATTATAATAATTTTAATAAACATTTAATCGATACTGGCTCATTAAAACTAGTCATCATCACTTTCAGCCATTATTGATCTACTGCAAGACAAAGGTCTCCAAGTTAAATCCATCTTTGATCTCTAGCCTCTCTTCTCTACATGAACCACCACACTTCCTTATTTCATCCATCCATCACATATAGTCTCTTTCTAGATCTTTTACAATCTCTTCAAATTCAGTTTAAGATTTCATCTGTCCATGATATTTTCATCTCTTCTAACAATATTTCCAGGCTAACTCCACTTCAATGTCTTAACTCTTTCAATGATATCAATAACACCTGTTTGTTGTCTCACCCATGTTTACATCTCTCCATACTTCCATGAGTTGTCGAAAGTCTCTATATTGCTTTTCTGTTACATATCCAAGTCTTAGATTCTTAAGTAAGAAGTGGTAAACCTTTTCAAACACATAGGTACATTTCTTTTTAATATTAAATTATTTCTACCAAAGGCACTCCAAGTTTAATTCTATAATTTCATCCATTATGTTTCTTTCTGTAGTAATAATCTGACAAAGATATTTGTAGTTGTTAACTTTTTCAAACTCATTATTATCAATCTTTATTTTTTTCTTTTGAGAAAATTCATTGAACATTATTTTAGTTATTTAATATTTACCTTTAATACTACTTTCTTAGTTTTATCTTATAATTCTTGCAACATTTCCTTAAGCTCTAAAGCATTATTTGTAATTTAAAAAAAATGTCTACATCATCTGTGCCACAAGAGACTGGCCTCCCACCCCTGCCATCAAATCAATGGGTCACTGCTACCTCTTTGTAGACCCTATTACATATGCCTACACCCAGCACATTGAGCATTTTGGGGCTTATTCAAGTGGCACAACTACCTGTGTGAGTTCATGTGATGACATCTGCACAAGGGTGAAGATGTGTTCTGGGCCATCTTAGCAGAGATTAGTCTCTGCAAAAAAGAGGGGCAACCTAGACCTTTTAATACTTTTTGTTTATTCCCTGTTGTAAATAAACATGTTGCTGTTGTTGGCAAATTGATTTTTCTACCCACCCAATAAATAGATCGATGAAATTTATGTCTTTAGTATTTAGTTTTAATATTATTTTTAAATTTATTTTTTAATATTAGTTTTTTTGTTGTTTGTTAAGCAAAAATAGTTATTGTTGCCATTCTGGCCTGGTAACACTATATTTCTGTGTTTTTGCATAGCAACAATGCTATCAAGCGGCTGAGCTCAGATAATAGAACAATATCTAATTTTTAAAAGTGTATTAATTATATAATGTTTGAAAAGGGTTTGCAAGTTCTAATTGAAATTTATTGAAATCTTTCTGAAGATTAGGAATATTGTTTTTCTTAATAATTTTTGTCTTTCTAGTTTTGCATTAACATTTTCAGTAATCAATGATCACTTCTTGTGTTGAATTTATTAAAAACATTACAATCTTGAAATATATATTTTCTGTTATTCAAAATGTAATCTAATTCTACTGTAAGTTCATTTGGATGCTTCTATGTCTATTTCCTAACTTTAAAAAAAAAAAAAAGAATTCATAATATAAAGTATTTCTTTTTCTGTGAATCTCACAAGTCTATGACCTCTACTATTTTTGTCACCCATAACCAAATTTACCTAGACCACTTTCATTTTTCAATTGTACCAATTCTCTCATTAACATCTCCCATGATAATTTTAAAATGTTCGTTTGTTTGTCTGATCAAAATCGTCTACTTCTCATTACAATCATAACTTGTTGGGGCATATATCTGAATTATCTGCATCTGCTATTAAGTTGAATAACTAATTTTGTTACTCTGGCTGATATACCATTAATTGTTCTTCTATTTTTTTATTTCTAATGAATCCTACTTCACTTATATTTTCAATGTTTATGCTTTTGTAGTACAGTACAAAAACATTTTTTAAAATCATTTGTCTTTTCACCTTTTCTTCTAACTTCAAAGTCCAATAATGTCCCATTTAATATGAGACAGTTCTTCCAATTCTTGCAATCTCCATTCACTTGAAAGTGATCTGTAGTTCAATATTAAATAAAATGTCATCAAATTGTAGTCTGGATCTGTAACAAGGAGATTCTTAGCACCCTTGGCCTTTGGCCACCAACTTCTGCCTGGCTGACGACTTTACAGCCTCCTGGGATTAAGGCTCATGATTTATTTTTGTCTGTCATAATGTAACTATCTATTAAGGAAGAAAGAATATCCACACACACATTCATTCTGCTTTCAAGAAAACTCAATTGATTGTAATTAAGAGCTATCAGGCAACTGAGGAGAGACCATTGTGTTTCTTGATTTCAAACTCAGAGGTAAAAAGCCAATAAACTTACCACCTTGGCTAGTATGTGTTGGTTAGCAACCCATCCATGTTCTTATGCTGTATGAATAATCACATAGTAATAACAGCTGCAGCAACAATAAGATATAGAGTGGACATTAATAATTTGTCTCGCTGTATTTCTTTAAGGAATCAAAGGGATCTCCTTTCAGTTAATAGCTAATTCCTTTCTGCAGTCATTAAAATTAGTGTTTATTTTTTATAAACCTAATGTCCATCCCTGATATCTATTGTCTTTGTAGCTTTTTGTATCATGATATTGTTCATAAGATGAACAAACATGAATGCTCTACTCAATTCCCATGCTTCAGCCAACATGATATATTTACTGACTTTTATTTCTGAATCTATGATCAAAAAGACATCACTCCCCCTTCCTCTATTCTGATATTTGTTAGTTTTTAAGTAAAACATATGCATATAAAGACAAAAAATATAGAAAGTAATGAATTGGAACTCATTATATAAATTCTAGGATTGAAGTTATATCTTACAAAGTGATAAAGATTAGTTATTCAACTTTTTGTCCCAATAAATAATTTTCATTGTAATGAAAAATTAGAGGATGTCTACTTAGAAGAATATAATGCTTTTGATCAGACAAGTAATATTTTTTAAATTATCTTGGAAAATTTTAATGCTAGAATTGATAAGTGGCTGAAAAAATAAAATTTCTATAGATAAAACAAATTATGTATAAAGAAAATGCATAGATTTATGGAATTTTCAGGGAAGGGGTGGATGTATATTATAATTTTAAAAAAAAAATTCTAAGCTGAAATGAAGTGAAAACTTCCAAATAAAGAGACTACAGACTTAAATTATATATTGATTAATAAAAAATTATATTTTAAGATTGTGATGTGCTTCAGTCAGATCAACACAGGAAGAAATCATCGATTATATATATATAATACAAATAAAATGTTCTTTAATTAAAACCTATTGTAATAATAAAAATAATAAATATAACGGCAATTAAAGATTGTATATAATAGTTAATTACCGTTATATTTATTATTTTTATTGTTATTATATATATAATTGGTACTCCAAAACTAAAGAAACACAAAGTATTAAAAAAATAAATCAATAGAAAAACAAAAAGTCAAATATTCTACTAAAAACACAATTAGCAGAAACAAAAAATCAATCAATCAACTGAGATAGGGCATTATATAAAGAGAAGAATATAAAAATGTTTTACAATTATCTATTAAAATAACTATAGTGTCAAGAATTATGTAAAATGATATATAACGTTGAAATGATGAGAAAAATTATAACTGAAAATAATAATCTCATAAATAAAATAAAAAAACATCTTCTGGAATGAAAATTACGTTGGCAATTAGAAGAAAAAATTACACTAATGCTAGAAGATAATTTCGTGAAATGTGTGGTAGAATTCTACAAAGAACTATGTAGTAATAAAAAACAAGAAAACAAAGTAGCTCCTATAATGAGAACATCTTTTGAAATGACAATTCTTTTAAATAAAAAGATGAAAAATACAATGTTTGAAGAATTGAAAATAATTTAAAAATTATATATTTAAAAAGCAGGCAAGCTATTAACAAATAGCTAAATGATGAAGATATTCCAGATGATTGAAAGAAATGCATTAGTGACATTGATATTTCAGACTATGCTATTGGTATGAAATATCTTATATTTTTTTAAAAAACCGTTGTTGAGAAGAAAAGTTTTTAATACATTTTTGTGTGTGTGTGTGGATTTGAGATAGAAGAGCAATAAAAGAATGTAGATCATACAACAACAAAGTATATAGGGAGGTATTTGCGACTAATAAAAAGTGAAATCCTTGAGTGAGAGAACAAAAATGAATAATTAATATCAAGTGAAGTATTAAGAAGCTGAAATGGAACTTGTCTGGATTGGTTATTATTAGAGAATATGACAATAGATGGCTAATTAAAGTTTTAAACTGGATTCCCAGAAATCTCAAGAGATCTAGAAAAAGACTAATCATGAGATAGATGAATGAGTTAAGAAAATCTGCTAGAATGAATCAATAATGGTTGAAATAATATTATTATGAATATATAAATAAATGAATTTTGTGTTACTTGATATTGTGTAATAAAATTTATTTGAAACATTATTTATATTTATGCTATTTAACTACGTTTTTTAACTACCGGTGCTTTTACAATTAGATCAAATCAAGCCTTCTTATTTTAGTACATTTCTTTTGCAATTTTTTTTTCTTTCTCATTATTTCTATTTTTTTTTTTTTTTTTTTTACACATTCTGTTAATATACTATCCTATCTTTTTGAATTTTTTTATTTATTCCATTATTATTGTTGTTGCTTTTTAAACTCACTTTTTTTTCTTTTTGCTGAAATTTTACTCGTTTTAAAAAGGACCTTTGATTGAATTAGGTTTTTTTTTACTCTTATATCTTATCTTTTAAAAAAGTATGTTGACCTTAATTCTCATTCTTTCTAATATATTTCTTATATTATTATTACTCTATACATATATTTATTATCTTATTTTGCGTCGAAATCTTTTCTATATAAATAGTCATTTCCGTTACTAAAAGTATTTTTCTTCCGCATTTACTTCATTGCGATTAATATTTTTCGTTCTTTTTTCCTGACTCAGAACCTAAATTCTAATTGTTTATAGTGGATTATTTAATATTTAAAAATAAAAGAAATAAAATTGCCGAAGTTTAATCTTTTACTTTATTACTTCATATTAATAACATGTAATTGATAACTCAGTTCTTTTTATGCTCTCTCCATCAATCCCTTGTTATTCCTTTCTTGACTATTGCCATTATATTAATGAAAAACTTTTTTTTAATCTCTCAAGAAGAAAAAACTTGGTTACTTTTTGTTTAATATTAACCAAATATTTTTATTTAAGTTTGCATATTTCTTCAAAATATTATTTTTATATGACTTTTTATATATGCATGTATGCACATACAGTTTTTTAAAAAAAATTAAGTAGACAGTACTGTTCTTTCTTTTATCCTTCTGCGGTCCCGTCATTTTTCTTTAGCCCATTATTATTTCTTCCAGTTTATCTTTCCTAACTGTATATAAATCCTTTGTTATGCTTATCTTTTTTTTTGCTTTCTCATTCTCTGAACAGTTCTGATTTGATTATCTAATGGAAATCTCCCTTAAGCGTGTTGACAGTTGGAAATGATTTGCTTAAAATAGTAGTGGCATTTACTTGCTCCCTATCATTTTTTTTTTTTTTACTTCTAAATAATGTACTTTTCTGAAATAATTCAAACTATAAACAAAATCCCCCTTTTCATTATTTCAACACAATACGCAAATGAAATCAATATATATATATATACCTATATATACGTAACTACTAAACAATTGAGCAGTTCGATAAATATATATTTTTATATATTTCTAGTGCTTAGTTTTTACTTTATATGATTTAACTCGGTAATAAAGTCGCGGATTCTGAGCAAGATTGATTCTCAACTGAGTGATCATTTGGTTGGAATTATTATGTTTGATCTGCTATTAGGATGTTCAAACATTACATAATCTTCCAAACTGCTAACCCTTTGCTCTTGAGAAATACGAAATGATTACTCAAGAACAACTGGCTCCTAGATTGAAGTTCAATCTGTCGTTTCTGTTGCTGGAATATCCTGCAACAAATTATTTGGTTAGTTCTATTTGTTTAGAAGAGAAAGTTTTTTTATTAAATAGTAGACCTAGAATACGGCATAAAATATGAAAACTTTTGTATAACCAGAGATATTCCAAAAATTTAGAGAATGCATCTATTTATATATAAAATATCAAAATCCTAAAGCTAAACCATTAAATAAATAAATAAAAAACTCAATATTATGTTTGTTAGATTGCACTTGAGAAGATGGTCTTATCAGGGAAATCATTGGATATGAAAATATTTTTAATTTCCGCTAGTTTTTCAATGTTGAATTGATTTAATTAGTTTACTTGTCTAAATATTTACATCAGCACACAAACACATTTAAGACATATATGTGTGCACTAACTTTTAAAATTTTAGATAATTTATAAATATGTATTTATATCCACACATTCAAAGACATATGTATGTGTGTATTCATTGTAACCTTATGGTTTGCTTGGAAAGCTGTATATGTGTATCATGTGGATATATATACATAAATTTAAAAGAGATTTATTATATCTTATTTCTCTTCCAATAAATCAATTCTTACGCCAAACGTGGTGTACAGTTTAAAGCTTTAAAAAGTAGTTGTAAAATTATTGTTATAAATTATTTTTTTAGATATGTTTAAATAAACTTAATTAATTTTAAAATATCAGTTAATTTAATTTTGTAACTTTATATGTACTAAATCTTTGAATTTCGCATTTCTATTAATATATATATAATTCACTCTTAGTTTAAAATACAATTACACACCAGATTTAGTTAAAAATAAAGTAAATAAGTACACTAAAACAAACATTTTAAATAATTTGAATGTATTATAATACAAATAATTAATATAGTTTGTTTAAATATTTCTAATTAACATTTTAAATATCACAAATGTGTGCGTGCATGTAATAGTTGTTTTGTCTGAGAGGAAAGTTTAAAAGAAATTGATTATAATTCATGTTTATTGTTTAAAAATTTAATATTATCAAAACTGTAATATTAAAGTTAAAATTTATTCTCTAAAATATATTTTAAATTTCGAAAACTTCTTTTAAAAAAATAAAAATGTGTTTGAATAATTTATCATATTTTAATTATTGTTAAATAATAAATTATATTTTAAATGTAATGTTAATATTATTATGTCTGGAAATACAGAAAGTTTTTAAAACAATATAAGGTCACATTAATTATCAATTAATAATGCCCATGTCCATTGATCACTATTAATTCTATTGAGATCACGTGTCTTATAAAAATGGCTTACCTCAAGTTGATAACTTACTTATTACTTAGATATTACTTACTAAATCAATTAATCTATTGTATCTCTAAAATAATGGAAGGCTAGGATTGTCTGCTGAGAGTCACTTGCAAATTGCCCATTCATCTCACTGCAGTATATCTGCTAAAGTGTACACAATAGGAAATTTTAACAATTTTCTTGTTAGCAGAGGGTGGAAATGCAAAACTGTAACATGGATTTGCAATCCTCTGAACATATGTAAAAAACTGCACTATTATAAACTTTTATCAACTGTGTAAAAAATTGCATTATTATAAACTTTTCTCAATTGTGATTTATTGTTTGTGCTAATATTTAAATTTAAATGAAAATTATTGGACTGATATTATGGATAAGAATGATGTTTATTGCTTGTGAATAATTTATTAAATCTTTATCCTGAAAATTTTATTGTGCTTTGCTGTTATGATATTATAAGTAATATTTTCTTAGTCGAGCTAAATTTTTGGAATACCCAAAAATTTGAACTATATGCTGACTAAAATGATATTTTTTCTATCATGCTAAATTTTTTGAATAAACAAAATTTGAACAATATATTGACTAGTGTAATATTTTAAAGAAGATAATATTTGTCTTGTTTTAGAAGAAACAATTTTAACAACAATGTGCTTTTATAATTTTGAAAAGTGAAAATTATTGCATTCTTGGAAGTTGTATTTTATGTTTGAGGATAAAATGAAAGATTTAACCTATTTTGCATTTATTTTAACTTAAAATAAATTTGCTATAATGTCATTTATTATTTGTCTTCTGGAAAATGTTAATGTTATTCACATATGGAAAGAATATAAAACTTCGGATTGGATGTCTGTTAAATTTATTTGCCTCTGATATTGAGTGTAATGTTCTATACAAGCTTCCTATTGTAGTAGTGCTCTAGTTTGTCTCTGATTTTAAAGAATGGTTTATCCAATTGTGATCTTTGAAACATTAATGCTATTTTAAATAAAATAGTCTGGATTATAATGAAATCATTATTCTAACTGGAATATCATAAAATGTACTTAGACTAAAAGATTTCAGAACTCAGAAAATGTCTATAAGTGGTAAAAGGAAAATAACTCCTTTCAAGATATTAAGATATAATGTTATAATAAGTTTTTCTTATGTATTTAATATTTTACTAATAGTTTGTTTATAGTTTTATATCATGTATGAATATTTGAATTCTCAAAATGTATTTGCAGTATTGTATTAACAAAGGTAATATAAACATTTGGTATAGGATTGCATTTGAAGATGGATATATTATTTTTGGTAAAAATATTGACTTATAATGCTTATACCTAATTATTTTATTGTTAATATAATGTGTTTTATCAGTCTTTTATAATAGTAAGTACTTGCAGTTATTTTCATATGTTATTTTGAAGTATGCCTTGAAGTACTGTTCTTCATAGATAATTTAAATATTGTGTTGGGCTAATGTTTATGAAATGGTAATGGTGATAATATTCATAGCATAAATATTGGATGTGTAAAGACTAATAAAATATTCTTTATTTAAACTTAAGTAGTTATTTTGCATCTGCTGAGAAAATTATAAATCCTTCCCAATTTAATGTTGCTCCTTCATTGGCAACATCGTTTGTGAAACATGCTTGCTGATAAAATGTATTTATACCAGTGTTTCTATTTAGAAAGATAACAAGATTACAAGGACAAGGGAAAACTTGATTTAATCATAGATGGTATATATTTTTTATAGATTTAAATTAATTATTAAAATATTATAATTCTTTTGTTTGATAAAATTAAAGTATCAGATATTTATCATTATTATATTTTATAGTATTAATAAAATGTTTATTTTATTCTTAATTTCTGACTTTGTTTTCGTTATCATCATCTTCATAATCTGAAAATTCAATTCACAAAAGTATTATAGTATTTGTATAATAAAAGTACATAAGATATAAAAGTCATTTATTTAAATTTCAGGTAGTGTATTGTCAAAGTTACATGAATATTTTAGATTTTGGAATATATTAATTTAGTCATAGTTATAAAAGTATTTTGGTGACCTGTAAGTATGAACAAAATTATCTTTCTACTCATTGCTTCACGAATGTATCACGTGTTGATCACGTGTTGCTGAATATGAGTGTTTGAAAATTTAAGAGTCTCATTATCAAATTATAACTGGAATTATTTATTCCTAATGTGTATAAAATAATTTCAGAAAAATAAAATATCTTATTGCACATGATGATATTGTAGTGATATGAGTCAAATCTGAGATTATATTTTTGTGTATACTTAGTCGGTTTTGAAAGTGGGCGCTGATGGTAGGGTTACAATATATAATTTTACTAAATAGCATTTGGAAATAACTTTAAGATTGCTCTGAGACAAAAAAAAATAGCGTACTTCAATTATTAATAAAGAAATATTCTAACATAATGTTGTGGAACCTAAAACATCAGTTTTGTTTACTGCTATAGCACTACTATAGTGATAAACAGTCACCCAAAACAGAGTGTCACTATTCCAACTTCAAAAGAAAATAAAAACTATTCTAAAAATGAATTTTGCAATGACTATATAAATCAGTCTGTGAACCACAAATATGTCCTTATATATATCATGCTGGTTTGATTTTCTGTTTACTTGTTATTTTAGGATGATGTGTTTTTGTTTACTCAGCAGAAAATTTTTTGAAATACGTCAATACCATGCCTAATTGTAGATCTCCAATATATTTCATTCTCTGCCATATCTTCCTGACGAAAACAATTGACATCGACATCGCACGTCTTTAGAATATCTTTGAGATAATCATTACAACTTAGAGAGAGTCTATTTCCCCTATGAAACACATATTCAAGTTCACCATACAACACCCTTTTAGGAAATCTTACACTTGATCTTTTTATATATATTTTGTTTTTACGATCTTGCCATTGTATTTTTAAAATTTTATGGTTTTAAATGAAACTTTTCTAATTTGTGCTGATAGAGCATTTAAGTTCCATATCCATAGGTAAAATAACAGCTTTATATACAGCTAACTTAGTTGCATTAGTTATTTTTCTAGGATGAAATACTTTATATTTTAACAGCAACACATTGCAGTTTGTGTTGGATCTCAACATTTAAGTCCACCTTTCTACTTGTAAAACTATCAAGATATTTAAACAGATTTATTTTCTCATATTGACAATTGTTCAAGCTGAAAGTTGCTGAGGATTTTTCTTTCTTCACTGATTGATAAAGAACTTATCATTAATTAATAAACAGAGATCTTTGTAAGTTGCCTTTAAAATAATAAAAACATTTTGTAAATTGTTTTTTGAACTGACAAAAAAAGCACAATCATTAGCGTACTGTAAATCCAAAATTTAAGAAGATGAAGTTCTTGTTTCTGCTATTAACAGATTGAAATTAAAAATTCCACCATCAAACCTGTATCTATCTTGAACCATGTTTGATTAAATCATCTATAAACATTACCAAAGATCACTGTCATAAAAATTGAAAACAAAGTTGGAACAAGTACACATCCTTGATTAACACCAGTTTTCATTTCATTTACCATGTTGAAGCTGTACAATGCAAATAAAATTTGGTGGACAACCAACTAATTTCAAACAAGGTCATAGGCCGGTCCTATTAATTGAATCAAATGCCTTGACCAAATCTATAAAAGCAATATATAAATCATTCCTTTATTCCCAACACTTTTCATGCATTTGCCTAGTAATAAAAATCATATCTATAGTGCTTCTTGATTTCCTAAAACCACATTGAGTCTCTAGTAATCATTAGTATTTCAACAAAATTCTTGAAAATATTTCTGCTCTAGTGGATAATACTAGTACTCCTTGGATAATTACAGCAATCTTGCTATTCCCTTTGTTTTTAAAATTTTAAACAAATAAAGCATTCTTAAGATAGATGGCACAACTTCTTGAGTCCAGATATTCCTAAAAAATTTCAATATTTTTGAATCTAATATATTATCACCAATTTTCAAGCTTCTCTAACTATTCTATCAGATTTAACCTTTCTATTTTTAAGATTACAAAGAGCTGTTTTGACTTCATAAGACTAGATATCTTTGTCCAAATCTAAATGAGTAAATAAAATGGATATATCATTAAAGTTATATCAATTCTTACATTATTATCATCATATAAGAGGGGGTCATTGTTGGATTTAATAGGGTAGTGATACTGTTTCTCAGTTCCATGTGTTGCTTTCAATGCATCAAAAACAAAAAGATCTAGAATGTTTACCATTAACCAAAGCAAATGTCTGTATCTTCCTTGCAGTTTTAATTCACCAGTCATTTGTAAGCCTTCTTATTAGACATTGAACTTCTGCTTTCAGATTTTTATATTTATTATTAAGTACCACATTTAATCTATTATTTTTCCAAGCAAAGAATACATATTTCTTTTTAATTAAATCATTAATAATATGATCATTGTAAGAAAACCAGTCATGATTTTTTTCTTCAAGGAACCCAAGAATAGAGATATACTTGTACCTATAGCACATCATTAAGATAATTCTATGCTTCATTAAGATCAAAATTAGTCATTTTAGTGTTTAATAGCTGCTAAAATTTAGTATATATAGTAGATTTTTTTAAAGAACAAATATCAATAGTTTATGAATATGATTGGAATAATAGCTATTGCAACTATTATTTTAATCTTAGAACTATTAATCTGTGATTTGTCCAACAATCTGTGTTTGTGGGTGCTCCTGGAGTGTGAATTTCTTTTGTGTTCTGAATCCTAACAATGATGTAACCTATTAAATGTCATTGTTTTGAATGTCAATGCATTTATGTTCCTTTGAAGCAATTTTTTCTGCCTAAACAAAGTATTTATGGGAGTCAATCCATGTGTTATGTGTAAATTTAATAATAACAAATTATTAGAATTTACACTTCAGATACAACTTTTGGCCAAGTCTACTATTTGTACTCACATGAACATTAAAGTCTCCAAGAACTAAAAAATTGATCTTTTTAATGGTATTGTTGTAAAAATGTTATAGGCACTGGTAAAAGAATTCCAATAATCAGAAGATGTCAAATTGGATTTGACCTGACTTTCCAAAAAATTTTGTATCTAACCATCTGTTATAATAAACTTTTTCTCTGGGAGATGAGTTTAGTTAAAAGCAGAAATATCAATTTTAAATCTTAACATTTCTTTAGCCACAAGTATAGTTGCTCATTCTTGACTTGAAGGGTTTGTATCAAGTAAAGTTCACACATTCTAAGTAGCTATATTTAGAAAAAAATAGATTTATATTTGTGATACTTACCTTTAGCACTATCATTGCCACTTATTATACCACCCCTACTGATATTATTCTTACTATTCTTGAGTAATCTGCTAGGTGTGACAAACTAGTCAGACTGTGTGAGACAGGCCATTTTCAGACCATATTCCACTTCTGTAGTAGTCACACAGATTCCTAAACAGGGCTACATAAACAATTTTTGCCAGCCAAAATTCCTGTCTCACTTAAATCCACTTCCAATGTGACTCATTGTTGATTGTACTGCTTTAAGTAAAGATCACAACTAAGGACAGTCAGCCTATTAAGCTTGTCTCTGTTATTGTTTTCTTAATTTTTGAGAGGTTGAACTAAAAAGTGGGAGGGGGAATTAAAAAGAAATATTGGTTAGAAATGCTAGGCATGTAGTTAAAGGATAGAAATGTTTCTGCACAAATACATAATACCATTGTCCACAGATATAAGGAGATGAGGGGCTCATGACAACTGGGTTCTGCAATAATTTAACTCACTGACAAAAAAAAAAGAGGGAGGCAGAAAAAAAGACTATTTGTATGGAAACAGTACCTAGTTTTTGATCAAACAACATTTATTTTACAAAGACTGCAAGAGCTCTTAGTCAGGTACTCATTATTGGATTTTCATAGTTGGCCTTTATATCTAAAGATCATCCCACTATTTTCCACCTGTGGAATCAGTCAGTAGCCTGAGTGCAGCACCTAATAGCACTGCTATAATAACTCACTAATACCCAAGTGTGATATATTTTATTTTAATGTCAAAAATTGTTACTTCATACTACATCCATGTTTAAACAATGTGTTAGTAAAAGCATTAACATAAAGATGGGGTAATTCATTGTTATTGTTGATTCCTAAATGTGCTTTATTAAAATATTCTATTATTTATTCAGTTGCAGTAAGAATGCTTTAAAACAATTATATAATCTACATTAAAGGTTGAATATGGAAAATTAATCATAATTACATAATAGAATGGCAGAAGACTATACATAGCTGATAAAGCAATTTGAGTAGAACATGCAAGATTTATTTTATTTTTGGGTTGTTCTAATTATTTTTTATCCATGCTTTATTATCATCATCTTAATTTATATATAAAGTATGGATATAAAATGTATATTTATATGCATAGTATCTCATATTTATAATTAATTGTAATGGCAGAGACCTCTCATAAAACTGTTAATATTGATTGATTTCGTATTTTTTTCACTATCACAAACCATGAAATACTTTATTAATTATATTTAAATTGTAGTAAGGATACTTTAATTAAACATCTTTATAATCTGCATTAAAATCATTGAAGTTTATTGATATACGTAAGATTTGGTCATGGTAATAAATTTGAATCCTAGATGATGATTCATAAACATTTACAAAAATTTAGCATGAAAGAAATATAATCCTAAAAAAGGACTTCCAAAACTGTTGCTTAATATCGTTATCAATTTTTTAGAATAGTTTTTAACAAAATAAATTTTGATTTGAATAAATTTATAGTTAAATAAAAAAAAAGTTCTGAAAAGGAATTTTAAAATAAAAACTGCTCTGTGTCTATAAATTACAAATGCTGGAATCTTGTTAATTTAATTGATTGAATGTTCTCCTATAGAAAAGTTCAAGTGACTAGAAATTAGCAAGCACAATTTTTTTTTTATATACATACATATTACATGATCACCATTTTATATGCTAACACATGCTGTTAATAAGAGTACCAAATTTTCCATACCGTACTGCTACCAAGTGCAAGCGTTCGCTATCAATGAATGCACAAACTTCCTGCATCCACTGATTACGAAGGCTTACATTTTGTGGTACTACTGTATTGAGAGTTTGGTACTCTTATTACATCCATATTACTTTTTAGAAATAAAATATAAACCATTCATGTTAATTATATTGTCTTAGCCTCACGAAAAAAGATTTTTTTCAAATTTCCGTATAAGAAAGTATTTTAATTAGATTTTTTTTCTCCAAAAGCTGGAACCTTTTTTTTTTTTATGTGATAAATACAACCAATTTAACTTTTCAGTTAAATAATAGTCAATTTATTTTAGAAATTAAGCAATATTATTTTGCTATAAAAGACTGAAACATGATTGTATCCCATGATCTTCTTGAATAATTATATAGAATAGTCTAATTTATTCCTTATCTAACCAAGGTTATAATATATAAAAAATATTTTTAGAATGCTGATTGTTACTTTTTGTGTGTTATAAATACGCTAAACACAGTTTGAAAAAAAAAAAAACTAATACCAAACTTTTGAGTAAACAATTAAATGTTATTGTCTCTGGCTTACTAATTTATTTTTGTGCAGTGTCTATCTAACATATTATATAATTTAGCATATGATATAGAAAATAAATTATAGCCTATTAATTCCTCAGATGCATTAACGTTTGATTATGATAGAAATATAATACAGTAACTATATATATATTTAATATTACAGTGATTATACTTATTAATCTAAAACTTTGAATTAATATATAGTTATAAATATGTATAGATGCTATTTCTGATGGCAATTTTTTTTATTTTAATTTTGCTAATAACAAAAAAATAAGTGAAAGTCATAGTTTAATATTTTATCTATACTAAGAAAATTTTAATTACTGCTTGCTAAAAAAAAAAGTTTTTTTTTTTTTTTTAACATTTGTATTGTTCAAAATTTGAAATTCAGTTTTAAGTGAAATACTTCTAAACTAACCTTTAGTAATTACTGTTATTATGTTGTGACTATAAGTTATATACTTATCTTATGAAAGTTTTTACCCTAATTCAGGCGTTGGAGGAGGTCTGGCACAACTTTAAGTTCACCACCTTTTTAAACTTCTTTTATATAATAAAGTAAATGCTGTACTGTAAAAAGAACAAAATAATAAAACTAAAAATATAATAAACTAAAGATACTATTTATTGGGTGATGGAAGCATTTGTAGATTGAAACTCAAAATGAACTCTCAGTTATTCTCTATGAAACATTACTATCAAAAATAATATTGTCAAGTCTTCACCTTAAATTTAAAAAATGATGAGAGAAGAGTGTTTTAGTTATTTTAAGTTTATATATATATAGGTCCAAGTTTATGAATGATTATGCTATTAAAGAATGGCCTAAAAGTGAGCTATCCTAATTTTATTTTTTTTTAAACAAATCATTTTTCTTATTCTGTTTTATAATTGTTTTATATTGTTAAGTGCTATTAAATCAATGACTTCTTCTGGAGGTATGAATGACATTTCTCCAAAATAATGTATTATCTATTTGGTTTTCCAGGCTTATCTATGATATATTTATATCTGAGTCTTATCCTTCTTACTGCTAGTCATCTTATCTTGTTTTACTTTCAACTTCTATATTCATTAAATACTTGTGTTTTTTGTTGACAATAACTTTCTGTTTTCTATTTGATGTTGAATAGGTAATCTTATTTAACTATTCAGAATCAGGCTTTTGATCTTACATCAATATTTTCTTTTATTATAGATGATCTTAATTTTCAATGATGATTTTAATTAATACCTTGGTAAATATATTATTTTAAAATCTTTTGTTGATTTGCCATTATCTAATTTGGATTCTTGTCTGATTTTTTTTTTTTTGTTAATTGAAATATTGGCCATTTATAACTCTTTGTTCATTAATAACGTTTTTTTTTTTTTTTTTACAAGTAGAGCATACAAATTTTTTATTTTACTGCCCGGAGAAATAATTTTGGTTTTTCATTAAAGACATGATATTTATCCTATGTTCTCTTATATCAAAGAAATCATTACTTGACTCTGTAGTTTACATTTAACAGTAGCATCTTGACTTTCCGTTGACTCTTTCCAGGTATTCATTTATTTCTCATGCTTGAATAGAATAATAGAGCGGATTACTGTTTTTAATATATTCTGTCTTCCTTTTAAATATATGTCGTCTTTCTTTAATAAAAATTTCGAAATTCAGTAGTAAATTAAACTATTGAATAGAATAGCACAACGGGGACTGCTGTTAATATATTCTGTTTTCCTTTTAAATATATGACATATATTGTCTTTCTTTAACAAAAATTTCAACATTCAATACTAACTTAAACATAAGTAAATAATAATAATTTGTGAAATATTTTAATCATTTCGACGAAAATGTCCAATGTAATTTTTGCAGAATTAATAAATACAGTAATGAATAAAAGTTTTTAGATTATTAATAGAAATGTATTTATAAATGTGATATTAATAAATGGCTTATTAAGATTTTTACATATACCATAATCATATATGCTTATTAGTAATCCATAAATATTTCACTAATATAGATTTTATCTATTCACTTTTCATTTCTGATTATGTAAAGACCATACCTTCAAACCATGACAAATAATCGATTAAATAAAGTGTTTAATAATTAAATGAAAATTATAATTGCTGAAAAGATTAGTAAATCTGTCAAAAATTAAATGTTTAAAGGTAGACTAACAGTCATTTTTACATCTATTAAATTATATCATCGTTTAGTATATATAAACAGAACGTGCCAATAAGTGATTGGTAATGCATATATCATCATCATCAACCATTATTAATCCACTGCAGGGTGAAGGTCTCTCCAAGTTCAATCCATCTTCTCCGATCTGTAGCTTCTCTTCTCCACGTCACCCCTGCACACTTTCTTATTTCATCCATCCATCTCACATGTGGTCTCTTTCTGGGTCTTTTACCATTTCTTGGAATCCAGTTTAAGATTTCAATTGTCCATCTACTATCATCTCTTCTAGCAATATGTCCGGTTCAACTCCACTTCAATCTTTTAATTTTTCAATGAGGTCAGTAACACCAGTTTGTTCTCTTACCTATACATTGTGCTTTCGATCTCTTTGTTACTCCTAACATGCATCTCTCCATACTTCTCTGAGTGGTATGAAGTCTCTGTATTGCTCTTCTATTAAGTGTCCAAGTCTCAGATCCATAAGTAAGAACTGGTAAAACACATTTGTTAAAGACCTTCCTTTTCAAACACATAGGCATATTTCTTTTTAGTATCAAGTTATTCCTACCAAAAGCACCCCAACCAAGTTTAATTCTATGATTAATTTTCTCCATTAGGTTTCCATCTGTATTAGTAATCTGACCAAGGTATTTGTAACTGTTAATTTTTTTTAATTCATCATAATCAATCTTTATTTTCACATTTTGAGCAAATCGATTAATAGTCTTTTTAACATTTATCTTTAGTCCTACTTTCCTACTTTCATCTGATAACTCCTGCAACATTTCCTGCAGCTCTGAAGCATTATTTGCAAAAACAACTACATCATCTGCAAAATCTAAATGACTTAAATAATCTCCATTTACTGTCACTCCTTTAGTTTCCCATTTTAATCCACAAAATACTTCTTGCAGCACTGCTGTAAAAAGTTTTGGAGATATGGAGTCACCTTGTCTTACACCCTTCTCAATGTTAATTTACCCAGTATTAATAATGTAATATAATTGTTGCTGTTGTATTTTTATAAATATTTTTTAAAATGTAACAATATCCTGGATCTATACCTTGATGATCCAACGCTTTAATCACTGAAGAATGTTTATAGAATTAAATGCCTTTTCATAATCTACAAATTCAAAACATAATGGTAATTCATATTCATTTGTCCTTTCTATAACTTCTCTCAGTACCTGGATATGATCTACTGTACTAAAACCACTTCTAAATCCAGCTCTTCTCTTGGTTGGTGGAAATCCAATGTTCTCTGTAGACAAGTTATAATTATCTTGGTAAAAACTTTGTATAAAACTGATAAAAGGCTGATAGGTCTGTAATTTCTAATATCTTCTTTATCATCTTTTTTAAATATTGATATTATTACTGCATTCTTCCAATCATCTGGTACATCTTTATCATTTAGACATTTGGTATATAACTTTGCTAAAAAAAATTCTATTTCTTTTCATATATCAATTATAATTCCATCATTACCTGCAGCCTTTTCTTTCTTCATACATTTAATTGCATGTCTCACTTTTTCATTTAAAATATTATGGGCAATTTGGAAGATGTAATAGATATAGGAGATACTTGTTCTTTATTACTATATAATTCTTGATAAAAGTCTTCTACCCATTTCATGATTCATCTCTCTTTTTAATAATAATTCCATCTTTTTTTTTTATTGCAGATATAAATTTCCTACCAATATAAATTTCCTACCAATACCAAAATGTTGTTTTACATTCTTGAGACTTTTATTTTCTTCTACAGCTTTCCTTGCTAGTTCACAGTTATACTTTGTTATATCATTTTCAACTCTTTTCCACACCATTTTACAAAATTTGAGATATTCAATCCTTTTTAATGCATCATTTTTGTAAATCTTCATATTCCTTCTTTTCTCATAAATTCTATAGTCTTAGTAGAAATTTTATTGGTCAATTGCTGCTGTTTTATACTAGCTATCTTTGTTGCAATTTTTAAAAGTGTATCAGTTATTTTCATATTAATTTCATTCAAATCTGAATCATGTTCAAAGTCAACTAATACTTGAAACCAATTTGTAACTTCTAATTTAAATTCATTAGGATGTTTTTGAAGATTAGGAATATCAACTGTAAATATTGTTTTTCTTAATAATTTTTGTCTCTCTAGTTTTGCATTAACACGTAACTTACACCTTACTAAACGATGATCACTTCCTATGTTAAATTTATTAAGAACATTACAATCTTGAAATATGTATTTTCTGTTAGTCAAAATATAATCAATTCTGCTGCACCTTCATTTGGATGCTTCCATGTCCATTTCCTTTTAACATTTTTTCTCAAAAAAAAAGAATGCATAATATAGTTTTTCTTTTTCTGCAAACTCCACAAGTCCATGTCCTCTCTCATTTCTATTACCATAAGCAAAATTACCTACAGCACTTTCATCTTTTATTTGTTTACCAATTCTAGCATTAAAGTCTCTCATAACAATTTTAAAATGTTGTTTACTCTGATCAAAAACCTTTCATACATCCATATAAAAATCTTCTACTATTTCATCACTATGAGAACTTGTTGGGGTATAAACCTGAAAATGCATATAGTAATTATAATATATATACTAACTTTGTGTTATTAATAACAGTTTGAAATTTTCTAAAAGTATTTAGCAATTAAAACGGGATGATTGACATAGTCCAGCATATAATTACCTGCCTATAATATTTTTGTTTTACCAGTCAGTTATTGGCATTTTCGGTTTAAAATATTTAAAGTAAAAAAAGTAAACTTTATAGGTGTTCAAATATTTCTATTTGATAATGAATATAATTTAATATTATAGTGATTTTAGTTTGACTAGTGATTATTATAATGGATATTGAAATAACTCATAATACATTCTTATACCAAAAAAATATATAAAATTTAATTTGTTCATTGAATAAAATTATGTTCTTTGGTGCCCATATATCATGTGTTGAATAAATGGGCATACAATTATTTTTTATATTGCTATTATAAAATTTACTTTAAAGATTTTGAAGTAATTTGTACTTAATGACTAAAATATTATGTTAATATTCATCATATTAACATCTTTAAGTTCAATCATCAATCCATTACATGATGGTCTATGCAAGTTTTTTTTTAAATCATAGTATAACCTTTCTTTATCACATCATACCAGTATTTTTTTTTCATCTATTTTTTTTTTCATTTATCCATCTTACATTTGATGCTAGCTTTTTACAATCTTTTAGGATCCAATTAGAAACTTCAATTATCCATTTATATCATCTCTTGTAGAAATATATTCAGCCATGCTCCATTTCAGTTTTTTAATTTTTTTAATGATATCTATTTTCTTACCAGTGTATTTAGCTTTTGATATTTTTTTGTTTCACCCAATTTTCTATTAAGTGTCCAGATCTTATACATATATCTAAGAACTCTTAAAATGCATCTATTAAAAATGCTGCTTTTCAAACACTTAAACATATTGTTTTCTTGAAGGTCTGTGGTGATTATGTTTTAGTTGTATTTATATAAAGTTAAAATGTTCTAAGACATACATTAACCCATGTGCTGTTATTAACAGTTGAATGTATGTGGAATATTTAAATAAAGACATTCAATACCTATATATTAGATGATGGAAATAGTCCAATATATAAATACAACTAAAACAGTGCATATACTAACCTGTGTGCTATTACTAACAATTGAATGTATTTGTAATATTTAAAGACATTCAATACCTATATTAGATGATGAAAATAATCCAATATATAAATACAACATAAGTATATTTTATAATTATTAATACCATGCATTGTTTTTGTCTATATTAATAATTTCATCAGAATATTTATACTCTCATTTCTTTTCATCATTTTCAGTCTTTATTTTCTTCAATGAAAATTTATTGAACATTATATGTCTGAAGGTTTGTAATGATGGTATATTATAAGATATGATCTGTTGGACTATTTCCATCATTTTACGAGTGAACGTTGAATGTACAGAAAATTTTAAACTATATTTAAACTTTCCAAATACAAACAACTTGTTAGTAATAACACACAAATAAACAATACAGGTTAGTAATTACACAACATTTCAAGTAGTATATTCTCCACTCTTCTTCACGGGTTGCTAGCCTAGATGCACAGTGACAGTATTCACTTAGAAGTTGAACTCGCACCTTTAAATTCTTACAAATTTTAAGGCAAACACTCTACCAACTGAGCTATTCTGTCAAAGGCAACATATAGTAGAAATTTGATATATTCATATATGAGGGTTGGTTCAAATCCTCCTGAGTCCTTCAATTTTTTTTTTTATAACAAGTCTAATTATTTTTTTATTTTTTCCTAAGAGCAAGATTAATTAGAGGTTTTCATACATTGTGTATTGCCACACTGGGTTGACTTATAGGATTATTTACCATTGTCATATGAGCAGCTTCCTTGAATTTTCTTCTATGCATTTTTTCTTCTTTATCCAATATCTTTGTATTTTCCCACTTAAGCATATGGTCATTAGTACATACATGATCTGCTATGGTAGACACATTTTTTTCTCTTTTAACCAATAGTTGGTGCTCCTTCAATCGCTGCTCAACAGGGCAACAAATCTCACCAATGTATTTCTTTCCACATTCACATGGTATTTTATAGATGCAGTTTTTGTTCTTCAGCATCTCCAGTTTAGGCTTAGTAGAAGTAAGCATTCCTCAGAGTGTGGTATGGCTTTGGAAAGCAGTCCTAATGTTATATTGACTGCAGATTTTCTTTAATTTGTCTGCTATTCCTGGTATGTATGGATACACCACCGCACCAATAACTGTTTTTTCTTTTGGTGTCTCTTTGTGTTGTTTATTGAAGGTTTTTCTGATGACTGCTGATGGATAACCATTCTTCATAAGCATTTGTTCTACGTGAATCTTTTCTTTTTCCAAATCACTGCTTTCTGAACAAACCTCCTTTGCTCTGTTCCATAGTGATAGTACAATTCCTTGTTTAGTGCTTCTTGTATGATTGGATGTATATGCCAAGTATTTGCCGGTCTGTGTTGGTTTCCTATACACTGTTGTTTTTACTTTGCCCTGAGGGAGTCTTGTCACAAGAACATCCAAGAATGACAATTTTTGTTCTTGTTCTGATTCCATCATGAATTTAATTGTAGAAGATATGTTGTTAATGTGCATCCAGAATGACTGTAAATTTACCTCGCCATGTGGCCATACCACAAATGTATTACCAACATATCAAAGCCACACTTTAAGTGGACATGGAGTAGTATTTATGGCTGTGGTTTCAAGTTCTTCCATGTAAATGTTGCTGAACAAGGGTGACAGTGATGATCCCATGGCCATCCCTTGATTTTGTTGGAAGAATTCTGAGTTATATTGAAAGTATGTTGTTGTTACACAGAATTTTAATAAATTCCATTATACTATCTATAGCTAGAGCTGTTCTAGTTTGTAGACTATTTCAGTTCTTTCCAAATTCATGTTCCTGACTAATTTTACAAAGTGCTTAGAATCACTGATGAAAGACTGTGTCCTATACACCAATGGACTAAGAACTTTGAGAACTCTTGACAAATTTTGACATGGTGAATTTCTAGAACTAACAATAGGTCTTAATGGAACATTTTCTTTATGGATACATGTGAGGAATCTTGCTGAAATACGAAGTTAATTTTCTTTTTTCTGAATCACTGAAATATCTGCGATGTTTCTGGAGTAATTTGGAATTGTATTTTTTGCTACTTTTTTGTATTGGCCTGCTGTGAGAAGGCCTTGTATTTTGTTAATCATAATCAGTTTTATCCATTACAACTGTAGTGTACCTTTGTCAAGATGTATCCTGTTTTAGAGATTTTATAGCTTTCCTCTCATCACATGAAATGTTTGACTTCTGCTTGTGCACTTGATGTCTTTCAAGTGCCATTTTTACTCTCCAGCATAACTCTGCCACTTCTTCTAAAGTCAAGTTTTGGGTCACCTTATCAGTGGCAGCCATTATATCCAATAGTGGGACAGTAGCTGGTGTAATGGCGAAATTCTAACCTTTTCCCAGAACTAATAATTCACAATCGGTAAGTTATTTAGAACTAAGATTTTTTCACTGATGATGAGGTTAGACTAGTTGCAGTATTACTTTTGATCTGCTCATGTAGATTTACAAGCTTCTTCTTCTGAAGTTCTTTTATCCTTCCATGTAACTTACAATATGATCTGTTCACTGCTTGACAAATTCTTGAGAAATCTTCATCTGTAACTTTGTTTTGTAGAAACGATTCCACATTTTCTAATAGATCACAATGTTTGATACTTGGTAAACCACTGAACCTTTATACTTTCTCTCAATAAGGCCTCACTCTCTTGGAGGAAATAGGAGGTTTTAACTGCAAACCCTTAGGAATGATCCCTTCTGATTTATGTTTACATAAGAATGTTAAAAGATTTTCTACTTTAGCCAGTTTTAAAATGTTCTGTACATTCAACATTCACTCTTAAAATGATGGAAATAGTCCAACATATCACATCTTATAATATACCATCATTACAAACCTTCAGACATATACTAAGTACTCGGTATGGACCTGATGCTATGTTGAAATTTAGACATTATGAAAAATTATATGTAAAACTGGCTAAGTAGAAAATCATTTAACTTTTTTGTGTAAATGTAAATCATCCCTAAGGGTTTGCAGTTAAAACCTCCTATTTCCTCCAAGAGAGCTGAAAAAATTATTCAGAGAGCAAATGAGGCCTTATTGAGAGAAAGTATAAAGGTTCAGCAGTTTACCAAGTATCAAACATTGCGATCTATTAGAAATGAGGAATCATTTCTACAAAATAAAGTTACAGATGAAGATTTCTCAAGAATTTTTCAAGCAGTGAACAGATAATATTATAAGTTACATGGAAGGATAAAAGAACTTCAAAAGAAGAAGCTTGTCAATCTACATGGGTAGGTCAAAAGTAATACTGCAACTAGTCTATCCTCATCATCAGTGAAAAATCTTAGTTCTAAACAACTTACTGATTGTGAATTTTGAATTTTGCCATTACACCATATTATTGGATATAATGGCCGCCACTGATGAGGTGACCCAAAACTTGACTCTAGAAGAAGTAGTAGAGTTACACTGGAGAGTAAAAAGGACACTTGAAAGACATCAAGTGCACAAGCAGAAGTCAAACATTTCATGTGATGATAGGAAAGCTATTGAATCTTTAAAACAGGATACAACTATAATATTCCTGATGACAAAGTTAACACTACAGTTGTAATGGATAAAACTGATTATGATAACAAAATACAAGACCTTCTCACAGCAAGCCAATACAAAAAAGTAGCAAAAAATCCAATTCCAAATACAGAGGTAAAACTACAAGCATTACTCCAAGGTATTTCAGTGATTCAGAAAAAAAAAATTTAACTTTGTATTTCAGCAAGATTGCTCACATGTATGGACTTCCTAAAATCCATAAAGAAAATGGTCCATTAAGACCTATTGTTAGTTCTAGAAATTTCACCATGTCAAAATTTGTCAAGATTTCTTCTCAAAGTTCTTAGTCCATTGGTGTATAGGACCAGTCTTTCATCAGGGATTCTAAACCCTTTGTAGAATTAGTCATGAACATGAAAATGGAAAGTCTGTTTACAAATGTACCATGTGATGAGGCATTGTCTATTGTAAGAAAAAGGTTATATGACGATAATAGTCTACAAACTAGAACAGCTCTACCTATAGATAGTATAATGGAATTATTAACATTCTGTGTAACAACAACATTCTTCCAACAAAATCAAGGGATGGCCATGGGATCATCACTGTCACCCTTGTTCAGCAACATTTACATGGAAGAACTTGAAACCACAGCCATAAATACTACTCCATGTCCATCTAAAGTGTAGCTTCGATATGTTGATGATACATTTGTGGTATGGCCACATGGCAAGGTAAAATTACAGTCATTTTGGATGCACTTTAACAGCATATCTTCTACAATTAAATTCATGATGGAATCAGAACAAGAGCAAAAATTGGCATTCTTGGATAATCTTGTTACAAGACTCCCTCAGGGCAAAATAGAAACAACAGTGTATAGGAAACCAACACACATGGGCAAATACTTGGCATATTCATCCAATCATACAAGAAGCACTAAACAAGGAATTGTACTATTGCTATGGAACAGAGCAAAGGAGGTTTGTTCAGAAACCAGTGATTTGGAAAAAGAAAAGATTCACATAGAACAAATGCTTATGAAGAATGGTTATCCATCAGCAGTCATCAGAAAAACTTTCAATAGACAACACAAAAAAACACCAAAAGAGAAAAAAGTTATTGGTACAGTAGTGTATCCATACATACCAAGAATGGCAGACAAATTAAAGAAAATCTGCAGTCAATATAACATTAGAACTGCTTTCCAAAGCCATACCACACTTTGAGAAATGCTTACTTTTACTAAGCCTAAACTGGAGCTGCTGAAGAACAAAAACTGCATCTATGAAATACCATGTGAATGTGGAAGGAAATAAATTGGTGAGACCTGTTGAGCAGCGATTGAAGGAGCATAAACTAATGGTTAAAAGAGAAAAAACAGATGTGTCTACCATAGCAGATCATGTATGGAAAAAATGCATAGAAGAAAATTCAAGGAAGCTGCTCATATGACAATGGTAATTAATCCTATAAGTCAACCCAGTGTGGCAATACACAATGTATGGAAGCTTCTAATTAATCTTGCTCTTAGGAAAAAATAAAAAAATAATTAGACTTGTTATAAAAAAATAATTAGACTTGTTATAAAAAAAAATTGAAGGACTTGGGAGGATTTGAACCAACCCTCATATATAAATATATCAAATTTCTACTATATGTTGCCTTTGACAGAAAAGCTCAGTTGGTAGAGCGTTTGCCTTAAAATTCGATATTCAAGAATCTAAAGGGTGCAAGTTCAATTTCTAAGTGAATACTGTCACTGTACATATAGGTCAGCAACATCTGAAGAAGAGTGGAGAATATACTACTGAAACTATTACTAACCTGTATTGTCTATTTGTGTGTTATTACTAACAAGTTGTTTGTATTTGGGAAGTTCAAATATAGTTTAAAATTTTCTGTACATTCAACATTCACTCTTAAAATGATGGAAATAATCCAACATATTACATCTTATTGAACATTACTTTAGTTTTTTTTTAGCATTTATATTTAATTTTTAAAAATGTTAAGAACCTGAAGCATTATCTTCAAACTTTATATGACTTAAGTAATCTTCACCCATTTTTATTTCCTTATCTTCCTATTTAATTCACAAAACACTTTTTATATATATATAAAACTGTTGTAATAAGTTTTGGAGATGAATATACATCCTATTGTACATAATATCACTGTCAGTCTTAGTGTCATCATGTAATCTGATAATATCTTAGGGCTATATTTTGATCTTTTTAATCCTGTGGAAAGTTTATCAAATATCTTTTTATATTCTATAAAACCAAAATATAATAGGTTTTGATTTGTTTTTTTGGATATGATTCACTGTCAAAACCCACTTTTAAATCTACCTCATTCTTTTTTTTTCATGTATCAAAGTATGGCTGGGAAGGAGTCTACAAACCCGGGACAACTGCTTGTAAAGCAGCTGTGCTGACCACTCGTCTACCAAAGATTGACTAACTCACTAATTGCAATTATCTTTGTAAAGATCTTGTATAGAAATAATACAAGATTGATAGGCCTGTAATTTTTAATAATTATTTTTCAATTTTTTTAAATATCATTATCACTACTACATTCTTCCAATCTTCTGGTACATATTTATCCTTTAGATATTTCCTATATGGTTTTACTAATATATTTTTATATTTTTCATCTGGTTTTTTAAAGATATCAATAATAATTCCATTATTTTCTGTAGCCTTTTTTCTCTTCATAGGTCTAATTGCAGTCTCATCTCTTCATTTAAAATGCTTGTATGGATGTTTAATTTCTTACTCTCTTTTATTATGTAGAGGTTTGCAGAACTTTTCCATTCATTTCGTGATATCTGCTCTCTTTTTAGTAATATTTCATCTTATTATTGTTGAAACAACTTTCTTTTCAATATCTAGTTGTTGTTTTATACTTTTGAAAATTTTTCTTCTATGTTTTTCCTTTGAATTCACAATTATATTTTTTATATCATTATTAATTCTTTTTATATTATTTTTTCCCATTTCAGATACTATATTTTTTAATGTTTTATATTCTTTTGTTGTTTGTTTTATTCATATCTTGCTTATTTTAATTGTAATTTATCGAAGAATTGCTGCTGGTGTGTGTGTGTGTGTGTGTGTGTGTGTGTGTGTGTGTGTGTGTGTGTGTGTGTGTGTGTGTGTGTGTGTGTATTTTGTTATAAATTCTAAATAGAGTGTCATTTATTTTCTTATTGATCTTATTCATTTCTGAATTCAAGTAAGTTAATAATTTAAACATTTTCAAATTCTAATTTAAACTCATCAATTTTTGAAGTAACTGTTTATATTCCTTTTTTTAAGTTTTTTTGTCCCCACTTTTGCACTAATACTTGTATCTTACATTTCATTACTGATTACTTCCTGTGTTCAATCTATTAACATTACTACAATTTAATTTTATTATATTTCCATTTCAATGCTTCTATATTTCTTTCCCTTTGTCTCAAAGAGAGAATTCATTATATCGTATTTTTCGTCCTTCCAAACTCCACAATTTTGTGTCCTTTCTCATTTTTGGTTTCTTAACAAAATTTATCCTCAATGCTTTTCTCTTTTATTTATGTATGTGTGTATGTAATAACCATATAAATAACATCCAAATAAACAGTAATAAATGTGCATAATAATAAATAATTCCGTACGATTTATTATTTAATGTTTTAAAAATTATGTTGTACTCAGATTTATTTGTTTATTACATATATATATTATACCGGTATGAAGTGTGGCTATACGGATTGTGTTGCCCGTGACGTAAGACTATTTAAATTAAGAGATTCATCAAACGTGGAATTGACCTAAGTAGAATAAGAGACTTTAGGTGTCTTATCTAAATTTCCTCACTTATAGGAAGGAATACGTTATTTAAGGAAATTACTTAGTGCTAAGTGCTAGCTTTTAATATATAGAAAAATATCTGACAATTATCTAATAGTAAATAATTTATGCTTCTTGAATACTATTTACAAATATATATTTTAGCTGATAAAGTGATTGTTCCTTAATTCAGCAATACATAAAATTAATAATAATAACCTATTTATAATTTGTAAATGAATTATGGATATACATATAAAATATAATAAATAAACAAACATCTTATGTTGTATGGATATTGAATATTGGACCCATGGTGATGTAAAATCAATAGATATATAATTATGACTAAGAGAAAATATATTCGCTTTGTGCATATCTACGCTTTAATAAAAGATATTTTAACAAATGTTTTAACTTATTACGATTAATCAGTCGAATGAATCGAAAATCTAAATAAGTTATTCATACCTACATAAACTGATGCGATTGTAATATGGAATAATGATAATTATTTCTCTTAATTATATTTTGTTGATACCATTAATCCTAAAATAAAAGAATTAACACAAATAATTGCAATAAACAAATACATTTCTGAATAGGATTTAATAATCCGTAGTAGGCCTTAATTGCTTGATAAGAATATATATATTTTGTTGATACAATTAGTCCTAAAATAAAACAATTAACGTAAATAATTGCAATAAACAAGTAGATTTCTGAATAGGATTTTATAATCCGTAGTAGGTGTTCACTGCTTGATAAAAATATGTTTATTAGATGTTCCACGCTAAATAAAATATGTTACATTAGCTGAACCGAAAATGTGAAATATTTTTGCAAGATTTCCTATTAGTAGGTGTGTAAATCATGTTAGATGTCTCTGAAAATAATGACCCCTTTATTGTTTATAATACATATTATATGGTAGGTTGAATGCGTTTGAGCTATGATTTTAAATATCTAAATCCCTGTGATTTCGATACCCTAATTTCTTTATAGATAGGTGTTGTTTTATCTCTGTTATATAACGATTCTTAAACACACACAAATTTTACACATGAACTGAGAAGATCTATTGTAAAAAAAAAAAACCTGCTATCGGAGTAGCCCGTATGACATTGCGATATGGTGAAGCTGAATAGAATTAAAAACGATGGGTTTTTTTACAGTTAATCCTCTCTTAATACTGTATATATGTTTTAGCATAGCTGCTTAACTTTCTTATTGATGTTAGAAATCAACATTTGATATAAAATATTTGTCTATATTCACATACCATGAATATTTCAGTCAAATAAAATTTTGTTTTAGAAGGCAAGTTTTAAGGGAACAGTCGTTGTTTAGCCATTATACTTTTATTTGTTTAGGAGAATAGTTGATAAACATTTAAGCTTTCATGAAGTAAACTTTCTTTATACAGAACTTCATATATATATTGTTGCTCTTGTGATAAGATAATGTCTGCTAAATTTTAATTTTATTCTATGACAGATGAATGTATATAAAAAGTAAATATGCTCTAAAAGTAAAAAAAAAAAAGCAATTTCCCTTTCTTTTTTGTTTATAATAATTCGCGAATTATTTCTGTCTCTATTGGTTTCTTAATATTCCCGGTTGATATGGTTATACGTGGCTTCCTCATGATTTTATTTACAAAATTTTATCCAGTAATTTATTATTAGTGTGTGTGTGTCTCTCTCTCTCTCTCCCTCCCTCCCTCTCTCTCTCCCCCTCTCTCTCTCCCTTCCTCCCTCTCTCTCTCCCTCTCCCTCTCTCTCTCTCTCTCCCTCTCTCTCTCCCTCTCCCCTCTCTCTCTCTCTCTCCCCCTCTCTCTCTCTCTCTCTCGCTCACACACACACTCTCTCTGTTGATTCCTAATATTCCCATCAAACTTTGTGCATGTCTATCTATAAATATGTATGTAGATAGTGGGTTTTGATTTTGAATAAAGTAATGAGCTATTTTAATGTATATAAAGAAATTTGAATAGTGGATGACACTATTATGACTAATATAAAAGAATCGTTTCAGTCGGAGATTTAAATGATATATTAAGAGAATTAAAAAAAATTATAATGTATTCTTTGACTACAAAAAGGATGATATATACCTTGATGGTACAAATCCTGTCACTAAAGAAAAAAAATGTTTTTAAACTTATGTAAAGTCTATACAAAAGATACATGCTTTCACTGATTTTAGTTATACTGAATGAACCATTCCATAGTGATGAAAGGAAATCTTTGCATGAATCACCCGTGAACATTAAGTATATATATATATTGTAACCTTTGCTCTCTTCACTTGTTTACTTTATTAGATTTATAAATGCCCAGGCGCCAATTCTATACTAGATAGAATAAAATTTATAATTGTAAATTGCTCTATGGCTTAGCTCAGTTGAGGTTATAGGATATGATCTTCATATAGGATGCAAATAAAAGTAATAAAACATTTATTACTAACAATTCTGTAACACTAATTTAATTATATGTCACATATTTATTTAATTATAAAACTATTGCAAAATTATCAATTATCATATTTAATATAAGATAGATAATGATGAGGATCGGGTATCTTTTTATCTACATCACCACCTATTCTAAGCAAAGTAGAATATATTATTAGCACTGTAATATGGTGATTTATCATCTCCAAACAGATTAAATAAATTGACTTCTACTGGCAAATCTATATATTTTAGGACTATGCTATATTAACCATATATGTATGTGTGTGGAAATGGAGAATCGAACGTAATCAAGAAATTCATATGGGCTAATAATTAAATAAAACATTTATTAAAAATAAAATAAAAGACAAAATAAATAATAATAAACAAAAAAAAAATATTATTTTATGCACTTTGTTAAGCAATTACATTGCTCTTATAGTAAAACCAAAATTGACTAATATTTAATATACGAATCATATATTTTCAAATATGTATGCTTTTATAATATCTTAAACATGATGAATTTTTAAAATATACTTTTTATTAGCTTATTTATAGAACTTGGATGATGCCATAAATCAGTCATCTTTTATACATATTATAAAAATTTATACAACACTTGTCTGTTATAATCAGTGTATATCATCTAACACTAACTATACAAGAACAAAGAAAGGCGGGGAAAAAACAATAACTAAACACTTATACTTATATACATGAGTGTTAAATAATATCTCCAAACTCAATCTAAATAATCTAATCATCCCTTGACCATTTCTACCTTCAACTTATAACAGACAAGGTTTTAATTCTTTATTTTTTTAAATAAACTTCATTAACAAATTGAAGCATAATAAATACAATTTTTTTAAAATAATAATTTATAGCATCATACACACATCCGAATATCTATAATCACCTATAATATAATTTCTAGATCATACAAAATAATAAATTATCATATTATAATGATATGAAGTTACATTGTTTTGTTTTGTTTTTTTAAAAGGAAACAAAAAAAAAATAAAGTAAAAAAATTGGTTATACATCTGTTGTAATCAATAACGAAAATACTTATCAATATCCCATCATTACATGTTAAGTTTTTTTTTGAACAAAATTGAAAGTTGAAAGAAACATACATATTAGTTTCAAAGACAATAGTAAATTATAACATAAAAAAAAAGTCTCTCCGATTGTTAAAGCATAATTTGTTAAGAATGACAATAGTCTTTTTTTATTCTAGAATTCCGTGATAGGCATTATAATAACATTTGCATGCATTGGAATTATTCTGTTATATATGCGCAAATAGCAAAGTTATACAGTATAAAATTATCTTCTTGATATAAGATTAAATAGATAAACTTTTTCATTTTAAATTTTATTTTGTAGAATATTGATAGAAAATTCTTAAAATTGAAAATCAAGCGTTTAATTATAGCGTCTAATAAGAAAATTTTAGCTAGCTTTATTTTAAACAATTTTTCCATTTTAATATTATTTAGCTTTGGTAATACTTTAAAATAAATCATCATAATTTAGCTTACATATCATCCAGGCATTTTAAAGGTAGTGAATTTGGATCATCGTTTGGCAGAAATTTGGAGGCTGGTATCCCTCTGGGGGGGGTTATCTCCTCATTTTTATATCATTCCAGTAGTATAATAATAAATTCTCCACAGGTATATTATTAGAATCCTTGCGATGTTTTTTTATATTTGTTCTAATACTCTTAGAGAGTTATTGATTCTTTTAAGTTTTTTTTTTACATCTTCTTTCCTGAAACTTTTTTTTTTACTTTCCTTCAAGTTTTTAAACTCTATGTCTTTCCTCACTCATGCCCTCTGTGTTTCTTTATAATAATCAACTTTGGAAGTGTGCCAGAATTTTACTTATAAAATTTTAACAATACAATATTTGAAATAGAATAAACATAATAATAAAAAAAATATTAAACATTAATTATTAATTTAGAAATGTTATTCACTATTATACAAATAATCTTTATCATTTTTAAGTATAAGATTATGAACAATACATAATTAGTAAATAATAAATAAAATATAGGAAAGAAAATTCTAATTAATATTATATCTATGTATCTGCTTATTATGACATGTAAATTTTTCTACTACATATAAACATCCCTAATATTGGTCATCTCCCTCTTCTACTACCAAACACACATAATCCAAAACTCTACCAATCAGTACACCCACTTAAAGTTTTAATTTTTTTAAATCCTAATTTTAACTAGCAAATTACATCTCAATTCATTTTTCTCAGATAATTAACTTTATCCATTGTTAGCACAAATGTGAACTTCCCACATTTCTTCCTGGTGCCAACCTGGAAGGTTACAATCCTTCCCCCTTATGAAAGAAAAATGAATTGGATAAACAACAATCAATATTAATAGCACATCAAATTTTACATTAAGATCATTCCTAAATTAGAAAATTATGTTTATCAAATAAACATAAAACAATAAAACATTTAATGCTTTTACAAACACTTGTTTCTATTATATTTTAGCAACATTAAATAAGCAAAAAAAAATAACTAAATTCTATATTGAACAATATGTATAACTTTTATTAATCATGTCTTGCAGGATATGACATCAAACTATGAGCATTATAGGTAACTTTAAACCTTGGGTTTATATTCTTGATCTCCTTTCTTCTAACAAGTTTTTTCCTACAATATTTTATTTTCACTTTATTAGATTTAACTCTAATCTTTTTAATATATCTTACTTTATTCTTCACTTTCTTAAGATGATTTATATTAAATAATTCTTCCTTTACTCCTTTGAGTTTGATCTTATCCTTTCCTAAATCTCTCTCTGGCTTAATAATTTTCCTAAGAGAATTCATATCAAATTCCTTTATAATCTTCATTTTACATTTAATATTTATTTGATCAACTTTTCCAACATAAATAACACCCTTTATCATATGCTCTATATTAGATACTATACATATGTCATCTCCATACAGTACTTTTCTGTGACTACTCATCTTCATGTCCCAATTTAAGTACTTACAAGTACATTCAGAGACTATACTTCTACTTTTATTTTGTAATTTATTGCCTGAAATATGAATAAATTTCATTAATTTGTTTTTCAAAATTTCTAGACATTTCATGCTTAGAGAAATTATTTCTATATATATGAATTCACTAATCCCTTTATTCCTATCAAGACTTTCTTTAATATCTTCAAATATATCCACACTCTTATTTCTGTCTAATTCCAGTTCTTGGTCCCCTATTTCTCTGAGTTTTTTTATATGCCCTTAACTCTTCTTTGGCTAAACTAATATTTTTACTAACTAGTTTAACAGTCTGCTGATTTTCTTCCTTAAACAGCACTATTGAATCATCATCAGATATTTTAATTTTCTGAAGGGGATTCTTAACACTTGTCTCTAACAATACTGATTTGATTAGCTGATCTTTTATATTCTCTTGCATTTCTAGCTTCATTTTGGGTATTTCTAACCTTGCTTCTAGCTTTGTTTCTAATTTCACTTCTAATTTTATCTCTGACATTTCTGACTTTATTTCAACTATCCTCTCCTCTGATTTCTTTTGACTCAATTTTATTTCTATTGCTATCTCTGATTCCTGACTTTTTACTTTCTTCTCCACAACTTGCATCTGCCTAACTATACTAGCATTTATTTCTACCATTTCTGACTTCATTTCTGAAACTTCCAATTTTATTTCAGCTATCCTTCCCTCTAACTTATCTTGACCTGACTTTAGTTCTGCAAACATCTCTTCTGACCTTTCTCTATCTTCTACTTGTCCAGACTTTAGTTCCCTTAGTTCTGATTTCAATTCTGTTAACATCTCTTTTGACTTTTCTCTATCTTGTCTTAATTTGAATTCTAATTTTAATTTTACTTGACCAGACTTTAGTTCCCTTAGTTCTGATTTCAATTCTGTTAACATCTCTTCTGACCTTTCTCTATCTTCTACTCGTCCAGACTCTAATTTTTCAAAAAATGATTTGGCCCACATTGGCATATCATCATCCATGGTTTTACAAATATTATGTCTCATCTTACTAGACTCTCCATAGGACATATCTATAGCTTCATTTCCTGATTCAAGGTCAGGAGACAATGCAGCCATGGCTGGAGATGGTGTCTCTTGAGACCCACCCAAACTATCGTATAAACTAAACTCTTCCATTTTATAATCTCTTAAAAATTTATTAATACTACTTAAAGTAAACAAGGGTTACCAGCTCCAACCTCCACCAAATCAACAATTCAAATTCACCATCACTACCTAAAATGATATAAAATTTTCACAATTTTACACACATAGATAAGAAGACATTAAGTTTTAATTAAATAACATTAATCTAAACATAGCTGAAATTATAAATTAAATTTTACATGATCCGCTATAGTCATATTACAAACTACACCAATTCAAATAACTGATAGAAGACCAAAATAATTTAAACATATTCATTTATCTTTATGCTGTATTGGGTACATCCAAATATTATAACCAGCATTTATAACCAAAGGAAAAAAATTTATAACCAAAATCAAATTAATGATGACATGCATTTACTATGCCAACTGATATACAATTTTTACTTAAATATGGTAAATGCCAACCTTTGCATAAGAATATAGAAAATAGCCTTTTAAGACTGAGCTATATATTCAAATTATATATTCATCCATCCTTCTAAAGATCCAACAGATACTGACAGCCAAAAGAATTATTAGCAGTTCACAATTTTGAAATAGATAAAAGAATTCTATCACTGCTCTCAAAACATACAATGCTCCATGAACACTGTGATGATCATCCCATTTTAACCACTCTAAGCTACCACAACCCATAATATTTTACTACAAACACTATTACAATGCCCTGCTTACATCCAAGTCTTGGGGGCTATTTATAAAATATTGTCTTGCTCATCTTTGGGAGTCTTAGAGACAAATATTACATATATATTAGAAAGAACTATGCCTTGCTCTCTCTGGAGTCTTAGAAGCAAAATCATGGCAGGACTATTGTTAACTGCTTCATGATAACAACTGATATCATAATTTGGGTTGGAGCAATGAATGAGAACAATCAGTCACCAGTGACATGAATACACCATATACTTAAGACAATGACAGAAACTCTCCATCCATCACCAAAACTGGCAACACAACCAGCAAAACTCCAACAATCAAGCATTCTATTTAACTCTTATAATGCATGACTCGTCTAAAAATGAGAAGATTTGACATCACTCTAAATCGGCTACTTTTTATCCCACGTATACATATGATACATCATTAGAAAGAAAATCAAAAGTTCTGTAAGATGGTGCCCTCTTCAGAGTTATTTTACAAGTAAAAAATCAATAAAAATGACCATATATGTCAAACAAAACCAAAGCACCTGTTCCTCACCAACTTTTCTTGAATCTTATTGGCTGTCCCACTTCTGTCAGAAAGGGTAATGGCTTCCAAAAAGTAAAAAGTTACGTTCGTTTTGATTTTTATTACGAAAATGATAAACGAATGTTTACAACATTTTAAACAATATTTGAATTGAATTACAAATTATTATTGATAAAATAATACTAAAAATCAAATTATTTTAGAAAAATAGTTAAGATATTACCAAGAATTATTTATTTATTGCTACATATTGATCGTAACGTTAAAGTGAAAAAAAAAAAGATTGCGTCAGCAATCTTTTTTGGTTGGTTGAATAGCGGTTACTTTTATTTCACCGCAATTGAATATTTTTTAAATTATAAATCAAATTTTATTTTTGAAAAGATTTTTGTTTGCTTTCGTAATCTGAAAATTCAGTAATATACTTTTTACAAACGAAACTAACGTATTTATATTATTAAAAGTGATCTATTTTAACAATAGATTTTGTTAAAGTTGTGAGTTGGCCAATTACAAGTTTTTATTTTTAACTCATTCGGCCAATTATATAATCATCGTTCAAAGGGTTAACCTTCAAAGTTATAGACTTTCTATAACAGAAATGTTCTGAATATGAACAACATTACTACTTTATAATTTAACACCATCAATAATTCTATGCTTATCTGGCATCAATGCTATATTTAATTGACAAGAAAAAGGTATTTATAAAAAAAAATGTTATCAACTTTAACATTTACTATAAGTTGTGATATTTATATAGCTTTAAAATTTTAAACTAGGCTGTTTCATGGCTGTATTTATTTATTTCATCTAAACCAAAAAAATTGTTTTTTTTTAAACTATACATCTGACATTCATATATCTCCTACACATCTTTCAGGTATTGGCTTATTTCAAACTCTAATTGGCTTATTTCAAACCTTAGTTAATGCTCCATTTACCCCTAGTTTCATTTTATCAAACATTTCTATTAATCTTCCAGATTGATATATAAAAAAAATCCTTGAATAAGAAAACTGCCAACTTGATTCTATTTTGGAACCAATTTTGCACTAACTGTATATCTAAAACAGGAATAAAGTAATTCTAATGGCACTGGATTACCTCTCATCTCAGGTATATGCCAATATATATCAACAAAAATATAAACACTCTACAAGATATGATACTTAAGTAATCAAGATCCCACAATTGGACATCCATTTAAACCCTTGGCAGCTGTGGCCTCTATGTATATATCAAGCCATCCACATTAGTCACCACTTAAAATAGAATGTATAATATATAATCACCCATAAAGAACAAAATACATATATGAATAAAGATGAATCGATCACCAATCATTGTGCAACCATTTAACCCATAAATGTTGTGCCATTCATGTTAGGCAAGCCACTTAACCCTATTAACCAACAAAAGAAATATTCTACAGGATATGAGACTTAATTAAACAGAGTCCCACGATTGGGCAGTCACTTAATCAATCATATATCAAGCCCCATGTTGGGCACCACTTAACCCACCCTGTAACCTCTGCTCTCTTCACTTGTTTACTTTATTAGATTTATAAATGCCCAGGTGCCAATTCTATACAAGATAGAATAAAATTTATAATTGTAAATTGCTCTATGGCTTAGCTCAGTTGAGGTTATAGGATATGGTCTTCATATAGGATGCAAATAAAAGTAATAAAACATTTATTAATAACCAATTCTGTAACACTAATTTAATTATATGCCACATATTTATTTAATTATAAAACTATTGCAAAATTATCAATTATCATGTTTAATATAAGATTATGATGAGGATCGGGTATCTTTTTATCTACATCACCACCTATTCTAAGCAAAGTAGAATATATTATTAGCACTGTAATATGGTGATTTATCATCTCCAAACAGATTAAATAAATTGACTTCTACTGGCAAATCTATATATTTAGGACTATGCTATATTAACCATATATGTATGTGTGTGGAAATGGAGAATCAAACGTAATCAAGCAATTCATATGGGCTAATAATTAAATAAAACATTTATTAAAAATAAAATAAAAGACAAAATAAATAATAATAAACAAAAAAAATATTATTTTATGCACTTTGTTAAGCAATTACATTGCTCTTATAGTAAAACCAAAATTGACTAATATTTAATATACGAATCATATATTTTTGAATATGTATGCTTTTATAATATCTTAAACATGATGTATTTTTAAAACATACTTTTTATTAGCTTATTTATAGAACTTGGATAATGCCATAAATCAGTCATCTTTTAATACATATTATAAAAATTTATACAACACTTGTCTGTTATAATCAGTGTATATCATCTAACACTAACTATACAAGAACAAAGAAAGGCAGGGAAAAAACAATAACTAAATACTTATACTTATATACATGAGGGTTAAATAATATCTCCAAACTCAATCTAAATAATCTAATCATCCCTTGACCATTTCTACCTTCAACTTATAACAGATAAGATTTTAATTCTTTATTTTTTTAAATAAACTTCATTAACAAATTGAAGCATAATAAATACAATTTTTTTAAAATAATAATTTATAGCATCACACACACATCCGAATATCTATAATCACCTATAATATAATTTCTAGATCATACAAAATAATAAATTATCATATTATAATGATATGAAGTTACATTGTTTTGTTTTGTTTTTTTAAAAGGAAACAAAAAAAAAATAAAGTAAAAAAATTGGTTATACATCTGTTGTAATCAATAACAAAAATACTTATCAATATCCCATCATTACATGTTAAGTTTTTTTTTTTTGAACAAAATTGAAAGTTGAAAGAAACATACATATTAGTTTCAAAGACAATAGTAAATTATAACATAAAAAAAAAAGTCTCTCCGATTGTTAAAGCATAATTTGTTAAGAATGACAATAGTCTTTTTTTTATTCTAGAATTCCGTGATAGGCGTTATAATAACATTTGCATGCATTGGAATTATTGTTACATATGCGCGAATAGCAAAGTTATACAGTATAAAATTATCTTCTTGATATAAGATTAAATAGATAAACTTTTTCATTTTAAATTTTATTTTGTAGAATGTTGATAGAAAATTCTTAAAATTGAAAATCAAGCGTTTAATTATAGTGTCTAATAAGAAAATTTTAGCTAGCTTTATTTTAAACAATTTTTCCATTTTAATATTATTTAGCTATGGTAATACTTTAAAATAAATCATAATAATTTAGCTTACATATCATCCAGGCGTTTTAAAGGTAGTGAATTTGGACCATCATTTGGCAGAAATTTGGAGGCTGGTATCCCTCTGGGGGGGGGGGTGTTTATCTCCTCATTTTTATATCATTCCAGTAGTATAATAACAAAAATTTTCCACAGGTATATTATTAGAATCCTTGCGATGTTTTTTTATATTTGTTCTAATACTCTTAGAGAGTTATTGATTCTTTTAAGTTTTTTTTTTATATATATCTTCTTCCCTGGAACTTTTTTTTTACTTTCCTTCAAGTTTTTAAACTCTATGTCTTTCCTCACTCACGCCCTCTGTGTTTCTTTATAATAATCAACTTTGGAAGTGTGCCAGAATTTTACTTATAAAATTTTAACAATACAATATTTGAAATAGAATAAACATAATAATAAAAAAAAATATTAAACATTAATTATTAATTTAGAAATGTTATTCACTATTATACAAATAATCTTTATCATTTTTAAGTATAAGATTATGAACAATACATAATTAGTAAATAATAAATAAAATATAGGAAAGAAAATTCTAATTAATATTATATCTATGTATCTGCTTATTATGACATGTAAATTTTTCTACTACATATAAACATCCCTAATATTGGTCATCCTCCTCTTCTACTACCAAACACACATAATCCAAAACTCTACCAATCAGTACACCCACTTAAAGTTTTAATTTTTTTAAATCCTAATTTTAACTAGAAAATTACATCTCAATTCATTTTTCTCAGATAATTAACTTTAGCCATTGTTAGTACAAATGTGAACTTCCCACATTTCTTCCTGGTGCCAACCTGGAAGGTTACAATATATATATATATGAATGGGAAATGTACAGTCTTACGTTTAACAACTAATACTAAGGCAAAAAAATGACTACCAACTGAACTATACTTTAATCTCTTGTAGGAGTTGTAACTGCATTGTGAGCTAAATAGTGCTCTATATATTTGTTAACCAGGACCCTCATTTGGATAGCTTTAGGGAATGCATGAAATCTCTATTGAACATTCCCTCATAAAGTCAAAATTCATCAATATTTTTGCTGGTATTTTACTCTACCATATACTTTGTAATGAGCTCAGGATATCCTTCTACTGGTATTTCACTATTAATCTATCTAAAACTTCTGATGACTAGCTCTTTTTGGAAGTTTAATTGCCATCTCCAAGAGAAGGCTTAACTATACAAGTACTTTAGTTCACAGTTAGTAAACATATGATACCTTTCTCTCCAGGCTTCTATCTATCAAATATTCAATCATTAACAGTGATCAACATAGCTCTGCACAGAACGATAATTAATACAATAGGAAGTAATAACAATAAAACAATAAAATGTGGTTTCATACTAAAGAAAGTATATTAATCTGATTATTTAAGTCTGAATTTTTCATTGCATCATTGGTTGTGCTGCATATCAAATATTTCTGCTTCTTAGTCCATCTTTGGCATAGCACTTCCATTTTGAATGTCTTTCAATAATAATGTGCCTAAATATCCTATGCATTATGATGAATAGTGGCAACTGGGAACCTAACCATATTTAAAACATTGTCATTATGTGACTTGTTAAGTGAGCATGACCATCTAGATCTGTTACACAGTCACAAATTATTGAGACAGATGTCACGAGATTGACCATTGTGTACTTCACATACTGATATTGCAAAGACATTATGAGATAGGGTTAGATATAATAACCTATAATTATACCATAACTTAAATTAATAACCCTCAGCTTTTGTTATAATGATATTTAGATGATTGCAGTCAACTTTTATAAGTTGTCATGACTTTGACATAAAAACGCCCAATATTTGTTTGTATGAATTTATTAACATGCTGCTCATCAATGTTACATAGAGTTTTTTCTGAATCATGAACCCAAACTACATCATAAAATGGATTACCATTTTGACTGGGCATTGATTGGAATATTCCACTTAGCGTATATTTTGACATGATATTCTTCTTTGACTTTGATCTGTTAGGTATTTATAAAATAAATCTTTAGAATTATATAAAGGGTGTAAATTCTTATCAGTATACTCACTTTTTCATTAGCTATAAATTTATAAAATGCATTTTTGAGTTTTGGATAACCTACCTTTGTTTTAACATAATTTTCATACTTACATGTCTTATGATCCTCAAAGATTTCCTAAATCTTGTTTTACAACAGTGTTTATTATAAGATAACCAGCATAAGTGTTGGTTAGAAAAAGCCTTAGCATCTGATCTATAGTCACACTTATTATAGTAATACTCAATCTCTGATCTGTTGTGTTAATGGTTTATGAAATCTTTTACATCAGTTATCTCTTCTTTATCATTTATATATTTTAGCCCTTTAACTATTCTCTTATGTGCTTTGTTTTGGTGATTATTTAAGCTACTAAACAGCACGTGATCACCATTTCTTATGCTTGCTCATAACTGTTATCAAAACAGGCAAAACTGGCTTGCACTGAGTGGCACTAATATATGGAGAGTTTTGCCTGTTTTAATGTGATTATTTAAGTTTTCCATAACTTCAGTTTTCTTAGTTACATTCATTCAAAGCCCTGAAGGTGCAGTCTGTATCACATGATTTGTTTGTCCATTTAATAAATTCAACATTTTTAGAAATATTATTATGAAATATTTTCATAAATGTTTACAAAATTATGTGTCACTTGGTTTACAATTTCAACAAGAATGTTTTAAAATGATTTTCCAGGAGAATGTTCAGGTTTATGCTCAATAACTAGATTCTTCTCCCTACTGTTACTTAAGCTGTATTTATTTGTAATGGGCACCTTCATTTTACATTTATGGCGATAGTTAATTACTGAAAAGTATCTTTTTCTTAAGAGATATGGGCTTTTAATTCTTAATTCTGTAGGCATCCTTCCATCGACTTTTACAGAACCTCAACCTATCATTTTATGCCCTCTATGTAAAATTTTGTCCAAAATTTATCTTTTATTATAATTTGCTTAATGATGGAATCATTGTTCATCTCATCTTCATTATCACTTCTAACTGTAATTATTTCACCTCTATTATCTTTAAACAAAGCTTTTATGTTGATTAGTGAATAATGGTGTACATTGCATTCATATCTAATTTCTTTATTCTTAAACTGCACATCATCATATCTTTCAGAACATTTAGAATTATCACTTGGTTTCTCTAAGTTTCCTCTATTATGTTATTTAATAGTCTCTAAGTCAGTAAAACAATAAATTTTGGCCTGTCATGAACTCTTATATGAGCTGATATTTGAAGGAAAATTTTCAAATATCTCATTACAACATCTACAAATAAATTGCTGTTCCTTACCATGTAATTCTTGATAGTGAGAAGCAAATATGCTTAGGTAATTTTCTTTAAATCCTCAAATAATACAATTATAAGGATAGATACTCCAATTCTATTATACTCTCTGACTTTATTATTATATATTTTCTCAAATGTTTTCGATTTAGCATTTATAACCCACCTAAATTCTTCCAACACTAAATCGGGTGCATTAATTCCATCATTGGTTTCATTTTTTAATTCTATCTTAGGGTCTACAATAATGATTTTAATATCGGATTTCATTTTAGTTTCTGCAGGCTCATCTTTTGTGCCATGATTACTTTGGATTCTTTAAGCTTAACTTCATATCTAGTTTTACTATCAGTTTTTGATCGCACTCCATTTGTCTATTTTATCCATGAATTTATCAAAAATTTTATGTAGTTTCTGCAACTTGTTAAGGGTCATTTTCATACTATACTGGTATGAAGTGTAGTTATATGAATTGGGTTGCCATGAGGTAGAGACACTAATGAAATTAAGTTAAAATAATAATCAAATATAGAATTAACTTAAATAGAATAAGAGATTTTATGTCTTATTTAAAGAAATTATTAGTGATAAGTGCTAGCTCTTAAAATATAGACAATTACAAGCCAATAATTTGATATTAAGTAATTTATGCTTTTTGAATACTGATTACAAATATATATTCTAGCTAATAGGATAATTATTCTCTAATTCAGCAATACATAAAATTAATAATAATAATAATAATAATAATAATAATAATAATAATAATAATAATAATAATAATAATAATAATAATAATAATAATAATAATAATAATAATAATAATAATAATAATAATAATAATAATAATAATAAATTTACAATTTGTAAATGAACTATAGATGTATATAAAATATAATAAATAAACAAACTTCTTATGTTGTATTAATATTGAAAGTTTGGACCCATGGTGGTGTAAAAACTATAGACATACATGTAATTATAACTAAAAGAACATATATTCGCGTTTGTGTTTTTACACCTTAATAAAAGATACTAATAAATGTTTTAACTTATCACTATTTAATCAGTCTAATGAATCGAAAATCTGAAAAAACTGATGAGATTGTAATTTGGAATAATTATAATTATTTCTCTTAATTATATTTTGTTGATATCATTAATCTTAAAATAAACGAACTAACATACATAATTGCAATAAACCAATAGATTTCTGAATAGGGTTTAATAATCTGTGGTAAACCTTTATTGCTTTATATGAATATGTTTATTAGATGTTTTCACCCTAAATCAGATATGTTATATTAGCAGAATTTGAAAATGTGAAATATTGTTGCAAGATTTTTTATTAGTAGATAGTATATATCATATTAGATGCTTCTGAAAATAATCATATAATGCACAATATGTTATATTGTAGGTTGAATGCGTTTGAGCTATGGTTTATATAATAATCCTGAAACGCACAAAAATACACATGAACTGAAAGTCTATCCGTGAAAGAACCAGCTATCCAGTATGAAGAAATCGTTATGACACTGCTGAATTATAATGATGCTGAATAGAATTAAAATCGATGTTTCTCTACGGATAACTCTCTCGTTATATATATATTAGCTCAACTGCTTAACTTTCTTATTGATATCTGATATCAATATTTAAAATAAAATATTATCTATACTTATTGGAAATCAAATATACATCCTAATCAGCGAAATGAAATTTTGTTTAGAAAGCAAATTCTAAATGAACTGTCATTGTTAACCATTACACTTTCGTTTGTTTAGATGAAAAGTTGATAAACTTTTAAGCTTCCATGAAATAAACTTTCTTTGTACTGAACTTCATAAATATACACATAAATATCATTGCTCCTATGATGGGATAAAGTCTGCTAAATTTTAATTTTCTTCTGTTACAGGCGAATGTAATTAAAAGCGAATAATCTTTTAAAAGAAAAAGAAGCAATATCAGCTTTGTTTTTTTGTTGACAATAATTTACAAACTGTTTCTATCTCATCTTTTGGTTTTATAACTATAACTCCGATTGTTATGATGTGATTTCCTCCAATTTTATTTACAAAATTTTAGCAAGCAATTCATTATTGTTTTCTCTCTTTTTTCACATTATTTAAATAAAACAGTCATTTTTACACATAACACATTTATATAAAATTGTCATTTCTTGTTTATTTTTAATATTCCTATCGAGTTGAGTTGTGTGCATGCATCTATAAATATGTATGTAGATAATGGGTTTTTACTCCTGAATAAAATAATGAGCTATTTTAATGTATATAAAGAATTTGAACTGCTTGTGACACTGTTATGACTTCTTTTATAAGGGAATTGTTTTAGTGGGAGATTTAAATGATGTATAAGTGAATAAAAAAATATTTTTATAATGTATCCTTTGACTATAAAAGGGATACTATGCACCTAGTTGGTACAATATATATATATTGTGCATGAATATGAGTGATTATAATGCAAACAACCCAACATCTATAATTTTGTTTGTATTATACATATAAAAATATTAGTTCCGACTTTTCATCCTCTTTGGATATATCTATGGACATTTTTAAAATTAAATGGCTTGTTAAAATGTACATGTTGATTTCATGTTAAAGATGCCCCATTATTTATATTGTTATATTTTATAAAATATGTCGAATTTATATTAAGTCTCATTTATTTGTTATCTCTCAAGATGTTAAGTGAGTTATTCAAAAAATAACTTTTTTTGCAATTAAATGTAAACCAAAGCTTTATTGTAGGTGAACTGTATTAATTATTTCAAATTTTACTCATCTGTTATTTGTATTATATTTGAAACCTTTCAGTTTTTGATTACATTTTTTTTCATCTTGCAACAAATTCTAATCTACTGTAAGTATATCAAGTTTATATATTTATATTAGTTGTTTGAGTTTTTTCAGTAAATAAACGTTTATGATGGAAGGATGTCATATTCACACTTATGGCACACTCATTCTGATACTGAAAATCATCTAATTTTTCCACTGTGATTATTTTGCCATATATTTAATCTGCATATAAGTATGATCCTCATATTTCTAAACTGAAAATATATCAGAATAGAATCCTAAGACTCACCAGATATAGATTTAGTTGTTGTTTATAATCTTTACTATTTTATTTGGCTACTTACAAGTATTGGTCATTTTTAGCAAAGAAATATTGCATGAATTCAAAAAGCATGATTAGATGCTAAATGAGGAATTGTTGGACTTACAAAATTAGGAGGAATGTTAAAGATGTAATTGATTTGAAATTGGAATTATATTTTGCTTCATAAAAACTAATATTGGTGGAACAAGTAGAGAGCAAGCATAAATGAAATATGAATGAACATAGTTGTAAATATTTGATGACATATCAAACAGAATTAACATTAATTATTCAACATAATGAAACATGCCAAATGCAAATTATTTAACTGAATGCTCCAAAAGATCATATTCTGGTAGATTTAAAGAATGTTTTTGAACAAACCAAATGGCATTTTAAATTGTGATATGAAATTTTAATGCTGAAATTGGATGAGTTTGAAAGGAGAATGCTCTATAAATTTTGATGCAAATATAAAGTAAGAGATATGAATTTAAAAAAAAACTATCTATGCATTATGATTTTCTTTTTTGTGAAAAATACAAAAAGAAAATGAATGCTGAAGTATCAAGTGAAATCATATCAAGTTGAATTATTTCTTGAATAATAATAAATATAAATTTCCAAACTACATGGTCTTTATTAGATTCAGTACAGGAAGCAATTTTCTATTAGTAAGATATAAACAAAAGTAGAGAGACAAAATTTTAAAATATTAACATATTTTTACTCAGAAATGAAGGGATCTATACAAATTACAGATACTGCATTGAGAATGTTATACATGTAGGGGAATCGAAAATAAATAACTTTAAATGATTTATTTAGAAGACATGAATATTTGAATTCTGAAATGTAATAAAAGAGTTATTGATGTTATAAAAAAAACTTGATTTTGATACAGATAAAAAAAAAAAGCCATAGAAAAAATTGGCATCTTGGTATTGGGAAAAGTGATCTTGCATACCCAAGAAGAGATGCCCTATTGCTCAAAGAAAAAAAAACCCTCTTAACTTTGTACTTAAGTAATAAAAAAAAAAACAAGAAAACAGAGTAGCCCCAGAATTATGTCATAAAATTGAAATACTATATATATATTATATATATCTATAAAGATTTATATATATATATATATATATATATAATATATATATATATATATATATATATATTAAATCTTTTGTAGAATGATAAGATTTGGAAAATGATGGAATCTATAGAGAGTCTGTCTGCAATTGAGCATTTAACAGTTCTATTTAGTTTATTGATATAAGTTTTATTGTTATCATGGTGGTGATGATGATGGCAACAATGTTAATTGAAAATCTGGCCTGAAATCTTTGAGTCAATCACTCTACCACCATTCTAATCTTGATAAGAAAATGCAGTAGAACTATTGATACTATGAAATATGAAAAAGTTATTAGAAATTATAGAACAACAATCTAATTGTTAGTAGAAGATATTTACCACATTATTGTAAATAATTTAGACAACTTTGGAATCAAGCCAACTAATTGAAAGTTTTTAATACATTCAAGAATTAAATTGAGGAAAGAATGTCTGGTTATGAGTTGTCATTTTTTGATTGGATTAATATATTATGAAATGATAATTGAATCTATAAACATTTCTGATATGATAAAACAGGAAAATTATGTCATGCATACTTGTACTCTTTAATTTTCAACATATTAAAATATAACACCTATTTATTTAGGATGTGTGATGACATTGTTAAAATTAACATTGTGAAGGGAAAACATTTGATAGAAGGTGAAAACATTTTTCCAATAATTGTTGCAGCAGTCTTAGGAGATTTTTTTAAATCATTTAAATTTTGAAGATAATATGACTTGTTTTGCTGAGCTGCAGAAAATGTTACAGGTGCTTATACTAAAAAAAAGTAAAAGCTTTTCAAGAACAAAATAAATAAATAATTAGAAAAGTTATTAGCTGAAAATATTTTAGTTAAATTATTAATATAAATAGAAATGTAATGGAAGGAATTAATTTAGAATTAAAATTGAAAATAGTATTGTTTATAAAATCAATTGCATTTTAAAAGAAAATATGCTTTTTATCTGTAGTTATTTATTTGTGGATCTTAATCTTGAACCCTACAGGTAAAAACTGCTGCAAATCACAAGATTAAATAAATATGAAGATAATTAGGGTGGTTTAATTAGAAGAAGCTGAAAAAGAAATAATGAAAAAGAGAATAAACTGATATCCCTAACATAAAATAATGAAATAAGAGAATAATATGAATATATGATGGACAACTTGCTAAAAAGTATAATACTGGATAGAAACCATATGTGATTAAGGATGGGTGTGATAAGGAAGTTATTTTGGAGTGATTGATGTGAAAAAGTTATGATTGAAGAAACTAATTTAAACTTGGAGAGACTTTTATCCCACAGTCTACTGATAATGATCAAATGATAATTGGTGGTTAAAATAGTCTGCTACCTGTTTTTTTTTTAAAAAATATCATTTCTGAGAACTATCCACTATTGTATTCATATTTATGTGTGTGTGTGCATGCCTGTGTGTAAAGGATGAAATTAATCATAGAATTAAACTTGAATGTAGTGCTTTTGCTAAAAATAACTTTATATTAAAAAGAAATATGCTTCTTCATTTGAAATTGAAGGTTTTTAATAGATGTTTTTTATCAATTCTTATTTATGGATCTGAATCTTGGATATTTATAGAAGAGCAGTGTATTGCTTTCAGAACACTTACCTGAAATATGGAGAAATATATGAGAAGGGATGGAAATGAAAAAATTAGTGAAAAAACAAACATATCATTGAAAGAATTAAAAGATTGAAATGGAACTAACTGAACTTATATATGATAGAAGAGGTAATAATAATTATACAGTTAAAATCTTGATTACAAGAAATTATAAAACACCTATAACAAGACCACAAGTGAGATGAAGGAAATGGGAAAGTTTATTGGTGATAAGAGAGACTAGGATGGAGAAACTGGATTAAATTTGGAAAGACTTTAATCCTGTAATGGATCGATAACGGTTGAAAATGTTGTTAATATAATCAAAATATTATATTTTAATTAAAAATATCTTTATCTTTTTTTAATCTAAAAATTTTACTTTAGGTGTTTTTGTTTTTTTTGGAGAAAAGAAACTTTTAAATACAGTCTTATGATGGTAGTTTATTTTCTATATCATATTGTCGTTTTTGGATATTTAACATTATACCAATTAACTTTTGTAATGAATAAAGTATCTTTTCTACAAAAATTGATAATGAATATTTTATCGGACTCATAGGCACTTTCTTGGTGGTTTAACAAATGCTGACGTGCTTTAAATATTTCATACATTACTTTAATTATAACTCTTAAATATATATATATGAGTTTTTAAAACATGAATTCTGTTTAATGGCTTGTAATGAATATTATTTTTAAATCACAAAAATCTTGCGTTAACAATCATTATAAAGTTAAAATTATTTCAATTTTTCTGAGAGTTTAATTAAATATGTCTTCACTTTTAAATACTATCCTTTCAAAGCTCTACATGCCCTACATGGTTTAACGCCGATTAACATTCTCGGATCGATTCCAGTTCTGGAACTTCGGTTGCTAAATTCCCAAGCAATAAAGTCATCTGATTTGATTTTTTTTTTTTTTTACTATCCATTATTATTTATTATCTGCTATCAAGTCGACTTCAGTGACATCTGAATGATTTTCTGTCTATTCTATAAATTTGCAACATAGGACTATACAGTATATAAAATAGTTCGAAATTATGTTTTGCTATTGATGTGATTGTAATAAATTATTATTAATATCCTATAACATAGCTGCCACAGAGCATATAGATAATAGATTTCAGTATAAGATAATCAATAAATAAAGATAATACACGATTATCTATACTGCTAGCTGTGAACCCAGAGACGATGGTTTTTTTAAACTAAATAATAATGATTCAATTAATGTCCTCTTTACTTAAAACTAGACAGATTTTTAATATATTTCAAAGGGCTACAATGCATATTTATTTAAGAATAATATAATAAATATTTTGTGTGAGTTAAGTTTCTCAACGATAAGATTAAATAATTGTCAAGCGTTGGTGGCCTAGTGGTTAGCAAAGCTGCCTTTCAAGCAGCTGGCCCGGGTTCGCTTCCCGGTCAACGCATTTGACATATGAGAAAAAAAAAAGATTAAATAATTAGTTTAGACAAATGGAGTATATTATCGCAATTGGTAATTCTTGATCTTCGTCGGTACTATTTTGCTATTGCTTGTCATTCTTGTAACTTTATTTTAATATCTCAGTTTTAGAGTTGTATCATAACTTTTAACAAATTTTTACTTCATTAAGATTTAAGTATATGTATTAAAATACATATACATTTTTGAATAAAAGTTAAGATTATATATTATTGCTTCACTTATTTATTACCTTAACTTTTTTTTTTTAAGATTTGTCTTTAGATTGTATGATTTAAAAAAAAAAACCGTTATGCATTATTTAAAAAAATTAAAAGATACTTTTATTTTTCAGTTAATGAAGATATTTTTGTTAGTAGAATTTGTCATCATTATCCGAGTCTCTTTTATAACGCCCACATTTATCGTTTACTATGAAAGCTAAAGTAGTGCGAAGTGTAAAACCATTAATGGAACCAGTCTCTGACAGGCGAACAAAGAGCAGACTTAACAATACTTATTGAATAGCATGCTCGATGTCTGACTTTCTTCGATATTTATTTATTTACACAAATATTAGAATTCCGTGATACAATGTTAGTTCATCTGCCTACCAAGTCTTCTATCTGAATTCACATCTGCTCTAATAAACCTGAAAATTTTTTCAGGATTTTTTTTTCCTCCGTAAGTCTATAGACTGTATGATTAATAATCCATTATTGGTTGGTAAATGGGTGTCTAGTTATTCTTAGCTAGATGGTTAAAACAGGAATCTAACATTTTTATTCTTATCGTTGGACATTCGGCAAATCTGGTGTGAGGTTTGCTTTCTTTTTTCACTGTTCATCTATTAGGAGCTGGTGGAGAAGTCTTTGCTCGGCAATGAGTTAGTTATTGAAAAGTTATTTTAACCATCTTTAACTTTACTTTTGTATAGTACATCTTTTCATGTCATACAAATGTTGAAAATCAAGTGATTTTATAAATAATATATGTTTTATATTTTTAAATGTTGACTATTTATTTACGTGCTTATTTACTTAAATTGTTTTAGTTTTTTTACTTGAAAAAAAAAAACCGATTTTATTGAGAAATATATATATTTTTTTACATTTCTATTATTCTCTTTTTAAAATTTATCACATTATCATATTTATAAAGAAATAAATCCAAGAAATTTTTTATTATTTAATGGCAAACCGTGCTTTTCTGGTAAACAATTAACAGCTTAAAAGAGCCCATTGCAGTTCAAAAATTTACTCACCAATCTTTCATCTAAGAGAAGCTGGCTAGTCCATTTCTGGATGGGGATAGTTCTAACATTTTTTTTTTGTTTGCTTTCTAGCTAAGAATAGCTAGACATCCATTTACTTACCAGTGCTAACTATATTGGTTATTAGTCAGTTTTCTCTAAAATTACTCTCTGGAAATACATATATGTGTACTTGAGTACGAACGTGTGTATGAAACATTTGTATGGATACTGATTTCAACTTCTTTGAATGTGATTGGAAAATTATACTTATTTGAATACATATCTATTTTTTTTAAAAAAACTGAGAACCTAGCTGCGCATATTTAAATCATATATGTATGTGTGCGTATGTTTAAAGTAAATCGGAGTTATATTATGAAGTTGTGATAATTATTTTCCAGAATTTGCTTTCTTCTACTTTTGATCGGGTTTTTGAAATATAGTTTTACATTCTCTTTAAAAATAATGATTATAATTGAGCTTCAAAAATAATAAATCTACTTTTAATGGAACAAAACTAAATTAGAAATTAAAAAATAATAATAATAATTATGTAAATATATTAAATTTATTATGTAAATATATTAAATTTAGCTTTCACGTTATTAATAATAATTATGCTAAACGTGGAGTTAGAATTAAAATATTTTTTAACTAATTCTTGAACAAAATGTGGGTTATACACTATATATGTATAAAACAATTTATATTATACATATTCTCTTATATTCTCATAGTCTTAAAAAACACTAATATTTTTCTGTAAGATAAAATGAGATAAAATAGTCTTTAAATAATTGATTGCCAAGCGAAAGTCATTCAACAGCCACCCATTTTAAAGAATCAGGAAAAATAAGGGCAGAATTCATTAGACTTGCCAATTGGCGAGCGTTTCAGCAATTTTCAATCTTTATTTATCCTTTAACTTACGATAGTTAGACACTTATTTGGTGACCATTATTAAATAATTAGAAAGAAAAAATTTAAGCATATTGGCAATTTTGTAAGTTTAATTGCTAAATTCAACACTGGTCACAATTCTGGTAGTCAGGTGCATTCTCATTACATAAGAAGGTCCTTCAAATTTTTAGTATTTTTGTATAATATTTTTATATAATTTTCAAGAATAAAAAGAAATTTGGGGTTATTTAAATAAAATCATAAATAATATATAATGCAGTAGTTGTAATTAACTAAAAAAATGTTTTGATTTAAGAAATAAATTCAGAATAGCGTTCACTTTGATCAGTTATTAACTACTGATAAACTACTTCAAATCTTTATCATAATTTCTCTTTTCAATGTTTTTTGGAATTAACTTAATTAAAATAGTCTACTTATTTCACGATTTTTATAAATGATCCCCCCCCCCCCATAAATGTATTCGTTTTTTCTTATCATTTTCATTTTATTTGAGATGATGAGGAAAGGTTTTAAACTCGTCACAGGTTTAAAACCAGGTACTCAACTTATCAATATCAATATGTATAATCTTCTTAGTATAAATTAAGATTAATCTTTAATTTATTTATTTTTTATTAATACCAATTATTTCTGAGGTGAACCCTTGTTATGAATTACAAAACTCAGTCTTTTGCTGTAAAAATGTTTGGCTAAAATATTCTTATATATAATTCCCTTTTCCATATTAGCTAGAAGTACTAATTTTTATCATAATTTTAGTCTAGTTTTAGAAAATGTCCACATAACAAGTAATGAAAAAGTCTTTATATATTCTGTGGTAGATAAAAATTTGTAATTATACCATTAGTATTCGTTTCTGAAAAAGAAAGAAAAAAGTACATTATTAGTAGAAATTTATAGAACTTTTACATGAATAACAGATTAATAAATCTCACACCAAATTTAAGTTTTTTGAAAATAAATTAATTTAAATTTAGTTTCAATTTCTCCGATATTTTTTTCTTAAGTTTTTTAAGCATCTCTATTAAGCAGCTGTTGGTATTTCAGAGTCTTGTTTTTATTTTATTTTCAAAAATAATTGAATCCAATTTTAAATTGCCTCAAATACTATTAATGAATTGTCAAAGTATATCTAATTACTGAACAACTGATTGGTTCTTTAGAAAATCCAGAAAAAATAAAGGAAACTCTTTTTATATTAATTTCTTTGATCCTGAATTTAAGCCAAAATCTGCAATTTTGAAATAATTAATACTAATTACTCTAATTACTATTAATTTAATTTCAAGTGAAGGAAGATTTATATATTAGAAGAACTGTCTAATATTAAGTGGGGCACTGTGGAATTTTGTGAAGAGACTTTTGATTTAAAAAGGGAACATATACTTTACTACAAAGTGGAACACAATGAGGTTCACTATAAATAAAATGAAAAAATAACCTTGTGCAGATTGAAGGATATATTGGTCAGATTGACAATGTTGGTTATTGAACTTAATGAAAAGTACCAAATGCAGATACTTCAGATTTATGCCCAACAATGTCTCTTTGTGGTGAAGAATAGAGAATTTTTATATGGGTATACAAAATGCTTTTGATCAAACCAAACTACATTAAAATTATCATGGGAGACTTTGATATTATTAGAATTGGTAAACGATCAGAAAGATGAAAGTGCTGAGATGAAATTTGGTTATTGTGGTAATAGAAATAAAAAGTGACACAGACTTATGGAATTGGCAGAAAAAGAAAAATTGTATACTATGATAAAGGAAATGTATATGGAAGCATCCAATAAAAAAACCATAAAATTGAATTAGGATTTGATTAAAGGAAAATGAATTTTTTATTGAGACAAGACAATGTATTAAATAAATATGGATTTTTTTTTAATGATTTATTAAAAAGAATGTAATTCAAACCTGCAGAAAATATATCTAAAATTTTGTAAAATAGTATAAAATAGAGTTAATAATATATAATAATATAATTATGGATTATCAAAGACAATTATAGACAAGAATAAACCTCAAAAGTGTAAAACAATATTTTGGTCTAGAAAGGTAATCAGTTTTAGCAAGAAGAAGAAAAGACAGGAGCTATTATTAAAAAGAGGGATGATATTGTGTAATATGGAGAAAAAATCTGTAAAGAATTATATAGTAAAAAAGGAAAACATGTAGTTTCTATAATTACTATATTTTCTGAATTGCCAAATATTTTTAATGAAGAATTTTGAGGTGTGCAGCTAAATTTATAAAGAAAAGAAACCTCCACAAAATACTGGAATTATTATTGTTATGTTACAAGAATCAGGTGAATAAGTAGAAAAATTGATGGCCAAGTTATATACCAAAATAATAACTATATACCAAATAATAGGAATAATAGGATAGTAATAAGAACCATGATAAAGAATTTATTAAAAATTATATAAATAGATAAGATGTTTACCAAGCTAATTACAATTGATTTATTGTAAACTTTATTCAAACTAACCAAAAGGACAAATTGGATTCGAAAATGTTTTTAACATAGTGGATCATATCCAAGAAATTATAAAAAAAATCCAATGAGCATGATTTGTCATTATGCTTTGGGTTTCTAGATTATGAAAAGGCATTTGTTTCTATAAACATTTGATGATTGAAACTTGGATCATTAAATATAGACCCAAGATATTGTAATATTTATCAAAATGCAACAGCAGTGCTTATATTAGATTAGTTTATATATTATTAATAAGATTAACCTTGTAAAGGATGTAAGACCAAGTGAGTTTATAACTCACAAAACTTTTTATAGCAATTTTAGAAGTATTTTATGAATTAAAATGGGAACCTAAGGGAGTAAAAGGAAATGAAGATTATTTAAGTCATTCAGATTTTTCAGGTAATGTTTATTTTAGCAAATAGTGATGCTTCCTATCTTTTTGAAATGTTACAAGAGTTATATGATGAAAGTAAAAAAGTAGAACTAAAATTAAATACTAAAAAGATAAATGAATTTTCTCAGAAGAAAAAAATGAAGATTTATAATGATGAATTAGAAGAAATTAATAATTGTCAAGTATATGGCCTGATTATTAATACATAAGAAAACTAAGAATAAAATTAATCACAGAATTAAACTTATGGAGTGGGTTTTCTTTTATGTCTATATATTTAAAAAAGGTTTTAATTAATGTGTTTTACCGTTTTTTTCAAATGGATCTGACACTTGGATATTTAATGGAAAGGTCATACTGAGATTTCAGACCATTCAAAGAAGTATAGAACGATATATGTTAGTAACAGGAAGGGATCAGAAAAGGAGAGAACAAACGTGTTTTATTGACATATTGAAAAAATTAAGAGACTGAAGTGGAGCTGCGTTGGACATATTGCTAGAAGATATGATAATAGATGGACATTAAATAATTAATAAAGGGGATTTTATAAAAACAAATCCCAAGTTTTGTAAATAAACAAGGTCACCCCAAACGTGAAACATTTTGTAATATATATATATATATATGCGTGTTCTTAATATTTTATTAAATATATATTTCATGTAAATCCTGGTTTTTGAATTATTACAAGAGATTGTAAAACATTTAGACAGAGACGAAATATGGAATGGATAAATGAAATAAGGAAGTTTGTTGCAGTGATTAGAGAGGAACGGATATAGACTAAAAAATCTAGCATTAAACTTGAAGAGACTTTCATCTTGCAGTGGACTTTAATGAAGTAAAACAGTGGGTTTGATGATAGTAGAGATTAGCATTATCAACACAAATTAGTACGTTCTAGATATAACACTTTGATTTTTTTTTAATTTATATTTTAATAATGATGGTTTATTTAAAAAATTAAATATTTGTCTGATTTAATTACTGTAATAATTTTATTTGTTATTAAAGTATTGTTATACTGAGTAAATAGTTTCACATGTGAAAAACCTGTACTATAGAAGTTTTAGGAATAAACTAGATCGGATTTTAAAAAATTAACAATAACCTTAAACTTTTTATTATTTTTGAAAAATATTTAATAACCAATTACAATTTCTATATTTGTTACATGTTTAGATTTTTTTTTTTTTTTTAAAGTAAAACACAGCACTGTTCATTATATTCAAAAAGTTTAACATTAATTTTTTTTCTTCGCAAAAGTGTGCCAAATTGTTCATTTTTGAACCTTTTCTTTTTCTAATAAAAAATGTGAAAAGTATTTATATTCAGTACCTCTGAAATACATCACTGGATAGAGAAAAAAAATCACTTCAAACTGCACAAGAACCATTTCTGTACATATGTTATATTTTAACTTGTCCAGGACTGATAATTGTTTATTGGATATTTTGTAAATCTATGTGTTTAGAATATCATTTGGCTTTAAAAAGTTAAATTAAATTTGATATATATAAATGCAAGTTGTTTTATTATGTTCTAAAATTGTCGCCAAATCATTTTGTGTTTTGTTGTCATCTAGCTCTATGCGTTTACTGCCATAGTAGAAAATCAGTGTTTGAAGCATAAAATCCTCAGATCGATTCCAGATCTGGTGCTTCCTGCACTGAAACTTTCTTATTGATTTCCGAGCAAAATGATTATTTTATTTATAATCTATGAAAGCTTTATTTTTAAAAAAAAAAAATGCTGTAAATATCCTTTAGTGTAACCTATAACTTTGAAGTATTCTAAATTGTGAACTTTTTTTTTTTGTGCTAAACTTCAATTGAAATTTGTTTAGACAGTTTATTTTATATTTAAACTTAAAATTAAAAATTTTTTAAATGTATACTTTTAAAATCTTCAAGATTCACGTACTATATCTCTGCTTTTATATATTTAAAGTAGGTAAATAAATTTGATATCCTATCAGTAAAAATTTAAAAAATACAATTATACTATTTTTCCTCCGTTTACAGTTTTTGGATTACTTTCTATAATATGTGTATGTGCTTGCTGTTACGGTATGCAAAATAAAAATAATAGCCTGAGTAGTTGTTCAAAATACAAAAGGAATATTGTATTTAATAGTTCTAATCACTTGTTGAAAGTGATTTTTTTTTTATTACTTTACTCTATTGAGAATCATTTAGGAAGTTGTAGATTTCAAGTTTGTCTTTTATTAATAACAGTCGGTGAAGTATATCTAATACAAATGTATTTTAATATTTAATCCTGACCATTTTTATTTGCAGTAATGCCATTCTTTATTTGTCAAACCTGGGCTATATATGTTTTCATGCGAATGTAGCTTAGTTGTGACAAGTCCTCTCTATTATCTTTTACTTTATAGAAATTACAACCCAATAATCACCTGGTTAAACAAATGATTATGTATATGTTATTGTATTATTATCTTAATGCTTTAACTTTTAAGCTTCAATTTTAATCTTATATCATAAACATGTCAGGCGAGTATATATATTGCTATTCCACTTTCTTCCCCTTCCCCCGAAACTTTTCTTCACTATAAAAAAGGCTAGTGAATTATAAAAATTAACTACCATAAACTAAATTCAATTATATAGAAATATATTGCTGTTATTATGCATAAAAAATAGATCCTATTAAAACTATTTCATTTTTATTTATTTATTGTTTTAGTTGATACGAATACGACCTTATGACTATATTTGTGCACGTACTAAAATGTTTTTTTTATTTACTGCTGTTTGATGGGAACATTTATTTATGATCTTTTTTTTATATATTTGTTTGTTTGGCTGATTTTTTGTAATTATTATTAGTAACTGTTTTCTAATTGACTTCTTTATATGTTTGATTATCATAATTGAACTAATACCAATCAATATAACTTTTTGTAAGCGTAATTTGATTTTAATGTTTATTATTATTAAAACATTGCACAACTAATTTTTTATCTTTTAGAAAAATAAAATTATTTGATTTGAACTGTAAAAATAAAAAATAATCGCTGAGAAGTCATACTACCAAATCGATTGGACAAACAATCCAGTTCAATTTACCAAGCTGATTGTTTTTAATGCTAGGAATCAATTGAAGAATCTTTAATTTTTTGGACCCCTACATTAAAAATTTTAGTTAGTTTACTTAGTTTGTCCTCCCCCCTCTCCCTCCCTTCCGCTCACTCATTCACACATACAACATAACATTTTAAATCAATATGTTGCTCAGGCATGTTTTTAGTGACAAACATGAATCCAAAAAATCCTTAAATCTTGAATTACAGATTCCTCATTCTGACGCTCATCAAACTACACAAGGCTATAAGCATAGGATTAGAATCATAGAAATATGTATATATGTTATCTGTAGTAAAAAAAAAAAGTATACTAATCTATTTTTGGCTTATTAATATCACAACTGAGGCATTTTATTCGACTAAACTATATTAGGGTTATTTGAGACTTTTATCTATATACTAGGGTAGGTAGATAAATTCCCTGTTGATGAGCTAATCGAAAAGTCCTAGCTTGGCTAAAACTGATTAAATCCAGCCCTGGCAGGAAATTTTCTAACCATTATTTCACCAGGGCCCTTTCTTTCGATTGGACTTTTTATTGTTGTGCATTAAATTATTATTTTAATCAATTAAATTTAAATGCTTTTGATATTTGTTGTTATGATTACTAAAGCTAAAATCAAAACGTTTTTTCTCATTTTTTACGGGGTTACTTTATATTTAATCTTGTAAATCAATTAGGATCAATTTCTAAGTTACTAACAAGTTGGCTTAATGTAGTGTTGTGAGAGATTTTCTCAAAAATAGTTATAGGTGAAAAGTTCAAATCAACAGAATGATAGGAAAAGTGTAATTATTGAATCTGTGTTTGGATGTGATAAGTAACATTAAAAAATTTAATAATATTCTTTGTCGTTACAGTTTATTATTGTGAAAAGCGGAGAAGCAAATATGCCGTTAGTTGCTATTATTATTATTAAAAGTATTCAGATGAATACTGTTTATGGAAAATTAGGAATAATATTATGTTTATTCCTAAACTTTTCAATTTAAAATAAATATATGAGAGTGTTACTAGATAAAGACCTTTTTTAAAAAACATTTGCTTTGAAAAATAGTGAACTTACAATATTGTGAGCTAATCAAGTACTGAGTTATGAGTATTTTTGTTTTTTGTTTGGCCTGTAGTTAAGAATAATTAGATATCAATTTACTGAACAATGGTTAAATATTAGCTTACTTAACAACATCCAAGTAACGGGGCGCGGGGTCATAAAGTAAAACCTTATGTAAATAAAAAACTATTTCAGTTTTACTTAATATTATATTCATTCCATCTTATATCTTTTTTATGTATTGGTAAAAATTATTAATAATTAAATTTTAAAAATTAAACTTTCTTTTAATACTATAAGTATAAAATAAAGTAAAAGCGTTGTTGTAGAGATTAAAAAAAAAAAAAAGGTGGATTTATTTAATTTTTAAATTTCTCTTGGATTTGTAGAATTAGTGAGATAACTCTCCCTCTCCACGACGTTCTTCAATTTTTTACTTTTTAATCTTTTGTAATAGCTATATTTTGTTTATGTATATTTAAGAGATTATTTATTTATTTATTTATTTATTTTTTTCAGAAATGTTTTTAAAATTTCTCTTTTTTAATTTCTTTAAAACTGGCGATACTTGGTTAGTCTTAATCTCTTAAATAAATAACAAACGTTAGTTTATTAAGGAATAAATAAATGAATGTGTATGTTTTTTTTATTTGAGAAAGTTAGTAAATAATAATAATAATAATAAAAAAATGAAAACACAAAATATCATTTACTTTTTGATCTAATATTTATTGCCATTGACACTCTTGCCTTCATTAATTTATCTTTCTTTTAAAATCAGCAGTCTGAAAGCCTTTTACTTCCAGCTCCCATTTTTTTTGCATCATCTTGCCCAATTATAAATTATTTGAATAAATGTTTTTACCACACATAGCAAACAGTTTTCATTAAAAACATTTTTTTTTGTTTTCATATGTCAAATACGTTGATCGGGAAGCAACCCGAGCCTCCTGCTTGGAAGGCAGCTATGCTAACTGTTAGGCCTTTTGCTTACAGTAATACACACTTCTGAAGTATTTCTGCCTGCTTGTAACAGCTTTTGAAATAATGAAGTTGTGTTCTATTATTATCTTAAAATTACCCCAAATTCAAAAATCAATTAGACTAGCATAAAAATAATATTAAAACATAATTTTGAATTTGGGGTAATTTTAATTATATATTGACTAGTTTAGCTTTATGCTTGTAATGTTTATATTATTATCTTTTAAAACTTCGTTTTCAACAACAAAAAAAGTAAAATCTATTATTGCTATTACAATTATTCTAACTTTTGTTTCAATATAGTTTCTAGACTTATCTCTTGTTTAAAGTCTTAGGAATTTCTTAACATCTAATAATAAGGAATAATTATCTATTATTAAGAAAATGTTCAATATTATGCATATTTTTGCAGTATGCAATAATCAGAATTATAATACAGAAATTAGATTAATTAAAATTGACATTACTAGTGAATATGTTTAGAAGTTTCTGATAATAAGCTAAATATAATAAAATACAAAAAAAAAATTGTCAATCACATTTACCTTGCTCTGGCAAAAATTAATTTTTATATTTTGTGGGAGTCTGGTTATTTTTTTATTATTATTAAATGGAAATAATTTATATAATAATTTTGTTCCTGTAATAGTTTCTTTAAAATAATAATAATAAATATCCGTTTTAGTTTATATATTTATTTATTTTTTTTTCATTTCTTCTAAAAAAAACTAATGACAGTTTAAATTGCACATTTTAATTAAATTCATCATCATTTTTTTTTAATGTAAACATCGATCTTTATTGTTAAATTAAGTATTAAAGTTATCTTAATTTTTAATTTTAGAGGAATTGTAAAATATTTACAAATTAAAATAACTTAAAAAGAACTTACAAAAAAAAACGAATAGTTATAGAGATTGGTAGAGTATTAATATACATCCGAATAATTCATACTAAAGCCAAACAAACGCGTTTTGTTACGTGTGTAATATTTAAGTTATCTAGGAACATGATGACTAAAATAGAAAGATTATAATTTCAGGATATTAATGAAATAAATAAAATCTAAAAAAAAAAAAGTATTATGCTGCAAATCCAACATTGTATGTATTCGTGATTTTGAATAACTATCAATTAATAGAATTGTAAAAAAAAAAGCTAAATTTTATTATTATCTTCTCTCTTTCTCCAGTCATTTCTAGTCTGTTGCAAAGATCTAACTAGATATTCACATCTATATGATTTTAATAATATACATGTCATCCACAGACTTTATATATTATAAGATTATAAGAATATGTTTTGCAATTTATTTATTTTTTTTAAAGTGTACTTATTAATTTAGTCAAAGATGTATTATTTCATTCTTTTATGCACTAATTTATTACAATATTTTTTCATTTGTAATATTTAAGCTTAATATTTTTCGTGAATCCCTGGCATTATTTTATAGATTTTATCTCAAAAAAAATTTTTTTAGTTGAAGTTTTATAACCAAAGGATTAATTATTTGTACATATTTATTTTTTGTTATTATTTTTAGTCTTGAGCTATGTTTAATTTAAAGTTTATTTGAAGTCTATAAATATAGAACTAATTTACAAAGAAAGAATCCCCCTTTTCTTCTTCTATCCCATGTGGCAAACACTTCATGAATGTTTTTTATTTTTTGTTTAATGAAAATGACGCCAAAGACAACTATAAGCTGAAAACAATTCAAATGACCCCAGGAATATTTTCTATATATGTGTACAGCTAGTATTTTAAGAATATCTTTTGCTTAATTAATTAAAAGCCAGCATATAACTTCCAGTAAATAGGATAGATTGATTTTCAAATTCATTAACTTAAAAATGTGTTTCTGCCTTCTTTTTTTTTAGTTTACAACTTTGAATCAAACTAAAATTAGAATAAGCTCCTGGCTGAAATATTGCTTGTTTAATTATTTTTAATATACTGCATTATCATGAATGATTTAGTTTTAATTATCTGCCCACATTCCTGAACTATTCTTAGAGAAAATGTTTGCTACTTGATAATGAAAGTAGAATATTTAATTATTAAATATTCGAATTATATTGGATCTGAATTATGTGGAGAATCTTTAAAGTTTAGGATGAACTCTAATATTGAATTTTTAAAAAAAAAATTAAGGAAATAGCAAGCCGTATTAGTCTATCTGTCCGATTAAGGGGAGAATTTAACATTTATTTTTAGTTTATAAAAATAAAAAAATCAGTTTATATTAAATTTATTAAATATACACTGTGTTATCTTTTTTTTTTTTTAAAAAAAAAAGTTCTTCTACCATCTCCCATATTGTAATGTCTAATGTCATTCTAATGACAATTTTGGATCTGCTATTCTAAGTTTACGATCTCAACTATTGCAGATTTGTCTGATGTTGACATTGATATCTGCTATCCTTAAAAATTGCTTTCGGATATAATTTACACATATTTATAAGAAAAAAAGATTAGCGTTACAATATAATGGTTTAATTTGTTGATGACATTTTAATAAAATCTAAAGAGTATATTGATTTATAATATAAACTTCTTCTTCTTCTTTTTTCTTTTCAAATGTATTATCAAGTCTCTCCGTAATCTAAAGAGTTTATATTGATTTATCTTAATGCTGCTGAAGTAGGAAATGTAAATTAAAGTTGTTCTTAAACTTTAACTATATTACAATCACCAAAGGTCTTGCCACGTGATCTTCTACTATATTTTGCTAATCTTTATTATCTTTTGTTTCTGATATTCAAATAAATTCTATTCGACAGAAAAATAATGTGACAGAAAAATAATATACATGTATTGCATTTACATAACTGTGGTTCAAATTCTAGAGGCTTATACTAACATTAATTTTTTTCCTTCTTATTATAGGGATAAAATATGAAAAATCTTCAAAAGTCTCTGGCAATTAAAGCAAATCTTGCTGGATTTTAATGTTATGTTTTGTTTTTTTCTGTGTATGGATGATTTTTCTGTCTCTATAATTATGTACGTGTAAATTATTCTGGTTACATTTTTTAATTAAAATAAAAATCTATTCTTTGTGATTTTTTTTTTTCAGTGAAAAAGGATAAAAGTTTTAAAATTCAAAATTATTTATATAACATTAAAAGCAATTCATTTCACCAGAGTCAATTATTGAGAGCTTGAGTAGCTAATAAATACTAATAGAGCAATTATATATCCATATTTTCTATTGCCTTCTAATATCAAATAATTATATAAGCTTTCAATAAATGACTCTATATGAGTTCAACACTATATGTTATAACGGAGTAAAGATAGTCTGTGATATTTGTTAGTTTACTTATCAATATTTTAAAAGACTTTAAAAAATATATAATTTGAAGATGTTTCAACTAAAGAAAGTTATATATGTATATATTAATTTGACCCATTGAATTAAACTGTGTGCTTAACCTTTCAATTTTGTTCTCAAATGTCAATGATAGCTGAAGTAAATGATTGTATAATTATCAAAATAATTGTGTCTTAAATATCCCAATTGTTCAATGATGTATTTATGATTTTAAAATAGATTCCTTCTGCAATATTAGATAAATATTTTTTAGTTTCATTTTCAATGTCCTTATGTGAATGGATGCATATTTAATAAATAATATTTGTTCCTAAAACTTTTGAAAAATAAAACACAAAGTGTATATTAAGCACTGATTATTTTTATGTTTCTTAATTAAAACCTATTATGGAATTGTAAAAGTAAAAGCAAATTAATGCAATCATTTGAAATTATTTGTCATTAAATTTATAATTATGTTTTTAGTTATATACATTCTCTCACTTTATTATTCTAAAATTTTGTAATTTTATATATGTTTTTTTTTTTTTTTCCAGTGGTTGTCCATTCCGGGATGATTCTCAATATGAGCCAGAAAACACTAAACCCGATGAGGTAATTGCTATAGTATTAAAAAAATGTTTTTCATATTTATTATTAATATAATATTGAATGTATTAACATCCATTTTTTAAATGTCTTGCAGTGTTTATGTAAGTTTATTTATTCATAATAAAAATAATAAATTTAATGGTAATAAACTATTCAATCAACAGAAGTACTTTGGTTAATTTCTTAAACCTGCCTTAACTGCCATTAAATTAAAAAAAAAAAGCTGAAGCAGACGTCATCAATTCAAATCCCATGAATTCTGTATTTTAATGTTAGCACCTTGTCTATTTATTAAATGCATTTTATTCCTATTTATAAAAATTGCCTTCTTAATTTTTCTTTTATTATGGTTTCTCTCTTCATGAAGAATTTTATCTTTAAATTTAAATAAGACATTTATTTTGAAGTTTTTATAAACTGTAATAATAATAAGCCAATAAGCTAGTGCACATGCTCTTTGTAGATTTAACTATATAAATGAATACTCTCACTTTCCAAACACAAAAAATTTGCCCATACATAAACGTTTGGGTCGAAAAGATAGATGGATTCATTCTATCTTTTCACAAAGACTTTATCTTGTGTTTGGAAAGTGAGAGTATTCATTTATATAGTTAAATCTACAAAGCGTGTGTGCATTAGCTTATTGGCTTATTAATATTACACTTTAAATTTATTATTTTTATTATGATTACAATTTTGTTTTAATTAATGGATATTTTATTTATATTACATAAGTTTATTTATGTTCGTATATATTATTTTAATTTAATTAAATGATTATCTTTATTAAGAATATAAACATTACATTTTTTTTTAATGTACAATTATATATTTAGAAGTTTTGATTTGCTTATTGTCATTTTTCTTTCTTGAGTTTATTTCATATCTCACACAAAGAATAACCATTACTTAAACAGTTTTTTTCCCCATTATTTTGTGGAAGATATATATACTTACACCTGTATATATAATACAAATTCTATTTTTAAATATAAAAAAAATATTTCTATGCTAATATTGTACTTTGAAAAAATTATATAGTATAAAAAAGAACAAACAACAACTGCAAATATTTTGTTTTTTTCCTCTCTCTCTTTTTCAATCCTTACTTGAAACTTCAAGGGAAGTTAAAATTTGATAGTGTCTGAATCTTCTTTTTTTTTTTTTTTTTTACCCCCAATGAAAATCAATCCTGGTTTGCAATTCTCCGTCAAATTAATTTAAGCAGTTATCTATTACTACTGTTATAGGATTAATTCTATCGACCAATTTATTTATTTGTTTGTATTTATATGTGCTGTGCGTTTTGAGATAATACCGTATACTGAACCAAGGAATTAATATTGATTTTTTTTTTTAATATAATATAATCCTCGTTCTATTTAAATCATTGAAAATTTTCGACACCCAAAATTAACTTTTATAATATATAGCACTCCGGTAGAGTAAGAAGTCCAAAACTAAAAGCTCCTGAATTGTAACTCAAATATTTATTTTCTGATGCTCAAACGCCACCTGGTCTTTTCAGAGCAATTATGGTTATTAATTTGCAAAATAGGATCCAATTTATTACTAAAGTTTCTTATTTCTTAAATTGCTAGAGTACTTTCACTGTTGTTGAGAGCATCCTTTGTTAATCCTTATTTTTCTAAAATAGTTGTCTTTCTTTAATACAAACATTTATACTCTATGATAATTTGATTTTTATTTGGTGGTTAACATTAACATTTAAATCAAACTTTTCATATACTTAATATTTTTTTATTAGTCATTCATTAGACTAGAGATTATCAATTTAATGAATAATATTTTCCATATGCTTCTAATTTTTATTTTATTTTGTTTATGTCTGTTCTATTACCAATATGTTTAATCTTTTGAATTATGTATTACTTCATCTAATTTTAATTCTGATAGTTTTTTTAATCGTCAATCCTTTCTCTTTTTTTTTTTTTTTTTTTGGGGGGGGGGAGTAATTTTCTACTAATTTTTGCTTTTAAAAATAAGTTGGAATTTTATTTATTTATATATATAATTTATGTAAGGTATTCTGTTAATTTGTTTTACATTTGATATTTTTTAGATCCACTTTTTTTATATTATTATTAATTGTTTCTTTTGTTTTTTAATATTTATTTTTTTTACTTTCAATTAATATCAGTTTTCATTCATTAAATCTGATTTAGTTTTGTTCCTAAAATCTTATAAACATTTTTTAAAAGTCCTGTGAGATGTTCTTTGAGTGTTATGCGTGCGTGTGAAGAATTAGAATGAGCTTAATATTTTTAAAAAATAAAATAAAAAATACTTTGTTTGATTGACTGAGGAATTCTGAAACAGGCCTTTTTTTGTGGAAAATAAAAAATAAATATCTACATTCATAAAGAAATGCAAAATATTAATATTAGTTGGCTAGAATAACTCACGTGATAAAATAAAAATCTATTGTTGCTGATAAACAAAAACTTCATTAGAAATGAACCATTAAACTCAAATTGCTATCAAATTTATTAAAATTAACAGAAATGTTTAAACTTGAAATATTAATTACAATGAATGATGTTTGTAGTCATAAATATAATATTTAATTTGAATAAATAATCTATTATTAACTTGACTTTTGATATTTTGAATAACCACTTATTTGAAGGAGGAATCCTAAACAGTAATCATATCTTTAAAAATTGAGCTACAAATAATCATAGGGAGAGAAAGAATAAAATATTGCTTAAATACCAAAATGGAAGCAGTCATATATCAGCAGTAAATTTCAACCTTAATTAATAAAAAACATCTCAGGACTGGGGAAAAAGTATTAATTAAAATCTGTAATCTGTAACATGATAAAAAAAACTATCTCTTAGGACTTAGGATAAATAACTCTAAAGCAAAATATTACTATTTTAATGAGCAAGTGTTACTATTTCAATGAGCAAAATTGTGCAATTAATTATATTTCAATCCTTGCATTTCTACATGCAGATAGTAGAGAGTAAAAAGAAAAAATTATTTTCATCACATGAGTAAAACTTGTGTTTTCCTGCCATTTGGATGCTAGAATATTACTTATCTTTCTGAATTACTGACCTTAGTGTTATTTATTTATAGTTGGGTTTTTTTTCATATATAGATTTTCATGTGCTTCTTTTGTCTATCAGAAAATAAAATAGTACTTTAACCAAATGTTAGACATTTGATTACTATTAATTTTTTATTGTTTGGTACTCTCATAACGCAATTCGTTCCAGGATACTCAGATTAGAATTATATGAAAAGTTTAATTAAATACTGTACTTATATCGTTAAGATATTTAAATAAAATTACATTCTAGAAAATATATCTATATAGTGTGAACTTATCTTTGATATACTTGTTTACATGAATTTTTATAGTTTTTGAACTTCTCTTTTTTTTTTTATCACCCAAAATTTTTTGAATAATGCTTTACAGTCTTTTGTATTTAATACTGTTAGGTCTTCAGAGTAATCTGCCATATGATTAATTTATTTTGGAAAGAAAGATTATCTAATATGTACTTTATTTTTTAGTTTCAATTTTATGTACATTGTATAATAATCTAAAAGACTTTATCCATATTACTTATGACCTGATCTAGAGTAAAAATCAGCATTTTTTTTTTTTTAGTTTAGTTTTGTTTTATGTGTGTATTTGGAAATTAAATTCTGAAATAAATTCAGGATACTTTCAGTTACTGGACCATAGCTAGCTTAAATAGTCATTTCGTAAATAAATTTCTATGCTCAAGGACAAAGTCAATCATAGAATAATCTGTATTAGTTTCGGAATATCAATGTACTTAGCAGAAAACTTGAGTGAAATAGGATGCTACTTTTTTATAATGGGTATAATATGCACTTAGTAAATTGAACCATGTCTGTTTATATAAGAAATTATCCCAACATAAAAACAAAAAATTCATTTGAGAATACTCTTAAAATTTTAAAAATACATAATATGATCATAACACCACAACAATATGTATTTCAGCTGCCTATTAAGTGTGATATCATATTGTATAGTATTGTAAAGTCCCATCTTTGTGGGATTAGACATATAAATTGATGAAAGATACAGGACTTTCTTTTTAAAAAAGTATTTTAAGGAAAGCTTGAGCAAAGTTTTTGAGGTAAAGGCACATCTCATTTACATTATGAAGACTATCTCACAGATACAATGCAGTGTTAGTGCTTTCAATGGGAAGATATAACTGAGGATACAATTAATTAGATGAAGTATTGAAGTCTTTCGAAAAAATAAGTTTTCTGCAAAAGAAATTAAAATTAACATGCAAAACATGAAATAAACATAATTATAGTCCAACATGTCTTATATTTTGACAGATTGGTATGTTTTGAGAGTGGTTGCTTAAGTTTTTTTTTTTTTTTAGAAATTTAAATTTGCAAAAAATAGCATCTCTTCATAACGGCATGCTAAGTTATTTGTTATGCTATTTTTTTTTTTTATTATAGTTATTTATTATAAACTCTGTCCACTTTATTACTGATTCCAGAGTGTAACTAATATTACTGTCAAAACTTGTTTATTTTATCCGAATCTATTGCCTCAAAATTATAGAAATTAAACCTTAATTATTAAAGCATTTGCTCTCTCTCTTTTTTTAGTTTTAAAATTATAAAGAAGTTTATATAAATTTTCTAAGTAATCAGATTATACGTGGCTTATGAAAAGGCTGTATGTTTTTTTTAATTGGTTGCTTTAACAAATTACTTTTAAGATGCAATATAAATTAAACAAAAAATTTTAATATTATATAAATAAATGTGAGAAATTCACAATTAAAAAATTGAAAAAAAAAAGGCCTGTTTGGTAACTTCAGAAAGTACCAGCAAGGTATTAATAAAGCTAAATTTAAATTTTTTTAAAAATCTTATATTTGATATGTGAATTTGACAACTTCATGGACAACTGCCTAATGACGAATTATTTCCTTAGCATAATCCCTTATAAATATAGAAGGTGGAATTACTTCTTATGCATAAAATGCTCTTAATAAAAACAAATTTAAAGTTGTTTTTTTATTTTTCACAGGATATGGACAAACATAGTTTTTTAATTGTTTATGAATTTGGCATGTGACAGCCTTACAAACATATTTGCATGAATTTTATATATAGAGAGAGAGATAGTTAGTTGCTTAATAGGTCATGTAATCAAGAGCTGAAATATCTGATTAACTTTAATCTAGAAACTTTTAACTCTATATTTGCAGTAAAATACTCAGCAAATTAATTAATAAAATTTGACTTTTCTCTCCATCCCAATTCTCTTTTTTGGGTGTGTGAATGTGCATTTAAATAAAACCTAATTAATGTTTTCAACAAAATATTTTTTTATAAATGAATAAAAGAAATTTAATTTTAATCTGTTCTGCTTTCTCTATTGTTTAGAACATTAAACTTTACTTGTATTTACATTTTGTGTTTATCTTTTACTTGGTGCACCTTTATATTGGATTAATTTCTGTGTGTATGCATGCTGTTGTTATTGTTGATCTTAAATTCAGATGGGCTGGGCACATAGAAAATTGTGCTCACTATTGATTTTGTTGATCTTAAATTCAGATGGGCTGGAAACATAGAAAACATATGATAATGAATGGGTTTGACTAGATGCTAAGTCAAAGGATGCGGTTCTAATTCTTATGGACTAATGAAATAAATAACTTTTTAAAATTGCTTAACTCTTGACCTATTTTTGAGTTAAATTTTCAGAGAGTTCTTGTTCTTGTCTTTCTGTGGACTATTATTAATGGTTAATGGTTGTGATTGTAATCATTGATATATATTGCAGTTAGTGGTGTTTCTTTGCAAAAGATTTAAACATAAGTGATTTTATTTGAGTATGGATTATTATTATGATGATGCAATTCTTTTAGCCAAAGTTTGGATTCGGTTGAGATTTTTAATAATATTCATGCTAAATGTAGTAAAGGAAATATTTAGAATAAATCACACAGAAACTTCTATAATATTTCATTAACCTATTCTTTCAGTATACTGAATGTTTACTATAGTAAATAGATAAGGGATTCGAACCCAGACTTTCACACGACCCTCAGCTCTCCATGCCATCTCATATTGCTGGCCCACCTGATCATACATGTGTTGAAAAGATAAATAATAACCCATATATGTATTTCATGCCAAACCAGCAATCATCTGTTGGTCCAGATTACTATCTCCACACATATATACAATCAGTGCTCAGTTTTATATTAAGATAGCCAATCTTCATACTAATAATGGACAGGCTTCAAACTACTCTAACCCACAACTCTTCAGCCATCCATTTCATTGAAAATCTGATTTTTCAATGTAATGGATGGTGGAAGAGTTGTGGGTTGGAGTAGTTTGAAGCCTGTCCATTAAATTATGAAGATTGACTATCTTAATATAATTAATGCTGAGTATTGATTGTATATATGCATGGAGATAGTAATCTGGACCAACTGATGATTGCTGGTTTAGCATGGAATATGTATATTGGTGATTATTTATCTTTTCAACATGTGTATGATCAAGTGGGTCAGCAATATGAGATGGCATGGAGAGCTGAGGATCATGTGAAAATGTGAGTTCGAATCTCATATATATTACATTATATATGTGCAGGTGTCTGTAAGCCTGTACAGTGTATTAATTTATATAGTAAATAGGGGAATTTGAACTTTATATATGCATCCTTCACTCTATCTCAAATAACCAATTAACATGAACACACGCATGTGAAAAAGATAAGTGATTCCCAATATATATATTTCATGCAGAACCAGCACTCATCAGTTGAACTCCACCCATGTATACAATCAGTGCTAGGCTTATATTAAGATAGCAATTCCTTAAATTTGGACAAGCTTCAATCTTAAAATCGTTTCAACAGTTCAACTGTTCATTTCATTGAAAAACCAATGATAGAACATAATGTCTATATGGGTGTGACTACAATATCAAATCTATCAAGGTCTTTGAATGTTCCATCATTTATTTTTCAATTAAATTGACAGTTGAATTGTTGGGTGAAAAAATTGAAGCCTCTCCATTAAAGTTTAAGGAATTGCTATCTTAATATATGTGTGGGAGATTATGATTTGGCCCAATTGATGAGAACTGGTTCTATAAGAAATACATATATTGTAGATCATTTATCTTTTTCACATATGTATCGGGTTGTTTGAGATGGGATGGAGAATGAATATAGCCTGAAAATTGTAAGTTCAAATTCGTCTATTTATTGTAAATATTGGAAATATCTATTTTACTTTTTAATCATATTTTAGATATGTCTTTTTTTAATTCTGAATTAAAACATGCTTAGTTAAGTATTGAGGTGTCTATTGGGACGAAATTTAAAAGCCATGACAAGAAGAAAAATTTCAGATAGTTTTGATTTTTTTTAATTTTGCACTTTAAATTATATATATATACGCACACCTATAGGATATTTTAAACAGTAATACAGTTAATATATGTCTTGTATCTGTAAAAAACAAATCCAAATAATTTTACATATAAGAGATTGAAATCAGAAGACACCAGGTGTATTCAACATAACATATTAAAATTCTGGCACAGAGTTAAGTTAGAATACTTATGCAGAATTTAAAAGAAATATAGTGGACCTTCAATAAGATCAACTAATATTGATACAGCATTTGCTCTCTGCTGATTGTGATGAGATTTTGTTGTTTTTTTTTTAAAAAATTCTGATTGACAGCATGTAGTTGAGATTTATATCCATTTTATTTTTAATGTTAAAATTATTTATCATTTTTGGTAGTTGTGACTTACACCAAATGTGACCACTGGGTGACACTGCAGTACCATCAACAATCCCCAAGAAGCCTGCAAGTGATAAATTTCTATCCAAAAATCACTGAAATTTACAAATTAAAAATGCCTAAGGCAAAAATAAACCGAACAAATCCTTCTAAAATACAAAAACACAAGAAAACACTATAAAATTTCAAATTATAAAAAAAAATAGGTGAAAATGCATCAAATGGAAACATCCCTCCCCATGAAGCATTTCTATCCACTGAAATCGACAAATTAAAAATGCCTAAGGCAAAAATAAATAAAACAAATTCTTCTAAAATACAAATTAAAAAAAACAAGAAAACGTTATGAAATTTGAATTTCAAAAACAAAAAAACTTTAATGATAAATGTCAAAAAAATTAACGAAGCTTCATCAATGGTGAAGCTTTATCAATGACTGATGGGGCTTCCTTCATTATTGGTGGGAGAGTTACAAAACAGAATTTCATCAATATTTAGCTTTCAATATTATCAAATATGCATCTGTGATCAGATTCCAAAGCAGCGCAAAATACAAATCAAGAATTTGATCAAAAATAAGTAAAATGCAAATGCAAAAACAGAAATTGGTGTCTAACTAACAGATATACCCTTCCCCTTCCTGCATGAAGAATTAGAATGAAAAATGATAGTGACCAAGTTATTTTTCAAAAATGTACTAAATTTCATCAATATTTAAAAAACAAAATTCTAATCAGAATAGAAAATAGGCATGGCCGTAGATTATAGAAAGTTTAAAATAATCACTGATTACAGTTACAGGAAAAATTATTAAAAAGTTACATTTATTGGCAAGAATGTTACAAGATTTATTTTAACAAGAATTTTAAGTAATTGAGAATATTATGGCATATCACTTAAATAGATTTATAGATATTGCAGGAAAAATATCCAGTTTTCTTCAAGGCTGACTTGTCCAGTTCCAGGCTTAGTTTGCTGCCATTTGCACTATGATGATTTGATCGTCCACCACATCCTGCCTTGTTTACAACTCTTCTTTAATTAAAATTATAAAATTTAGCTTTCTATTATCCCAATGCAATTTAAAATAATAAGTGATTCTTCAGCATTTTGGCAAAGAAAAAATATTTTCTTTTAAACAAACTTTAGTAGCACATTTTGTGCACACTGGTAATTATATATAAGATGCATATTTTATTATGTTTTATTTAAAGAAATTTGCAAATTGAAATGTGACATAATAGGTCTCTCTTACATTAAAAAATATCAGCACAAGCTTAGCAGACAAAAAATAAAGGTAGTTCTGCAAAATATAACATCCCAATGCATTTTAAAATAATAAGTGATTTTTCAGCATTTTGCCAAAGAGAAAATATTTTCTTTAAAATATATTTTAGTACCATATTCTGTGCACAGTAAATATATACAGGATGCATATTTAATTATGTTTTATTTAAAGAAAGTTGTAAATGCACCTATATTTTTTAATGTGAGAGGTTTATTACATCACATTTTAATTTGCAACTTTCTTTAAATAACTGTTTGCTAGGTACTATTTGGTCCACATCTTCTATTAAATTATTATTTTAATCTATTCACTTGGGGATTGTCTTTGATAAAAGTGCTAAGTTAAAAATTTTAACAATAGAAAGCTACATTTTATAATTTTAATTAAAGAAGAGTTGTAAACAAGGCAGGATGTGGTGGACAATCAAGTCATCATAGTGTAAATGGCATCGAACTCAGCCTGGAACTGGACAAGTCAGCCTTGAAGAAAATTGAGTAATATTTTTTCTGCAATATCTATAAATCTATTTAAATGATATGCCATAATATTCTCAATTACTTAAAATTCTTGTTAAAATAAAATCTTGTAACATTCTTGCCAATAAATATAACTTTTTAATAATTTTTCCTGTAACTGTAATCAATGATTATTTTAAACTTTCTATAATCTATGGCCATGCCTATTCTCTATTCTGATTAGTCTTTTATTTTTTAAATATTGATGAAATTTAATACATTTTTAAAAAGTTACTCAGTCACCACCATTTTTCATTTTAATTCTTCGTGCAGGAGGGGGGGGGTATATCTGTTAGTTTGACACCAATTTCTGTTTTTGTATTTGCATTTTACTTATTTTTGATTGAATTCTTGATTTGTATTTTGCTCTGCTTTGGAATCTGATCACAGATTCATATTTGCAAATGTTGAAAGCTAAATAAGGCCCCTCAGTCATTGATGAAGTTTTGCAATTGATGAAGCTTCGTTAATTTTTTTGACATTTACCATTAAATTTAGTTTTTCTGTTTTTGAAATTCAAATTTCATAGCATTTTTTTTGTTTGTTTGTTTTTTTAATTTGTATTTTAGAAGGATTTGTTCGATTTAGGCATTTTAATTTATTGATTTCAACAATTTTTGGATAGAAATTCTTCATGGGGGGGGGGAGATGTTTTCGTTTGATGCATTTTCACCAATTTCTGTTTTTGTAATTTGAAATTTCATAGTGTTTTCTTGTTGTTGTTTTTTTAATTTGTATTTTAGAAGAATTTGTTTGAATCTGATCGCAGATGCATGTTTGAAAATGTTCAAAACTAAATATTGATGAAATTTTATTTTTGTAACTCCTGCCATTAATGAAGGCAGCCCCCTCAGTCATTGATGAAGCTTCGTTAATTTTTTTGACATTTACCATTAAAGTTTTTCTGTTTTTGAAATTCGAATTTCATAGCGTTTTCTTGTTTGTTTTTTCAATTTGTATTTTAGAAGGATTTGTTCGATTTAGGTATTTTAATTTGTTGATTTCAGCGATTTTTGGATAGGAATTCTTCATAGATGGGGTTTCCATTTGATGCATTTTCACTGATTTCTGTTTTTGTAATTTGAAATTTTATAGTGTTTTCTTGTTTTTTTTTATATTTGCATTTTAGAAGGATTTGTTCGATTTATTTTTACCTTGGGAATTTTTAATTTGTCAATTTCAGCAGATAGAAATGCTTCATGAGGGGGGAGAGTGTTTCTGTTTGGTGCATTTTCACTGATTTTTGTTTTTGTAATTTGAAATTTTACAGTATTTTATTGTTTTTTTCTATTTGTTTTTAGCAGGATTTGTTAGATTTATTTTTGCCTTAGGTTTTTTAATTTGTTGATTTCTGTGATTTTTGGATAGAAATTTATCACTTGCATGCTTCGTTGTTGATGGTACCTCAGTGTGACCCCAGTGGCCACATTGGGTGTGTCTCATCTACATGTGTATGTGAATGTTGATAGGTATTTAACACGTAGTATTAATATATGTATTCAAAGCATAATGGTAACTCATATTTATTTGTCCTTTCTATAACTTTTCTCAATACCTGAATATGATCTACTGTACTAAAACCACTTTTAAATCCAGCTTGTTTTCTTAGTTGGTAGATATCCAATGTTCTCTGTAGACGAGTTGTAATTATCTTGATAAAAATTTTTGTGTAAAACTGATAAAAGCCTGATAGGTCTGTAATTTTTAATATTTCCTTTATCACCTTTTTTAAATATTAATATTAATACTGCATTTTTCCAATCATCTGGTACATCTTTATCATTTAGATATTTGGTATATAATTTTGCTAAAAAAATTCTATTTCTTCACCTGATTCTTTTAATATATCAATTATAATTCCATCATTACCTGGAGTTTTTCCTTTCTTTATAAATTCAATTGCATGTCTTACTTTTTTATTTAAAGTTCTGGGCAATTTGGAAGATATAATAGATATAAGAGATACTTGTTCTTTATTATTATATAATTCTTGATAGAAGTCTTCTACCCATTTCATGATGTTATCTCTTTTTTTTTAGTAATAATTCCATTTTTTTTATTGCAGATGTAAATTTCCTACCAATATGATTTGTAGATTATGAAAAGGCATTTGATTCTAGAAAATGTCATATTTTGAAGAATATTTATAAAAATGCAACAGCAACAGTTAGATTACATAATGATACTAGGAAAGTCAACATTGAGAAGGGTGTAAGATAGGATGACTCCATGTCTCCAAAATTTTTTACAACAGTGCTGCAAGAAGTATTTTGTAGATTAAAATGGGAAGCTAAAGGAGTGAAAACAAATGGAGATTATTTAAGTCATTTAGATTTTGCAGATGATGTAGTTGTTTTTGCAAATAATGCTTTAGAGCTGCAGGAAATGTTGCATGAGTTATCAGATGAAAGTAGGACTAAAGATAAAAGTTAAAAAGACTAAAGTAATGTTCAGTGGATTTTTTCAAAATATGAAAATAAAGTTTGATTATGATGAGTTAGAAGTTAACAGCTACAAATACCTTGGTTGGATTATTAATACAGTTGGAAACATAATGGATGAAATTAATCATAGCATTAAACTTGGTTGAAGTATTTTTGGTAGAAATAACTTCATACTAAAAGGAAATATGCCTATGTGTTTGAAAAGGAAGGTGTTTTAATAAATGTGTTTTACCAGTTCTTACTTATGGATCTAAGACTTGGACACTTATTAGAAGAGCAATACAGAGACTTCAGATCATCAAAGAAGTATGGAGAAATGCATGTTAGGAGTAAAAAGAAGAGATTGAAAACACAATATATGGGTAAGAGAACAAACAGGTGTTACTGACCTCATTGAAAAAATTAAAAGACTGAAGTGGAGTTGGGCCTCATTAAAAAAATTAAAAGACTGAAGTGGAGTTGGGCTAAACATAGTGCTAAAAGAGATGATAGTAGATGGACAATTGAAATCTTAAACTGAATTCCAAGAGATTGTAAAGACCCAGAAAGAGACCACATGTGAAATGGATGGATGAAATAAGAAAGTATGCAGGGGGTGATGTGAAGAAGAGAAGCTAAAGATCAGAGAGACCTTTATCCTGCAGTGGATTGATAATGGTTGATGATGATGACGATTAATGTGTGTATAATAGTAATTATTAGGAGTTTTGAGAATTAAAATAGCAGTTAAAAAAACAGATTTTTATAGACTTTCTTTATATTATGACTAAGTTCTATGCACATTTACTTATATGTCTGTATTAGTTTTTTTTATTTGTTAACGTTGAGTAATTTGCATCTTTTCTTTTTTTTTAAATCAGAATTCCTCTCGGCGGTTTTTACGATGTCCTGCAGCTGTAACAGTAGCGCATCTACAAAAGTTTATACGGATGAAATATGGAATAACACAAGACTTTCAGGTTAGTTAACTAATCTATAGGTAGATAAGTAATCGGATAAATAAAAATGAATACAAATTGACATTCGTATATTAATTTTACTGTTAATGATTTGGAAATATGGTTTATTCAGTATTTTTATATTTGCACTTCATTAAATTTAAGAATTATTAATTTTTTCCACATTCTGAGCTATCATTTTACTACAGAGTATCTCAATAATATATAATACTGCCTGGCTTTTGAGCTCTATGAAACTAATATTTTGTTTTAGAAATTCGCAGATAGTGAGTCAAAACAATTGTCATGCAGGTTTTGATAAATTATAAAAATTACACATTGCAGAATAAATGCAAATAATTTTTAGTACTTCTAGATTTAAATTATCTTGCAAATATACTGAGTTCTTGTAGTTTTAGTTTATTTTTATTGATGGAAAGTGGGATGTTGCTAATTTTTGTGATAAAGGTATAGGAGGTATAAAAAACAATTCATAAGTCATGCATATATATATATCGTGCCCTTTTCTATAGGTCGGTAATAGTTCATAACAGTCAATTACTAAAAATTTTAAATTTAGAATATGTTCTTTTAATATGGTAATTGTATTAAGTCAATTATATCTTTAAAGTACAATTTGAAGCTAAAGAGAATACGTAGTATATAAAATCATTTAAAAATAGTTATGTAAAGCTTAAAATATTGTTTCATATGGTTGTAAAAGCTGGCCATATTAAATAACACAGCTATAAATAATTAAAAGTATATTTAATAAGCTCAATTTTAATAGTCTTAAACGTATAGATAAATAAATGTTATACAGTACTATGTTTAATAATCAAAATTAATATAATATATTTTAAAAATAAACTTTGTGATGGTGAAAATTATATCTAGTTCTATATTTTTAAAATTATTCTTCCAAATTTTTTATAATTATTTTATATAATATAATAAGTGTATCAATTTTATAAAACTGGGCAGAGAAATAGATTAAAAATCGTCTGTCAAAGTTATTAATCATGTGACTTTTAATGTATACTTTCACACTCTGCTTGTTAGAATTTAATAACAAAGTTTGTGTATTATAGAGTTGTATATAATGATTATTTATCATAGAAGTGAATATTAAAATATTACGTAGTTATTTCCAAATGCTTAAATGATGTGGTGAAGACGAATACATTCATAATATAAAAATTAAATATTTTATTTAAATAAAAATAGATAAACTGAATATTAAGAAATGGAATAAGTTATTAAATGTTATTTTAAAAGATTAAATAATTTAAATAAAGTTATAATTGAATTAAAAGTGGTATTTTAAATAATATTTTTTAAATTTTATTACGTCATAATTTCTAATTTTGAAATTCAATTCTACTTGAAATTGAAAATATGTAAATTTGTTCTCAAGCTAAAGTAAGAATTAACCAATAGGAATAGGTATTCTTACAGACTATAAATATGAATTGCACGGGGGTATAGAGGGAGATTAATAATGTATTGAAACCAGAGAAAGGTAAATTATAGCTATCAAAGGGATAGTATTTTAAAATTATTATTTTAGTCAATTTTAGCGCTCGCTCATAATTTATTTGCAAAAACTAATTAATATTTTAAAAGTAACTTGCAAAAAAAGAGTGTAAACTAAAAAATATTTTAATAATTTTGTTTAACATGCTTTGTTAAATTTTTTAAAGTTCCTTTATCAGTCGTATTTTATCTAAAAGTTTAACCTAAACTTCGCAATAAAGGATGGATATACTACGAAATAAAATGGATATAAATTGTAATACTGTAAAAATGTTTGGAATATTTGTTGATACAGCTTTATTAATGCATAACCGAAGAACTATTTTGGTACATAAAAACCACAGCTCGGACATTATACGGAGTATAAAAAAAAATGCATTGAAACGTATTATAGATAAGTTTATCCAAGATTTATTTTTTTTAAATAGTAATAAGACAATTATATTTCATGAATCATTTTATAATATATTATATCAAAAGGAGTAAAATGTTGTATCCTTTCTGAAGGTAACATTTTAAAAAATATTTTCAAGAATTTAAGAAAGAACCCAGATTGAATATGTTACAGAAGCATTTTTGATATTAAAATATCCGGTCTTAGAATTATTTAAAATGTATTTAGAAAAGATTTGTTTAAAAGTACTTGAAGTTTTTTTTTTTTTTTTTTTAAAGAGATTTATAAAAAATACCAAACGAAAGTTTAAATGTATCAAGAAGGAAACATATATAAAAAAGTGAACACATAGTTGAATAAAAAATGGATCCATGGAAATACAAATAGTATTTAAAAGTTTATTGAATATTTTCAAAGTTAAATTAGATGGATTGATGCATCAGATACGCAGAGAATATTGGTAGAGAAGATTAAAAAGCTTCACGGGATTAATTAATATTATGATTTAATAATTATTGTCCTAAATACTAAAACCAAGGATTATTTTCTATAAATTTTACTAAATGGATTAATAATTATTTTTATTTTAAACTTTAACGCGCTTGGAGGAGAACATTTTTAAAAACTCTAGAGAAAATAATAACCATTTTGGACTTATCAGGAACTATCATCAAGAAAATATGTAATTATAGTTTTGATTCCTTTTATTTTGTTAACCTAGTTTAAATCTAAAATTTTATATAAGATTAGGAAAAACATAAAAACATTAATTTATTAATATTAAAATTTTATAATATAACAATCTAATAATTTAGCTAAAAATATTTTAATATAAAGTGTATGGGTGTGAATTTTTTTTATATCTGCAATGCTCAAGTGGATAAAGGAAGCCTACTGAACACGATGACTAGATAAAGGTTATTGGTAATAATAATAACTGTTGATAATTTATAATGTATATTTTTTGTATTCTTTAGATCATCCATAAATGGGAAGAATGAAGTGTAAAAGTTTTTTTACTTATATGTACCATATTTCATACAACATTTTAAAAAAACATTATGAGATAAGATTGATTTGAAAATGTGCATACGATGATTTTTTTTTTTATTAGTGATATAATCCAACATAACAAATAATTATGTGATTCTTTTAAAATTTTCATGTTATTGGATATTCAAATATTGTCTAAGTAGATTGTATATGATTAGACATATAGAATAATGAAGTAAGCAGACTTTTCTTGTGGAACAGCTAGATTGTTTAACTATTAATGATTTTTATTTATTGTTTTGTAAATGCAGATAGTTATTTATCGATTTAAGATGTGGAAAATCTTGAGAAATAATGTTGAGATAGTGGCTTGGAAGTACTTAGTGAACAGGAAACCAAGATGATGTTTTAAGAAATAGGATGTTATAAGGAATGGAAATAATATTTAGTCTTTATGTGAATATCAGCATAGTTAACAAAGCCCTATGACTGATACACATTTTATTTGGACAGTGTTTATATTTCTTTAAATATTTGATGTTCTAATAAAGCTGAAGAAATAGCTTTAACATCGTCCCTGTACTAGAGGATATTAGGCAGGTAAATGTCATACCTCTTCGCACTGTGCCATGATTTTGAGCTTTCTTTCTTAATCCTATGCATCTGTTTTCGCTATCTTTATTTCATGTAACTGCATCATTCAGTAAGATATGTTTAAGAGAAATGATAAATAATTTAGAACTTTGGTTATGCTATCGTTTGTATAAGATTGGTTTATTTGCTTAGAAGGAATAGGACGTTATAACTTAAAATTGAAGATCCAAAGTATCCTAAGGAAAGAAAAGAATCATAGAATATATTTTGAATTTTATTTCGGAAATGAAATATAAACATTTTTTAAAATAAAGTATATAAACAAAGATATTTTCTTTAAAGTGATAATAATTTTAAATGCTTTAGTATTATTTTTTTTAAGAGAAAAATAAGTATTGCATATTTTAAAATACAATAGTACAAAGTAAATTATGTAAACAATATACATAGTATATTTTTTGTTTATTGATTAACTGAAATATATTGATGATTACACTTATATCATACTAAAGTAAGGCTTAAAGAAGAATATATTATGATTAGTAAACATTGTGTGATAAATACTAAAATCTAGTACTGAATTTTGAATAATATTTTGTGTAACATCTTTGACTTTGCAAGATGAAATTTTTTTAATATCTTGAGAAATCCATACTCATTATAAAATTTTGTTTTCTATAGAATGTTTTTCTAGGTATGAATTTTTTAAAATAAGATAGTTTAATAATATTAAGGATAAAATGCTGTTGCTAATAAAGTAGATAAATATATTTATAATAAGTTAACCATAATGAGAAACCAAATAGTAACTTTTTTTTTTAAATTTTGTCCTAAATCTAAATAAAGATATAATTGAAATATAAATTTTTTTTTTATAACCCAGTAGATCAAACTGTAAAGTAAAAAAGTTAAGGATATCCACTGTAAATAGTGTAAATAAATTGTTTATTTATTTGTTGTTAGTAATAAACTTTGTTAAATTTTGTTATTTCAAAAATTTTGTGTCCCAGTTATTTATTTCTCCACATCGCTGCATGAAATCACGATATAATAATCAAAACAAATATATAATTTTGCACAAAAAGATAAATAGAGAATTATTTAAGAATTTAAATATTTTATTGGTATTCATTTAATTAAATAATCATAGTTTTACGTTATTTTATTGGTCATAAATCAGTTATCACAATAGTATACTGAATTATATGCTATCACTTGCCACACACATTTTGTTTATCAGATTATCAAATGCTACCACGTATTTATTTATTATATTCATGAAGATAAAAGATTATATAAAATTATTTTATTATTTTATTATGGTAATAAAAATATAATGAAAAGAAAAGATATCCAGTAGTAATTAAACAATGAAGAATATTATTATTATTTATTATTATTAGTTTAAGTGTAGTAGATTATGACATAAAATCCCTTCTCATATTTTACTACCATATTTTTAAATTAACTTAGAATAAACTTTATGAACCTGAGATTATTTTATTTGAGCTAGATTATTATAAATAGAAGATTAAGATTTAATTATTGGTTTAATCTTAGTGAGTAGAAGTTATTAAAGTCGTAAGAATACTATGAGTTTGTTATTTGAAATAGTAATAAAGGGGGGATAGTGTTCTTATGCCATTGAGGTAGTATCCTGTGGGATGTTGTCTCAATGTAATCTATCTTGTCACCTGTATTTTCACTTCAAGTCTCATGAAAATATTAAATATTTATTTAATTTATTTTTATAAACTGAACCTTATTCGTATTTTAAATTTGAGCTAGTGAAACATTTTAATTTTAATGCTGAATATTTTATTTATTAATTATTAACTGAGCTAGAACCCGTTTTATTTTATATCATATACTATTCTGGAAGTGAGGATGCACGAGATTACAGGTTAGAATATATATATGAATAGTTTTTGTAATTAATTTCAAACTTATTAATTTAACAAATTAAATACTTTATATATAATAATCAAGCAGTGTTGATTATCTTATTACTTGTGGAAATATTTTTAAAATAGCTGTTCTGATACTCTGCAATTAAAACAGTTTTTCTTTTCTTATTTTATGGTAATATTAAGTAATAACATGAAAGGCTAAAACCTTCAACAGAAGTATCTTAAAAATACTTATGTGACAACCAATCAGATGCAATAATAACTGCACGTGGAACTCTCAATTCAAGAACACAAGCCAGAACTACGAGAAAAAGATGGAACCCACTTTTTCTCTACTTAAATTTATCTATAAATAAGTCAGACTTGAGCATTCCAAACTAAGAGCATGAAGCTTAAAATACTTTCACATTTAATTCACTAAATCTTATATATAAATAAACAACGCGAAATCTTTTGATTTACAACGAAGCAGTTTTCAAATCTAATGATATGATAGCAACAAATGTAAATATATTAAATTTATTAAGTGCTAGCAGATGATCTAATAATAATGTGAAAGGCTAAAACCTCCCATAGAAGCATCTTAAAAATGCTTATGTGACAGCCAATCAGATGCAATAATGACTGCACGTGGAACTCTCAATTCAAGAACACAAGCCAGAACTATGAGAAAAAGATGGGACTTGCCTTCTTCTCTACTTAAATTTATATATAAATAAGACAGACTCAAGCATTCCAAACTAAGAGTGTGAATATTAAAATATTATTTTACTTATCAAAAGTTATAAAAATAATTTTTAATCATAGATTGTTATTCTATAATTAAAATATTTTTCATTTCATTGCTTCATCATATCATAAAAATGTTATTTTACTTATTAAAAGTTGTTAGCCGAGAGGTATCTATAATTTTTGCAAGCAAGTAGTTGGTGGGGGAGGTGTGGGTTTGCGTCCCGGCAGATGCTATGACATATGAAAGATATTCTTAATCTATAAATAATTTTTAATCATATAGTAAAATCTAGCATGATACCCAGGATTTTAATGAAGATGACTTATTTATAGGAAGCTTTCTAATATTCTGATTTTTCAGAAATGATATGTTCATAAAGTCAAATGATATGTTTTTCAATTCTTCTGGATATGATATTAGATCTCTTATTAAATGTAAGGACTTATCTTTATTTGATTGGGCATATGAACTGAAATGAATAACAAACTTCTCAAAAAGGAGTTTATGGTAAAATTGAGCCTAGTTTTTATAAAAGATGCAGACCCATTTATATTATAAAGACTATCCAAATAACCTTATAAATAATAGGAACAATATAGTATTCAATGAAAACCCATAGTTAGGCAAGGTATTAAAGCTTTAGTTTTCTGCAGAAGCTAAAGCACAGTACTGCAAGATGGCAAATAAAGAGCCTAAATGAGACCAGCATTAGTTTCTTTAAAAAAAATCCCCTCCCCTTCCTTTTCCTTTTCTCTCCGCCCTCTCCCCATTTTTGTATTTTGTCATTTGCTCTATTTTTTTAAGGTTAAAATATCCATACATAATTAAGAGGGGCTGCTAATAAATGAAAAATGGGTGATGTTTAGAGTTAAAGTGAAAACAATGTTTACAAATAATTTGGGTATTTGTGTGATTGTCAAGACGTGTGAATAAAGTATTTCAAGTTAGAGTTAATAAAGCATTAATTTTTTTTATTTATAAATAAATTGAGTCAAATTGTAGTTTCAGATGAGCAAACTAAGAAACAACTTGTAGAGGTTTACTATTGATCTTGTTATTATTATAATAAGTTCTGACTAAAAATTTAAAAAAAATGTAGATGGCTTTGTAATAAAAGTATTCTGATAGTGAGAAAATGATTTGAGATTTGACATGATGAATAATATTACACTATAGAAATATTGTTTATTATTGGATAATCTCTGGTCTAATGAATGACTCATAAAAATTATTAATGCTATGAAGTGATTTGTTTATTCACTTATAAATGAATAAATAAATTTTTTATGTCATAAGTAAATAATTGGTGTTTTTTAACTTATTCACTAATAACTACGAATGGCAGTTTCAGTCATATTTGTAACATTTTATTTTTATACTAAAATCCTTATTCTATATTGTATTTTAATAATCTTTCTATTATTTATTACAAATATAAGTTTACAAATGAAAGTTATTCTAAAAGTTAATATGTGAACTTTGCAAAATAGTGCAATATAAAGTATTAAAATCAACATGTGATAGTAACAATGGCTCTTTTTATATTGTATTGTAATCTTTGTTTATTTATGAAAAATATTGAATGAAATATTTATTTGAATTTCATTTTTAAAATGGAAAGAAATTTTAATTGATGCAATGTAAATCAATAAAAGTATGTTTTAAAATTTTTAATTACATTTACTGTTATTTAAATTTTCCCAAAAATATTTTTAAGCATTGTTTATGGAGGCATTTCTTTTCAGCAAATAATAATAATTTTTGCTTTACTGTAACTACATTTTTCTTTCTATAATACTAATTGAACAGAGGCATGCTCTCAAAAGCCTAAGGCCCAATAATCTACTAATTATTGGTGCTATTATTCAACCAGTCATGGCATTGTTGGCTTCTTTTGAATTTGAAAATTTATAATATTTATGTTCATGTTATAAACATGATGCAAGAAAGAGTCTTTTAATTTTTAGAAAATTTGTGTAATATTTGTACATATTGCCATCTTCAGATTTGTTTTAAATTAATAATGTTCACCCAATTTCTACCACAAAAAAATGAGAACTGGCACACTAATGTTACAGATAACTGTAAGAGAATAAAGCAAAGCTAAAGTGATAACAGCAATGCCTCAAAATGTATAACTTAGTCACAGCTATTTGGGAAGTGATTAATCAATTGATGGATATAAATTTAATTTTTGCTGATTTAGCTATAAAATATATTAATGTTTAAAATTTTTTTGTTTTCTTATTTTAATAATTATTTTTCTAGCAATGTATTTTCAGCATGGTATTGGTCCACTTTTGTTGCTCAGTTTACATTCAATTTTTTGCAGTTATTTTTATTTGCTTTTGCATTCATTTGATAATAAAAATGAACTAATATATATTATATAATTTTTTTAAAAAATCTATAGATTTCAATATAACACAAAGAAATCTAGTAGAAAAGTTTGTAGTTGGCATTTTTTCTCTCTCAAATTAGCCATTCACTTGTGAAAGTTCAGCATTTGTTTAAAATTGAAAATGAAAATCATTTTCAATAGTTTGTGATTTATTTGTGTAATATTTTTTTTTTCTGAAAATGTGGTATTTATACTTTATTTGGAAATATTTGTTTTTTAGGAATATGCGTGAAGAGAAATGCAGTATCACAAAGCTGAAGTTGTTACTTTTTGTCAGTTTTTAACAACTTCATAATCAACTAATAGTGTTTATTTTTTTTTTAAAGTGTCATAGCATCAGCCGGGACGCGAACCCGCAACCGGGCAACTGCCTGCAAGTGCAAGGCAGTCGCGCTGACCTCTCGACCACCTATGCAAGACTAGTGTTTATTTTTGGCAATCTGTAGCACTTATTTTACAGTTTTGCATGCATTTGACAATATAATTAGAACTAAAATACATGTTCATTGATATTAGTTTTTTTTTAAAAATTACTAAATGCCAACATCTTTTAGTACTTAATCAATTAGGAAGTCCAAAGCTTGCAGTTTTACAGAAGGAATGAACAATATTTAATGCACTTGACCAATGCCATTCTTTCTGATATTGACTTCTTTTGGGAAATAAAAAAAAAAGCCATTTCACATGTAATTTGTTTAATTTATTTGGTTTTTATTTTTGTAAAATTTATTTAAGTATATATTTTTTACTAATTAAGTGATGTATTCGTTCAGTTTTTGAGTATGTGTTTTGGGGGAAAAAATATTTCATTGAAATTTAACAAATGAACAGAATTTGCCAGGCTTTTGTGAATTTGAAAAATGCAATTTTATAATTTAATTTATTTATACATTTATTCTTAATATTGTAAAATTAGAGTATGTGTTTTGGGGGAAAAAATATTTCATTGAAATTTAACAAATGAACAGAATTTGCCAGGCTTTTGTGAATTTGAAAAATGCAATTTTATAATTTAATTTATTTATACATTTATTCTTAATATTGTAAAATTAATTTCAGTATTTGATTTTTAGTAGATAAATGATGCATTTATTCACTTTTTATTTGAAAATATTTATTTGTTTGTTTTTAGAAGAAACGATCGGTTATGGCAAATATGAAAATCCCTCTATTGTTAAAATAAAAGTCTACTATTATATAAGAAACACTTACATCAATATTATTTTTTAATGTTTTTTGAAATTGTAAATGGAATTTTAATATTCTAAAAAATGATTCCAGTGCTTGAATATAATATTTATCATAATTTGATTTCTAAAAACATATTTATTATTTGTAGGGCAAAAATAATTTCCTTTGTATGATTGTTTATTCTGTTTATTACTTTTTTTTCTATATTTTCTAAATTAGAATAAGATTATTTTTCATGTATAAACTTATATTTAAAACAAATTATTTTACTGATATAAAAATGAAAGAATAAACTTCAAATTTCTAAAAATAAAAAACATGAAAAATAGTTACTAAAATTTACCATATTAGTTGTTCTCAAGTGCACGTCTGAGTGATTAATAAATACAAGACACTTTTAAATTTTAAAATCTAATTTCATTGCTTTATTTATACTTGAGTAAAATTTGTTTGAATTTTAGGAATGGATTTCAAATAAATTTTATTTTGTTAAAAATATATTTTTATCTGCAATTATGAAACAACAAAAACTATCATTATGATTATATATTTCAATTTATTATTTTTCTCTTTTACTTGCAAAGTTGAAATATTATTGTTTTTTGTTTGTAAACTTGTATATGTAGTAAATACTTTTAAAATGATATAATGCAGAATAAATATTTTAATCTTTAAAATTAAATATTAGAAATATAACCCAAATGGCCTATCAAAAAGATTTATAATGAAAGAATTATAAATAAATAAAATGGGTTTTTTATATCAAGCGATATATTAAAAAAAATTGAATTTTTCAATATTTAACCATGAAATGTGTGAAGTTTTTCAGCTTTTATTTATCTGCTTTTGTGTGTGTGTGTGTGTGATAATAAATTCGACTTTTCTGTCATCTAGGTAGTTTTATTTTTAATATTACTTTATATTCATATTTTCTAACTTTAAATTTATTTGCTAATAGTAAATTTGAAGTTAGCATTTAAAAGTAAATTTTTTTAAATAAATATATCTTCAATATTTGAATACAAGTAAAATTTATATACTTGGAGTTTAGATGCAATTATAGGGGATTTGAACATATACTTTCAAGCTCTCTTCAGCTATACACTCTATCTCATACAACTGTTGAGTGCTGATTCAACTTGAAATATGTGTATGTATATTGCAGATCATCTTTTTTACACATGAAGTGTCATGTACATCGGTTGTATGAGATAGAGTGGATAGTTGTAAGAAGCTTGAAAGTTTGTGTTCAAATCCCTTATAATTAAATATATTATCTGTATAAATGGTGTTAACAATATTGAAAGAGATTACTTACAATTAGTTATCTTGAAATTGGCAGAAAATTGGTGGGAAAAAAATTAAACATTTTCTGAATAAAAATTAGTTACTGCCCTCCCAGGATTTTATATTTTCAATCATTCAGGATCATTGAATGGTTATTTAAGACTTATGTAACAAAATTGAATATTTAGATTACCTGTAAACTTGAGAAACCTAAGTTTAGAATTGAAAAGGAAAAAATTAAATGAAATTAAGTTGTTGATCTAAATAAAATAATGGAACTTTAGTAATAAAAATATTGGGGCTTAGAATGCCATGTTAAAGAATAAGTATGCTTCAGAAAGGGAATCCAAAAGAAAGCCATTCATGTGAGAAATTGGAAATTGAGAAGCAAAAAAAATGAGAAAATTATTAAATATTTGTAGAAATATTGAAAACATAAAGATAACATATCAAGAAAAGAATCAATATGTTTTGTAATTAAGTTTATAGCAATGTTTATCTTTTTTTATGAGAATTGTGCATTTTTAATAAAAATAAATAATGAAACAAATTAGAAAAAAATTAACTCATTTTTTTTTTCAGCATTTCTGTATTATGATGTAAGGATGGTTTGGTTGGCTCAATTGAAACTCATTCTCTTATGGCTATCTCTAGTGTTTCATTGCAGTTTGCATTTATTTGATGGTAAAAACTAGTACTGAAATAAATATATTGATTTATTAATTTAAAAAAATATGAAAAACTCAGAATCAAAATGAAAATTAATACAAACTAGGCCAAAATATTGTTGATTTGTAGTTTTTTTGTTCTAAAGTTGTAAGAGCTTTTGTGAGAACATATCTTTTGTTTGACAAACAAAAAGGAAAATCCTATATGTTTTACAATTTGTGTATATATATTATCATTATTTTATAAAATATTTATGAAATATTTTTTTATATAAGAATATGAGTTTAGACTCGTATTTTATTCAAAAATATTTCTTTATAAATAAATATAAGTCAAGGGAAAATTTAATAACAAAAAGCAGGAAGATGTGATTGGCTGAAAAAAGAATGTCTCTTATAACTGCAGAATTGTTATTTTTTGCCATATTAAATAATTAAGAGTGACATTTTAAATCAGAATTTTATTGCTTTATGTCTTTTAAACAATAATTTATTAGGCTTTTAGAAATAGAGTTAACTCAGTAATTCTGAGTTCCCATTGCATTGCAGAGTATTATTATGATTATGCTATACTTTGACTTTAAATCACTCTCTCGCAGCTTTCTTTAATGCTATTTTTCCAATTTTATATTTATTTAATGTAAAAACTGGAGCTAAAGTGAATATTAATCACTTATTCATTCAAAAAAGTCAGATGATGTCCACAGAGAAATACTACAAACAAGTAAGCAAAAACCTAGAACCTTGCTGATTAGTAGATTTTTTGATCTTAGACATATAAACAAATTTGTAAATTTCTCTTTGATTGTTATTAGCAATGAACAAATAAATGTATATTTTCTGTAGTTAGGCTAATTGGCAGTGTTTGGGGGCATTACAATGGTACTGATATTGTCTCAGACTTTCTTCATTATTTTTTAGATATCTATAACATTAATAAGCCAGTACACTCTTTTTTGCTTAGAAAAATTATTAGTGCCCTTAAAAAATCTGAAGATGTCAGTATTGTACAAGATCTCATATAAATTTCAATATGAAAGCAAGCAGACAATGCCTGATTAGTAGATTATTTGGCCTCAAGGCCATTCTGAGTACATGTTTTGTTTTAGTATGCTGAAAAAAGAGAAACTATAATTTTCAGTAATTTATATAATTAAGTTTATGCAATATATTTGTTAAATAGTTATTTTAAATCAAAAAATTCTTCATTGCAGTTAAGATTTTATTTGAAAATGTTTATTCTTAAGAAGACAAGTTGTAAAAATGTATTTATGGTAAAGGCAGAAGTTGCTTTTACTAGCTAATGACAATTGCTTTCATAAATTCCCTTTTGAACATATTTTCATTTTTTTATAATATCTCAATTAAAATTCATTTTTGTTATTTATTTTACAATTTTTATAAATAAACAAGATTACAGTCCAGTAATGAAAAGCACCATTGTTATAGTTAAGAATTCAGTTTAGTACTTTATTTTTCTATTTTGAAAAATTCACATATTAACTTTTAAAATGTCTTTCATTTGTAATAAATAATATAAAGATTATCAATATATGATATAGAAAAGAGGTATAATTAAAAATAAAATTTTGAAATATAGTGAGGTAGGGGTTGGACTTTGAATAGGTTAACTCTTTTAAATTCTAACATTTGCCATTGTTCCAATGGATGGAAGTTTTTGAAAATGCTCAACCTTTCATTTCTGTATAAAATCTTTATTTTATACTAAATCTCAATCAATTGGACTTGATTTCTTTTTAATTTAATTTTGTAAATGAAAAATATTCACAACTCTCTTGCATTCCTTTCACAATTCTTGTTTTCTTTGTTCTCATGTTCAGCATAGAATTTAAGATTAAACCAATATTATGTATCAGAAAAATAATAAATTTGATTTTATTTGATAGATACTTTTGTTTACTACTGAAATAAATTTTAAATATTTACATTTTTTTATATAAATATTAAAAAAAATGATATGTAATCAAAACAAGAAGATTATATGTCATCATTTTTAGAAAGATAATTTTCATTTTCAAAATCAATGAAATCTTCATTATTTGTCATTTTTCTTAAAAATCTGAATGAATATTTATTTTTTTTATATATCTAATGAAATATGCTTTAAAAGTTTAAAATTTTTCAATATTTATTGCAAAATTACAATAATTTTATATTCATGATTATAATTACATTTCTTACATAGAAAGCTAAGCTTATTAAAACAGGCAAAACTCTCTATACATATTGCCATTCAGTGCAAGCCAGAGTAATCAATGGATGCCAGAAGGCTTGTGCATTAAATCCCCATCTAGTGCCTACTCATCCAATATCATCAGACTACTTGCTGGCTTGTGGCCTTCAATAGTGAGAAGCCTTGACTCTGAGAGAACTGCACCTAGATCTTAGGATCTAATGCAACCCTCCAGCAGCCACCTTTTACCTCTACTTAACTGAGACTTAAATTGAAAACACTATAATATTTTCAATCCAAGCTCACGAGCTTATATAGGAATATAGATCTGAACTCAGTTCAGTACCTATATATTTTGGTGCCTTTAGTTCTTTAATAATCATAGCCACCACTATCCTATTAGGAAGGATTGATTTTAAGCCAATAAACATCACATGATCACCATTTCTTATGTTTTCTCTTAACTGTTACTGAAACAGGCAAAACTCTATATGTATTGCCACTGAGGGTAAACCAGAGTAATCAATGGATGCTAGAAGGCTTGTGTATTAAATCCTCATCTAGTGCCTACTCATCCAATATCCTCATATTAGTTTCTGACTTGTGGCCTTTGTCACTGAGGAGCCTTGGTTCTGAGAGCACCACACCTAGATCTTAGGATCTAAAGCAACCCTCCAGCAGTCACATTTTATCTCTACTTAACTACAAAACTATGAGACTTAAATTGAAAACACTATAATATTTTTAACACAAGCTCACCAGCTTATATAGATCCAAGGCTCCTCACTGACAAAGGCCACTAGCCAGAAACTAGTCTGAGGACATTGGGTGAGTAGGTACTAGATGGGGATTTTATGCACAAGCCTTCTGGCATCCATTGATTACTCTGGCTTGCACTGAGTGGCAATACATATAGCAAGTTTTGCCTGTTTTAATAACAGTTAAATAAGAAATGGTGATCATGTGATGATTATTGGTTGAAAGCAAAGCTTTTAATTAGCTTGAGTGCAGATTTACATTGTGTGCTAATATTATATTCTATTTTTAAAAATAAAATATTTCCATTCAAAATAAATTAATTTATAATTTTGATTTCTAATAAATATTGTATAAATTATTGTATAAAAAAATCTAGAATTGTAATAAATTCACAAATAAATGTATTTTTGGTTATTCAAACCAATGTTTTAAAAATCATGATAAGAAAAACTGTCATAATACAATAGAGGGGCTTGCCAGGGTGGAGCTAAATTCTGTTGTTTTGAGGAATTTTTTGATTTTCTTGCCATCTATAGAATTTTTTTTATCTAAAATTTTATATTATACCATATATAGAAAAATGTGCATATTACTGTTTAAAGTTTGTGGAAATTTTCACCAGGGGGCGAATTAGTGAAGAAATTAAATAATTCATATGAAAATTAAGTACAGTTAAAAAAATCATATTTGATCTTTTTAAATATTTAAAAACAGACTTGTAAATATGAACAAAAGATGTAATTACATCAGATGGTGGTCATACATCAATATGAAAATAAATCTTCAGAAAATAAATGAATTTGGTTTTAAGTTCTTCTTTAAATGCTAACAAACAAATAGTACTTATGATAAATCTATTAAATTCTACTTTAAAATTTAGTATTTGTTTCATAATTAATACAATATGTGAAAAGATTTTAACACTCTGTCAATTTTGACTGATAATGGTATTACACACACTATGATTTTATTTGTTTATATCACAGTAAGGTTTATTAACTTATATTTTTAAAAATAAAAGACAAATGAATAAATTTTAAAGTGTTCATATGCATTTAGTGTGTAAAAATAACCAAAAACATTTTATAAACAAACCAAAAAAATGAGTTCTTGTTACAAGCTTGAATGCAATCATATTTGGGATAGATGCTTGAATAAGTATTTTGTTCTACTATTTTGTGATCTTTTTGTTTGATTTTTTTTAGTTTGTTTGTGTGCTGGAATATCTCCTGAGAATGTTGTTTAAGATGAATGTGCATCTTGTGCACCATAGTGCATATAGTAAAATAGTCCATGCTTTGATGTATGCATAGCTTCCTGGATAGATACTGAATAATTGTTGAATGTTATTATATTTTTCTATTATTAGTTTTAATATCAGGTTAAGAAATATTGCTAATGTGACACATTTAAGATAAAGATATTATGTTTCTGATTCAAGAGGACCTAAAGTACATCTTTGTAGTTTTTTTTTTATTATTATTAAGAAAATCGAGAGTGGGCAGAACTTCCATGTTGACTTTTAGAAGAAAGTTGAAATATTTTGGTTTCAGGGACCAAAAACTCAAAATTTATACTTAGTTGTTTATTGTTTAAGTGTATGATGTTTTTTTTTCCTGTCTGAGGGGAAGGATGAAATAAGTTAAATACTTCCCAGTATGTAAATTTGTATTTGAGTAGGTGGAAGGGAAAGTTTTCAATGTTTAAAAATGGCTCTATGAGTGTTTTCCAATATTTTTTATAGGAATGCAGTTTATCTATGGGGTTAATTTTAAATGCAGGTATTAAATCTGATTACGTTAATAGAAAACTGATAGTAGTATTTTTATATGTAGTATATTTTAAGATGAAATATTTGTAATTTTTATCAAATATTTTTTGACATATTATATTTCAGCAAAATGTGTTACTATAATTCAAAAGTTTTTAGAGTATATTCAATATAATTTGTGTTTTTTTTTTTCATTCTTTTTTTTTCATCTTATTCTCATCTATTTGATATCACTTTAATATTTCATTTACTTTTTCTATACCTATATCCAAACGAGAATATAAAATAATATTTTATAATGATCAATTAGGGGCAAAATATTGGAACACTGAAAATCGCAGATTGAACTTTGTTTTAGAATCTTTAGCATTTAGTTCATTGCTCTACTATGGCGCTATATCGCATTGGGCACGGAATAATGTGAGTGAAGAAATGCGATAAAGGATGGGTATTTTCAAAACAATAGCCAGAATTATTGTTTGAACGATTGTTTGGGAATGCAATCAGTTTGTTGAATTTTAAAATTAACTATCTTTATCAGTGGTTCAAATTGTTACTGATGCTCTTATTACTATCTATATTGGACTCAGAATTCATTAACTCTTTTATCATATTTTTTATATCTCCAATAACTTTTTTGTTCTTCTTTTGCCCAACTTGCTCTCAATAATTGACTTTAGAAATGCTTCTGCTCTAATCAAGAATCACTCTAGCCAATTATTCTGTTCATCTCCATTTTAATGAGTTCTTAGAAATTGTAAATTATAGTATGAATCTTTTTAGTTATATATAACTTGTTTATTTTATGCGTATGTGTGTGGATGTTAATTAATTTTTATTTACTACCCACATGGATTTTATGCCAAAATAAAGTGACTGTACACTAGAACTAAGGTTTCTGGATGAAGGTCATTCTAATTATTTTGAGTGTTCAAACGTCGCATGATCTCCAACTAGCAACCATTCGATTTTTTAATGTTATTGCTGCTATTTTTATATTGTATGTGATTTTGTCTACGTATATGTGATTTCACAATTAATTTAAATCATTTGTCAACTATATAAAATACATTACTTGTAAAAATAGATTTTAAAAAATCTAGTACATTTTAATGATGTAGAATATAGTATTCACAAAAATAAAAATAATTATATATTATTGCATTAATGATTCGCGGATACCAATTAACTGCTAACCGGCCAAGATTTTAATTATTTTTTCAAATTAGAAATTAGAAATATTTGCCGTGAATTGTTAAGTTTTTAGTAATACTTATTAAATTTTCTGCTCAACGATAGATAAAGATAACTTGGTAACGAGCCCTCTGACAATACTCATCAGCACCGGGCACAGTTTATCATTATTTATTATCTCTTAATACAATTTATTTTAGCGTTTAATACAATTTATTTTAGCGTTTCAATTTTAGAGATCGTATTTTAAGTTTTAATTTGCCCCTAGGATGTATTACTACGTGTTTTAATTTAATTTTATACTATATATTAAGAGTAAGATTTGATAAAATTTGATGTATCCTTAATAGCTTGATCAAAAATCATTTGACAAACCTCTTTGAAATTAATACATTTACTTTTCAGTAGATAATATATTAGTCAATTATCATGCTTAATATTTTCTTTAGTAGGAAAAATAAGGTTTATTAATTAAAGTTTGCTAATTAGTTATTTTAAAATAAAATTATCTAATTATAACTATAATCGAAAAAATATTTAGAAAAGTGATTCTCACTCGAAATGTACAATTTGTGCTAAAACGAGCTCTCATGATTAAAAAAAGGGTAAAATTATAATAGTAATTTCTAATATATATATATTTATGTCAGTGGATTTGTATTCTTTTTTTATATTTATACATATATTATTTTGTCAAATAAAAATAAATTCGTGGTGCATTTCTATATCTTATATGTACTATTATCCAAACGATAAATATACTGAAGCACTTATTTATTCACAATCAATGATATATATAAAATAAATCATTATATAGTCTTCTGTATCTTAAAAGCTCCTTAATGTTTATAATGTACTTGAATACTAAAATACTATGTTCAATTGTTATATATCTCTTAATGTAGTATTGTGTTTTCTAGACTATAAACGTAAAATATAAGATCGTAAGTTTTATTCTTTTGAATAACAAGCACATTTAATTTTTTACTGTAAAATGATACCATCAAGTCGAAAGCCGTTTTTATAACTTTGATAGTTTGCTATTACTAATAATACGAGCACTACTACTATTATAGTTGTTATTATTATTGTAAAAAGATGTTAATTTATTAGAAGTTAATGGCAATTAATAATACATTGATGGTATATACCATAAATAGAAGTTTTTATTAATGATTTGACTTTCGAATCTATTTCTAATTAATTGTTGTTGTTGTTTTTTCTTTTTCTGTTACTCCGTTATCTGTTTCATTGATTTTATTTAAAATATTTGCTCTTTCCGGCTTACACAATTTGACTTTAAAAACTTTCACTGATAATAAGTATATATACACTTGGGTCTCATTTTATGCGGAATTTTTTAATGCGATTTTGAAGTTATGCAATTCATGTTTCTTCTTTAATATCTTTGTATGCAGTTTTCTTTTAAATTATTAGATCAGAAGTCGAGATTCGATAATGCGCTATTATTTTAAATATTATAAATTCCACGCATTCACATGTCATATTTAAAGTAATAGCATATTATCAGAGTTAGACTTCCATTTAATAATTTCAATATTTTCAGTGCGTTATAATAGTACTGTAATAGATTTTATGCAATAAAGATGTTCATAATTCACTTAAAATCAGGATATCCCCATTTTATATAACACACATTAAATTTTACAAGATTATAATGTAAATCTGTCTAAATGTTATAGATGTCTATACTATGCATGTTATTCTTTTTACATTTTAAATTACATTCTATTTTTGATTTTTTTAAAAAGAGTACATAATCAATTAATCATTTAGTGTCTGCAAGTTTATTTTTAAAAGGTGAATAATAGCAGTGGGCACGATTAAATTTGACAATCAAAATTAAAATCTGTTTTTTAATTGTAATTAACAGTTTAAAAATTACATAATGTGATCTGAAATTTATGTGATGTAAAACAATGAAATTTGATTTTTAAATGGAATTGAAAATTAAAAAATTAAAGACAAAAATAAGAATTTAATTTTTAATTGTTAGTTTTAATTAAATTTTGCCAAACAGTGGTGAGTAAGTGTCTTTTTATTATCTGTAAGTCTGAGTTCTTATTTTTATTTTAAACTTTTAGTTTATCCTAATGGAGAGGAAAAAACACCCAAGAAAATGAATTTCTTTAGAAACAAAAATTTCAATTTTAGATCCCTTAGTGAAATGAGAAGGATCAGCAGCAATTGGAAAACATTTTAGTTTGTGTGAGTCCACTATAAGAGCAATTAAAAAATGAAGTTGTCATTAGTTGTATTTTACAAATGAACCTGCATATCGTCAAATAGCGATAATTATTAAAATATTGTACATGTATGAAAAAATGTAAAATACTGTGAATTACGCATAAAATATATTGTTTTGAATAAAATTAAATACTGTAGTTAATAAAAAAAGTTTGTCTTGTATCAATTTTTTTTCAAATTTGAAATTTTTTATTAGTCAAATGTTATTTCATTTTTTTAATGCAAATTTTACATTGTTGCTTTACTTTTATGTGATTTTTTAAAATTACAGTATATATTCCTCATTTTTCAACGTGTTAGTCTATTTTTATGTGATTTCTTTTGGGCATGTTTTCTGAGGAACCTATCTACCACATAAAATGAGACCCAGGTGTATACCAGTTCTAATTTTATTTAATATTGTTTTTATTGCTGGTCAATTTTCTGATTAAAAGTGGACATTATTATAACTATTTTTAAAAAGAGTGATCATTAATTATCAGAAATTTTAGGCATATTTCAATTACTTTTAACGCTATTTGAGTTGATAATCAAGGATTAGATTATGCCATTTTTGAATATGTCTAACATGATTTCTGTGCATCAGTTTGGTTGATTTTAAATCTATTGCTGAATATTTGAATTTATTTAAAACTTTTGACAGTTCATCATGTAATTATTCTTTAGTATTTATATTCATATGGTTTTTGGGTTATTTTGCTTTCTGGTTAAAAAGTTTTTTATAAGAAGGAAAGCAGACAACTAAAGTTCTTAACATTGCTAATGATTTTTAAATTGATTAATCATAGAATTGGGGCAGGGGTAGTCTAATAGATTTAAATAAATGCTGCTTTTGCTTTGTCTTTGCTGATTTATGGTTTTTCAGATGATATTCTCTATCCTATGATGTTGTTTTATATTATCTTCTTCAGCAGGTTGTTAATAAATATTTTGATTTTATTAACAATTGTCTTTTTCTTTTAAATACATTTCATATTCATTTAATATTTTCATTTGAAGTGTTTATAAATAGCATTATATTTGTGGCAATATTGTTTTTGTTAATATTGTTATTTGAGATTTTTTTATTCATACTAGTTTATCTTGGTCAAGTCACATTGTTTATGTTCTCCTTTTATATTAGATTAATTACTTGATTTATTTAGTGAAATTATTGCTTAAGTCTATTTTATGAACTTTTTATGTTACATATTATCAAAGTGTATTATCTTGTAATATTTGTTTGGAGTTGTATTGTTTGAACTGTACTGTGTGCTTTGCAAAATTATACTATGCTTATTATTTTTGGTAGATTTAGACTGAATTTTATGTATGTTATCTATATTGTAACAGTCCGGATGATATCTATATTGTAACAATCCGGAGAAAGCAAAGATGAAAAGTGAGGGGATAATGCATCTGACTATAGTCAGACTTTGGGTCTTTGAGTAGGATGCTGGAGATAATGCAATGAAGTACTTAACCTATTTCATCCACTTACAATAGACTAGCTCAATGTTTGTTTATGCAATTTTGGTCAGTTTATCTACATCTCACCCCTCTTCTTGGTTCAGTTATGCTCCAGAGTTCAAACCTAGGGAGAATTTGCCTTTGACTCTCTTAACAGGGATGCACTTATGCAGATTGATAGCTACTGTATCTTTATATAAGTTCTACCTAAGAAGATATATTCACCCAAATTTTTCCCAGAATTATTCTGCAAGGGTGGCATGTTTGTGTATATATATTTAAGACTATTGATTAATCAATGAATGGGCAGTTGGTTTAAATAAACTACAGAGACCAAATTGAGATTAACCCTTTAACTGTCCAATTGTTCATTCGCTGCAGGTGGTATCACTCAAAGCTTTTAATTAGCCGATGCACAAAATAATGTATCAATTTTTCAAAAGTTATTGACCGTTTTTTTAAATATATTCACTTTAGTTTCGTTTTTAAAAAGTATATTAGTAATTTCTCACATTATAAAAATAAACGAAAGTTTGTTCAAAAATAAATTTTGATTTTTAATTTTAAAAATATTTGTTACGGTTGACATGAAAAGAAACGGCAATCATAATTTCACGTTATGATTTTTTTTTCCCGACTTTGCAATAAATAAATAATTCTTGCTAAAATCGTAACTATTTTTGTAAAATAATATTTATTTTTGACATATTATATGAAAATAATTTGTATTTTATTTGTATTTCATCAAAAAATATTTTTAAAATGCTCTAAAACATTCGTTTATCATTTTCAAAATAAAACAAAAGCGTTCAGTAAATTTTTAATTTTTGGCAGCCATATAAAAATTTTAACAGCCAATAAGATTCAAGAAAAGATGATGAGAAGGCGGAGCTTTTCCATTTTCTTTTGTTTACAAAATTTCAACAGCCAATAAGATTCAAGAAAAGATGTGAAAAGGCAGTGCTTAGTTTTTGTTTGACATAAATCATCAATTAATTGATTTTTTACTTGTAAAATAATTCAATAGATGGCAGTATATTATAAAACTTTTTGCGTTCTAAAAAATGACGTTAAAACCGTAAACGTAGTCCAAAAACTAAGCAATTTACAGCGATGTCAAATTTACTCGATTAAAACGAATATGTATCAAAAATTGCCTCGATTAAGAACGAGTCAAACAGTTAAAAGGTTAATGGATTAACTGTCATCTTTGTCTATAGTCAAACACAGCTTTAACTCACCCTCAAACTGGCAATTATTACATTATCATAGCGAATTTACACTCATTTTAAAGCTTAAAAAGTACTCTAAAGTGCTGTCCTCTCTAGAATTATTTTACAAGTAAAAAATCAATAATATTTCAATTTGAAGCTACAACAATGGGTGAAGGCAGACTTTCTTCGAACAAAAGGTAGTGCTTGTCAATAATTTTCACCACTGCAAGTTTTTTGTTTTGATTTTGAAAATGAAAATGTTTTAGAGTATTTTTAATATTGTTTTATATATTATAAATTATTTTATTAAAATATGCTGAAAATATAATTATTTTAGAAAAATATTTAAGATTTTAGTAAATTTTTTTTACTTTTACATGAACGTAAATTGAAAAAGAAATCAATGGTGTACAGAGCATTTTCTAATAGATTATGAACTTTCTTTTTAGGTTTGCCACTACGGAATATTTGTATAATTATAAATAAAAATTTATTTTTGAAAAAACTTTCGTTCACTTTATAATCTGACAAATTGTTAATTTGCTTTTTACAAATGAAACTAAAATGAATTTAATATTAAAAGATGAATATATTTTTACTGCTGATTCTGTAATTGACCAATCAAAAGTTTAGAACTGAATTCACTATGCCAATAGGAAATTGTATGAGCAACTAACAGTTAAAAGGTTAACAAAGTGAATAACATTTAATTTATACAAAAATAAATAAATCCAAAATATTTTACAATATTTATATATATACAAAAAATATGATAGTGTTTCAATAATGGATTTCTACCAAATCAATATTTAATAAATTCATATTTCCTTACCTATAATTCCTTTTGATAGAAATTCATATCCAAGAAACTTATTATATACAAAGTTTTAAATATATATATATATAAAAACAAAATTGGTTTAGCATGTGTGAATATGCCTATCTAAATTAAATCTTCCTTTTGACAATGTTCATATTAGCATCCTGTTTCAAAATCAGTTGTTGGTGCTTGATCTCTTTGAGGGTCCTCCTTTTCAAAAAATCTATATAATCTTTATTGTCATAGAATACACCATTCATTCATGGAATTTAATCATTTGCACAGAAATAACAAAGAATGTAAACAATTGTTAATTAAGACATAACAAGATAACATAAATTTTGTCCTATTTTAGTGATTGTATTTATTGTATGAGAATCAAGATCTTACCTCCCATTCCATACTTAGTCATTTACACAGAAATAACAAAGAATGTAAACAGTTGTTAATTAACACATAATGAGATAAAATAAATTCTGTCCTATTTTAATGGTTGTATTTAATGTATGAGAATCAAAGATCTTAAACCTCTCATTCCATACTATGATGATAATGTTGTTGGTCAAATGTCAAACCACTAAGAAAGAGGAGAATTAACCTAAATTTTATTTTACAAAAAAGAAAATCTAACTGAACTTAACTGTTTATATATATATATATATATATATTTGTACTATTTTACTTTTTTGGTTGTTTTTTATTCTATTGTGTCAGCCACATGATGGTGCTATTTCTAAGTCAATTCCTAGAAATATACCATTTCAGCAGCCTACACCCAACCTAAGAGGCTTTTTTCTATGATAAAACACAGAAAGAGTTCTTGTAGCGGCCTCAGCCAACCTAAGAGGCTTTTTTCTACAATAAAACACAGAAGAGTCTCCACCGGCTAGCCGGTCTGGCTTTTTTTTATCCTAAAAGTACAGACAAATGCCTTATTGGCTGCCATAGTTGGTTGTGTTATTAACTTTATCATAATGCTAGAATGTCTATTTTCTTTATACTTTTGTGTGAGATGTATAGATTTTAGCTTGTCATAAATATTTAAAATTTTATTACAAAGGTTTTTTTTTCAAGTGCTCTAATCTACTGTTACATTGTAACTTTATTAACAATGTCGTGAAGGTTAGGTTCCATTACGAATGTGTAACCCTCAAAAATTGCTTTTAAGGGTGCAGCAGAGCAGTATTTCGATGATCACGTGAAAAGTAACATTTTCATGAGAATTTGTCTATGACAAGTTACTTTTTATATATACGCACAAACAAAAACAACCCAGTAACTGATTATTAATTACTGTACAAAAAAAAAGCAAATTAGTTGGGTATCATTTGAAAATTTAGTGTGAAGTTTTAAATATTGTGGGTAAATTGAATAATGTGGAATTGCGTATTATTTTCTATTAAAAAAAGACCATAATTGTTTCTATATATACACACAAAGAAAATAAAAAACACTTTCTGATTAATTACTGTCAATACCAAAAAAAAAGTTATTAGGGTATCATTTTTAAATTTAGTATTTAAATAATATTACTTTTAATATCTACACACTAACCAAATCAATCCACTTTCTGATTCATTACTGTCCAAAAAAAATGCAAAATAATCGAGTATCATTTTTAAATTTAGTATTTAAAGAACAGTACTTTTTATATATACACACTAACAAAAAGAATCCACCTTCTGATTAATTACGTTCAAAAAGAAAAAGCAAATTACTCGGGTATCATTTTTTAAATTTAGCGTGAATGTAGAAATTTTGTGTAAATTGAAAAACGTATAATTGCGTATTATTTTCTATTAAAAAATACCGTAATATTTTATAGATATACACATAAACAAAAACAACCCATTTTATGATTAATTACTGTCCAAAAAATGTCAATTATTTGGGTATTATTTTTAAATTTAATGTGAATTTCTAAATTTTGTTTTTTAAATAGTAATATTATTTATTATTAGTTACTCTAATTTCCTATTACAAAATTAAAAAAGCCGATATTTATATAGAATTACAGGCCCAGCCCAGAATCATAATATGTATGTGTTTTTGATTAGCATCAATACCATCAATTGGCTAACATGAGAGAATAGAAAACAACCATTTTTTAAGTGTTTAAATCTTGCTTATTTTCATTAATCTAGAATTTGTTTGTTAAAAAAAAAATTAGTTTCTCACATTTTATATTTTTATTATTTTTATGTAACAAAAAATACATAGTGTATATATTGTACCACTAATGAATAACAGTGCTCCATGGAAAATTGTGTTTACAATTATTAAAAATATAAATTTTCATAAACAATGTAAAGTTTAAAATTGATAATGAATAATAAAATCACTGTAAAACATCTTGTTTGAAAATAAATAAATTTACAGAAGTCTGAAGAATTTTTCTTTATTATTAGTTTAAAACAAAATACAGTTTGCTAAAAGTTAATTAATTCATAGTTTTATGTATTAAAAAGTAATTTGAAGGGGTAGAGAAGTTAAAGAAAACTTAAAAGTAGTTGAATTTCGAGTAAATAAAAGTTAAAGTTATAACAGTTAAAGAATAATTTTTTTATGAAATTAAAAGCACCCTCTCTTTTTATTTAAGTTAAAGAAAAAAAACAAAATCTCTTCCCATTTTTTTAAAATAAATAAGATTGTTTATAATGTGTTGATTTTAAAAATAAAGAAGTATAGTAAAATGTGTAATATAATGAAATATGAAAGGTAAAAATTAAAAAACAGATGAAAGTGTATAATTGGAATTTCCCCCAAGGATTGTATGCAAACAGAATTGGCAATGGCTACTAATTAAAAACAGGATTATTTAATTAATTAAAATCTTATCCAAAAAGTTAATCAAAAGCAGTGGATGAATTTTAACAATGGATATAGTTGGCAGATATAGAAACTAATGACAACAGGTCATCACATAAATAGTCAGGTTTTCAGTTCTTCAAGTAGTTGAGTGTACAATCATATTTACAAAGAGTCTTCTCACCTATTCAGAGTCAGTGTTGTTTTTATGACAATGCAATGTTAACAGCCATCATAAGCATACGGTCAGACTCCAGCCTTAGTCTGATGGAACATTAGCAATCTGCCCAATAAAAGTGATGCCTACCTAATAACTTGAAACCACCAGAGATATCTAACTGTCTTGAAGAAGTGTACTAAGAATAGCAATCATAGGAACCCCCACAAAATCTTCAAATCCAACCAGTTGGAAAAAGTCATGTGAAGCAGCAAACAGCAAGAATTCAATGTCCAAAATACTATAGGTAAAAAAAAAACATGTTCTTATTCCATTTCTGATATTAAAGCAGACATTGCAATAACTTGAAACCTCCAGAGTCAGTAAAACAAATGAACTTTATAACATGCATAAAATGAACTATTGATGTGCGTGTTTAAATGTTTTGTGTTTATTTAATGTTATTTGTTATATTATATTCTATTGTGTGATTTATTAAGAGTGCATGTAGTTACATAAAAAAAATCATTGTTTAAGTTAATTAAGAGTTTATAAAAGTAGTTTAAAAAATTATAATAATAAGTTAAAATAAATTATCTTTAAAACTTAATATTTTGTCTGTCAATTCTTTTACCACTAATTAAAGCAGCAATATATTATGTTATCCTTTTGATTGAGCTACCTGGGATTTCTTAGGTGCTGTTCAAAGTGTGTTAGTTACCTTTTGGGTAATTAACTGGCACCTGGAGTTCTCTCCGAAACAAAAAAGTGTTTTGAATGATAGGTATTGAATTTTGCAGTCAAGAAGATCTGTGACCTTGAAATGTAGTCTGAGTTATGTACCTTATATATAGCTCTGGCTTGGTCACCTAAGGAACTGTGGTGGAGCAATATTTAAATTGCATTGGTGTAGATCGAATGTATAAGTTTATAATATCATATTTTAAAAGTTATATAGGAGAGCTATAAATAATACTGAATACAAATCAATATTCATCGAGCACCAAAGAACAACAGGCCATGTGTTGGAACCCACTATGGCAAGGGCACTTTGCACTGAACATAATGATGTAAAATGAAAAATTAAGGAGGCATGCTTTATTGCAGATGACAACTTTGCAATAAACCGAAAAAAATCGTACTTTACAATCTCCAGAAAATTTGAATAAATTTTGCATAAATCACTGCTAAACTTCAATTAATGTAGGCTATGAATATGGAGACTTAAGTTCTCTGAAAGTGCTTAGCCATATAACTTTTAATAATTTTTTGCCAGCTTTACTTTTTTGCGTAAAGCGCAAGTAAATTACTTATTACTCAAAGGTGAATTAGAAAACTAGTATTTTATTTCAAATATATTTTATATATAAGAGTAAGTTTTATAATATTGTTTCTCAAGTTTATATTTCATAATGTTATTTTATTAAAGAATAAAATTTCATGCTAGAGTGAATTCTCCAAGAGATCTACAATAACACCCAGTTCAATATACATAGTCCTAAAGTGAATATAAATAGTGCATATATTTATACTTTAACAAAACTTATAAATTAAATTAAACTCAAGTTGTAAAAAGGGCTTATTTTAGTAGTATGAGTAGTTAGTTATAGGTTGTTTTGGGTTAGATTGTGAGTCACCCTCACAATATATTTTCTCTATTATGGTAATCTTTATAAATGTAGAGTGTATTATTGATAAATATGTCTTCATTCTTTTTTATATCATAAAATTTTCACAATACCACATTTTATTTTGGAGTGCAATTTCTTTTGCTAATGTCTATTCATTAGACACTACTCATATTTCATTTTCTATCTTTAAAAAGTAATTGCAATTCTGATTATTCTATTGCATGTAACTATTTTTATTTATTGTATTTGTATTTTTATAATTAATGCTTGTGATTTAATCAATATTACTATATACATAAGTATATATAACCTTTTGCCTTTTCTTGTTTAGAGTAATTTATTTTTGGGGTTTTGAGGTATTATCTAATTTGTCAATTTAAATAAATAAATAATTATCATTATTTATTCTCTTTCTTTTAATAGACATGATATGAGCACAGACTTTCACATGACCCACCACTCTCCACACTATCTCATAACACTGATACACCTGAACACACATATGTTGAAAAGATAAATAATCACCAATATACGTATTTCATGCTAAACCAGCAATCATCAGTTGGTCCAGATTACCATCTCTACACATATATCCTCCTACTTTAATAGACAGGCTTCAATGTACTCCACACTCCAATTCTTCAACTGTCCATCCAATTGAAAATCTGATGATGGAATGCTCAAAGGCCACCCTTAGGCTGAGATTATTGTCACACCCATGTTGACCTAATCTTGGCCTAAGGGTGGCCTTTGAGGGTTCCATTATCAGATTTTCAATTGATGGACAGTTGAAGAATTGGAGTGTGGAGTACATTGAAGCCTGTCCATTAAAGTAGGAGGATTTGCTATCTTAATATATATCTGAGCACTTATAGCATATATGTGTAGAGATGGTAATCTGGACCAACTGATGATTGCTGGTTTAGCATGAAATACGTATATTGGTGATTATTTATCTTTTCGACATATGTGTGTTCAGGTGTATCAGTGTTATGAGATAGTGTGGAAAGTGGTGGGTCATGTGAAAATCTGTGCTCATACCCTGTCTATTACATATATAGACACAGGTATATATAAGCCTGTGTATTTCAACTATCTTTTATAAAAGTTAATCTTCAACAAATGTGGGGGTTTATAGACGTAAAAGGTTGCATAAATATTCCTGACTTCTATACTTACTCTTTATTTTTAATCTTTCTAATCAAACGTCACTTTGTCCTAGTAGATGAAAAATTACTGAAGTATTTCCTACAAACTGATATATTTTACTGATATTGAGTCACATGCTATTGATAATCAAAATCAAGTAGATTTTTTTATATATTTATAATCTAGATTGTCTGGGATTAATTAAACCATGATTAGATTGTTTACATCAAGATTTGCACAAAAGATTGCATTTTGTTAAATAATTGGTCTGTGGGTGGGATTAATATTTTAATGAATGTAGTATTTTTCAAGAATACGTTCTGTGGCTATTTCTATTCAATATATATATACTTTCTACTTGACATGAAATTACATCTGTTGCATTTTATGTTTTGCTGATGATACTAAGATTTATAAATACATCAGATATCTAATAATTGTCATTATCTACAAAATATTATCAGTTAGATTTGAATAGTATTGAGGAAAGAATTATATAAACATAATAAGTTAAGACAAAACAAATATAATTTAAGGATAACAAATCCATCTTATTTAATTACAAATTAAAAGAAATTTTTATTTTGAAAATAAATGAATGTAAATATTTGGGCACTATTTTAAATAATAAATCTGTTTTCTTATGTAATGTTTTAAAATATTTAAAGTAGTGAGGTATGTCTTTAGATAATTATTAAGTAGAAAATCTGAAATTTTTAGACATCCATATGTCTTCCAATCCAGCTATCTAAGTTAAATAGCCATATGGACTTGTCATGGTATTTTTAATCTAATGCTTGAATATCCTAGCACCTCATTGATGTTGCCAATAGCAGAAACTGGTTCCGAGGTTGGGAATATTCTGCAAAGCTTGTTAAGAGCTTATTTTGCGGGTTCTATATATAACATTTGTAAATACAAGCTTATTAAATTCGGTCATGTGCCATCTGACTTGATTTTTTTGTAATTTTATTTTTTTCTATTAAGGCTTTGGTGATTTTATATTGCTAAAGCTATTAATATATGGTGTATCTGAACTTAATTCAGTCCCATATAGCTATTTAAGTTAGATAGCTGGATTGGAAGACATATGGATGTCTGAAAATTTCAGATTTTCTACTTAATAGTTATACATTAGATAAAGTGCTGGGCGTGTCCTGGTATTTTTAATCTAATGCTTGAATATCCTAGCATCTCACTGATGATGCTAATAGCAGAAACTGGTCTGAAGTTGGGGATATTCTGCAAAGCTTGTTAAGAGCTTATTTTGCAAGCTCTATATATAATATTTGTAAATACAAGCTTATTAAATTAGTTCATGTGACATCTGATTTTATTTTTGTTTTTGTAATGAACAATTTTAATATGTTTCTGAAAGGATGAGTAGATAGATGTGGTTATATATGTGCAAGAATATATGTGTTTACTTTATTGTTTTTCTTGTTTGTTTGTTGTTGTTTTGTGTGTGTGTGTGTGATATTGATGATGTATTGTTTAATTAGGCTTTTTATATATGTTGTGTACATAAAGTGCCTCATGATAAGTTAATTTATAAACTTGAAACGCTAGGATTTATTCTTCATTTAATTGCATTATTTAAAAATTATCTGATTAATAGTCTTTTTTTTTTGTATATATAAACAGAACTAAGTTTTTTGGGGTTGTTGGGTTTTTTTTTTTCCAAGAATGAGCTAGGAATATCACAAGGTAGAATATTGGTTTGATTACTCTTTAATGTCTTTATATGTGGTATTGATCAAAGCATTAAAGAAAGCATGACACTTACATATGCTGATTATTGTAAATTATTTAAAAGAAATTTCCAAAGTGTTAGTAAATGATTGTAGAAAATTTAATATAAAGATAAAAGTAAGTAAAACAAGTATTGTTACTTATATTAATAAAACTAATAGGTCTGTATATCTATATAGGATTGAAGAAAATTATATATATATAAAGAGGTTGTTTCTGATTTAGGGATCCTGTTTTGTAAGCAATTTACATTTAGTGCACATCTAAAACGTATTATAAATAAAGCTTATAAAGGAAAGGAATGGCATGTATCTTGAGATATGAGAATGATATTTCCCCTTTTATTAAATAACTGCTATTCTGCTTTTTTATTGTTCCATTGTTAGAATATGGTTCTATTATATGGATCTGAATTCAGTTTATACTAAATCTATAGTTGATCTTATGGAGAAAAGATCTATCAGATTAATAAAGAGGGGGGGGGGTTAAATGTTGACTCAATATTGAATGTCAGAAGAATACTTAAAGACATGACATTGTTAAAAAAATTAGTTAATGGAAAAATTGATATTAATGGTTGTATATCTAAAATAGAATTAAAAGTATATACTCACTTGTTAGAAGAAACATTTTTAATTTTTTTTTTTTTTTATTACTAACAAAAAACAATTGAAATATAATTCAAAATAATTTAGTGTAATATGTATATAGTGTTATATATATAATGTATGGCTGCAGAAAGGAGTTTGCTATTAACTGAAAGGAGACCCTTTGATTCCTCTTGGAGGCCTTAAAGGAACCGAGCAGGGCAAATTCCTAATGTTCACTCCATACGTTCTTGTCGTTGCAGCTGTTATTACTATGTGATTATTCATATAGTATATGAACATGGATGGGCTGCTCACCAACATGCATTAGCCAGCGTGGTGAGTTTATTGGCTTTTTACCTCTGAGTTTAAGATCAAGAACCACCATGGTCTTTCTTCTCAGTGCCTGATAAGGCAGAATGAATGTTTGTGTAAATGATAAATATTTTCCCCATACATATATACAATTATGACAGACAAAAATAAAGCATGGCCCTTATTCCCAGGAGGCTGTAAAGTCACCAACCAAGGCAGTGGTTGGTGGCCGAAGGTGGAGGGTGCTAAGAATCCCCTGATTGTGGACCCAGGCTGCCATTTAATGACGACTTTTTATTTAGGTACTTACAACTGCAGATCACTTTCAAGTGAAGGAAGATTGCAAGAATTAGAAGAAGAACTGTCTTATATTAAATGGGACATTATTGGACTTTGTGAAGTTAGAAGAAAAGGAGAAGAAACAATTGATTTAAAAAGTGGACATATACTCTATTATAAAGGCACACATATTGGAAATACAAGTGGAGTAGGATTCATTATAAATAAAAAGTTGAAGAACAATATTGTGGAGATTGATGGTGTATCAGACAGAGTGGCAAGATTAGTTATACAACTTAATAGCAGATACCAAATGCAGATAATTCAGGTTTATACCCCAACAAGTTCTCATAGTGATGAAGTAGTAGAAGATTTTTATATGGATGTACAAAAGGCTTTTGATCAGAGTAAACAACATTTTAAAATTATTATGGGAGACTTTAATGCTAGAATTGGTAGACAAATGAAAGATGAAATTGCTGTAGGTAATTTTGGTTATGGTAATAGAAATGAGAGAGGACATAGACTTGTGGAGTTTGCAGAAAAAGAAAAACTTTATATTATGAATTCATTTTTTGAGAAAAATGTTAAAAGGAAATGGACATGGAAGCATCCAAATGAAGGTACAGCAGAATTGGATTATATTTTGACTAACAGAAAATACATATTTCAAGATTTTTAATGTTCTTAATAAATTTAACACAGGAAGTGATCATCGATTAGTAAGGTGTAAGTTACTTGTTAATGTAAAACTAGAGAGACAAAAATTATTAAGAAAAACAATATTTACAGTTGATATTCCTAATCTTCAGAAACATTCTAATGAATTTAAATTAGAACTTACAAATAGGTTTCAAGTGTTAGGAGATTTTGAACATGATTCAGATTTGAATGAAATTAATATGAAAATAACTGATACACTTTTAAAAACTGCAACAAACATAGCTGGTAGAAAAAAGCAGCAATTGACTAATAAAATTTCTATTGAGACTAGAGAATTTATGAAGAAAAGAAGGAATATGAAGATATACAAAAATGATGTATTAAAAAGAATTGAATATCTCGAATTTTGTAAAATGGTACGGAAAAGAATTGAAAATGATATAAGAAAGTATAACTGTGAAATAGCAAGGAAAGCTGTAGAAGAAAATAAAAGTCTCAAAAATGTTAAACAACATTTTGGTATTGGTAGGAAATTTATATCTGCAATAAGAAAAAAAGATGGAATTATTACTAAAAAGAGAGATGACATCATGAAATTGGTAGAAGATTTTTATCAAGAATTATATAGTAATAAAGAACAAGTACCTCCTATATCTATTACATCTTTCGAATTGCTCAGAATTTTAAATGAAGAAGTGAGACATGCAATTAAGTGTATGAAGAAAGGAAAGGCTCCAGGAAATGATGGAATTATAATTGATATATTAAAAGAAGCAGGTGAAGAAATAGAAACAATTTTAGCAAAGTTAGATACCAAATGTCTAAATGATAAAGATGTACTGGAAGATTGGAAGAATGCCGTAATAATATTAATATTTAAAAAAGGTGATAAAGAAGATATTAGAAATTACAGACCTATCAGCCTTTTATCAGTTTTATATAAAAAAATTTACCAAGATAATTACAACTAGGCTACAGAGAACTTTGGATTTCCACCAACCAAGAGAACAAGCTGGATTTAAAAGTGGTTTTAGTACAATAGATCATATCCAGGTATTGAGAGAAGTCATAGAAAGGACAAACGAATATGAGTTGTCATTATGTTTTGGATTTGTAGATTATGAAAAGGCATTCGATTCTTTACACATTTTTTCAGTGATTAAAGCATTGGATCATCAAGGTATAGATCCAGGATATTGTCATATTTTAAAGAATATTTATAAAAATGCAACAGCAACAATTAGATTACTTAATGATACTGGAGAAATCAACATTGAGAAAGGTGTAAGACTAGGTGACTCCATATCTCCAAAACTCTTTACAGCAGTGCTGCAAGAAGTATTTTGTGGATTAACTAAAGGAGTGAAAGTAAATGGAGAGTATTTAAGTCATTTAGATTTCGCAGATGATGTAGTTGTTTTTGCAAATAATGCTTCAGAGCTGCAGGAAATGTTGCAGGAGTTAGCAGATGAAAGTAGAAAAGTAGGACTAAAGATAAATGTTAAAAAGACTAAAGTAATGTTTAATCGATTTGCTCAAAATATGAAAATAAAGATTGATTATGAAGAATTAGAAGAAGTTAACAGTACAAATACCTTGGTCAGATTATTAATACAGATGGAAACATAATGGAGGAAATTAATCATGGAATTAAACTTGGTTGGAGTGCTTTTGGTAGAAATAACTTGATACTAAAAGGAAATATGCCTATGTGTTTGAAAAGGATGGTTTTTAACAAATGTGTTTTACCAGTTGTTATTTATGGATCTGAGACTTGGACACTTAATAGAAGAGCAATACAGAGACTTCAGACCACTCAGAGGAGTATGGAGAGATGTATGTTGGGAATAACAAGAAGAGATCGAAAACGCAATGTATGGGTAAGACAACAAACAGGTGTTACTGACCTTATTGAAAAAATTAAAAGATTGAAATGGAGTTGGGCTGGACATTTTGCTAGAAGAGATGATAATAGATGGACAATTGAAATTTTAAGCTGGATTCCAAGAGATTGTAAAAGACCCAGAAAGAGACCACATGTGAGATGGATGGATGAAATAAGAAAATGTGCAGGGGTGTTGTGGAGAAGAGAAGCTAAAGATCGGAGAAGATGGATTAAACTTGGAGAGACCTTCATCCTGCAGTGGATTGATAATGGTTGATGATGATGATGATGATGATATAATGTATTTTTATTAACATAATTATTAATATTTTGATTTTAACTAGTGTATTTCTGTTAAAAGAAGTGATGAAATGAGTTAATAAATAATAATAATTATTATTATTATTATTATTATTATTATTATTATTATTATTATTATTATATTTTATATATATTGTATTTAAATTATTTAATGGTATTAACAAAAAAAATTATTAATAATCTGGTGCTTAATTTCCAATTTTTTCTGCCATTCTATTGATCTTGTTTTAAGTTTATTAATTCATAGTTTTTCTTAATATTCGTTTTTTTATTCTTCTTATTTTTTCATTTTCTTATTGATATTCAATTGAGTACTTATTTTAGTATATTAATGCCATCTGTTTGTTATATATCTTTTTAACTGTTTTTTCACCATATCATCTCTTTCTGTTTCTTATTTGTTTATGAGTGGGTACACTGAAATATAGTTATATATGAAGTCGTGATAATTACCAGATCTATTTGATTAATAGTTGAATAGCCCTCTAGTTGCTATGACCAATAATTTCTTACAGTTCCTATTTTAAAAAGTTATTGAACAATGCAGCTAGAGGGCAGTTCAACTATTAATTCAATAGACTTGGTAATTATAACATGATTCGGTTTTTTTTTATCGTTACATATATACAGATATTTGTTCGTTCTTTGATTATTGATTTGCAGATTGAAGTTATTATACATAATCAAGCTGTAATCTTATCATTGATTGTATTTTGAAAACTATAAACTGCAAGAAATGAACAAGTTTTTACTAAATGTAAAATTCATTGATGTTGAGTAAAAAAAGATTTGGACTTTAGCTTTATTTGAATCACAAAGTTCGATAATTAAAAGTAAAAAGAAAAGAAAAAATTGAATATTTTAGTAATATGAATTTGAGGAATAATGGACGAAAGAAGGTTAAAAGACAAAGTTAGAAATGTGAAAGTTTTTTAATTAAATAAATAAAGAAATGGGAGAGTAATTGGATTGGGAATATGATTACAAATACAGTATAAGAATTATGAAGGGTATTTTGAATTAGCAAAGTAATAGTAAAAGAAATACAACAATTTCAAAACATGTTTAGAAACGAAATTTTTATTAAAAAAAAAATACAATATAAATTTGTGAATAAGACAGTGTGGTGTACACTTGCCTTTGGAAGATAATTGAATATATATATATCCACACACATAGTATATAAGTTACAATGTATTAGCTAATATAATCATTTAATAAAACTGTAGTGTAAATTATATATATGCATCCACATAGGTAAAAAGTAACAGCTAAAAATGCTTGTATGTTTTCAATCTCATGTAGAAGATAGAATGATGACAATGATTATGACTAAGTATTATTGCTTGATGCAGTCTACCTTTGGGCAGAAAATGTAACTCTCTATATATAAACTAATGGAGAAGATTAAAATATTTACTCTTTTTTAATACTATGGAAATAAATTCCATTAAGTATTCTATATGTTAAAAGATCATTCATTTCCCATACTAATTATATGTTAATCTTTTAATATTGTGCAGATTTTCAATTGCTTTAATAAATTGTAGGAAATCTATATATAATGTATTGAATCCGTTAAAACATATTTATATATTGCGCATATTTTTTATATTTCTTCGATAAATATATTAAATATATGTATTTATTTTAGATTGACATAATGTATTCTGATGAAGCATTAACGGATGAATACACATTAATGGATATTGCATATATTTATACGTGGCGACGGGTAAGTATAAATCGTAAACGTTTCTTGATTTCTAAAAGTATCTAAGAAATTTGAAATTTTTTTTTGGTTTGGTAAAAAATGGTACAAGCTGTTTTCTAGTTATATTCTTATATTCATTTTTATAAGCTTTCCGATAATAGTCGCCATTTTTTTTCTAAATTTTTCTTTTTTTAATTAACAAACATTCTTTTTTTTTTAAATCTAATTATTGATATTATGTCAGTTAGGCCTATATATATTCTGACTTAATTTATTTCATTCAGTAATTAAAATTATATTTTGTGATTAAGAACATCATTGGTAAGTAGGGTTAATATATATTTTAATCAGAATCGTTTGAAGAAAAATAAAATTATTCAACACTATTATGTTTCTAAATATATCTATATTTTATTTGCATTGTCTATATCATCGGTCAACAGTTTCAATTATATCGTTTCTATTTAGGTCACTTACAATTTCTGGAATCTAGTTTAAGATTTCACTTGATCTTTTATTAATAATAATTCATCTTTTCTAACAACGTGACTAACATGTGTGTACATGAACGTCACGAATTTGTAAAACAACCCCCCCTCTTCAAAAAAATATGTAAATATTCTAAACTATAAATTATTATCATATACTTTCAACTTGCTTAAGATATTATTAATCCAATAAGCCGTTTATTCTTATTTATCTGTAGTTCTGTTTTTATCAGAATACTGTATATATAGCTAATCTATTCACTTTTTTTTTTTTAATCTTAATAGTTATTTTTTTCTAATGTACTTACTTGAAACTGCTAGTATAAGTGTGTTTTGAGTCTTGAACACTTTAAAAGAATAAAGATTGAATACCATGCAATTAAGTATGAAAAATTAATTAAAAAGTCTGAAATAGATCTAGGTTGGATATAATGCATGAAGAGATGGTATTTGATAAATAGTTAATATCCTAAACTGGATATGAAGAAATCTCTAAATAATCACATGGTAGATGGATGGATGTGGTCAAAGGCAGTCATCTACATATAGAGACCAGGTGCAAGAAATTTTGGGTGCAGTCTATAAAAAATTTATTTTGATTAAATAAAATTTGAATTATATATTTATACCATAAATAATATAAAATTTTATAATAAATTAAAATAAAATAACTTATAGACTTATTCTGACATTCAATAGTTAGAACTAATACTACAATTCAATAATGAATTAATAAATTTATAACTGAAAATTCGTTCTATATACTTTTTATGTTGATACAATATAACTAAGCATAACTACTGCAAATTAAATGTTTTTCTTTTTTTTTATTTTGTAAAATTTTTATTAGTTTTAAAACTTGAAGCTTCAATAGCCTATTTTTCAATTATATCTTCAAAGTCTGATATTTCAGCATTTCTATTTTTTATAAATAATATTACTAAAGAATTAAGTCTTTCTTATGATGTTATGGATCTGAGGTATGTAACTACCTGAAGAGTTAAATAAATTCTAAGTACAATACAAATGTTCAAAAAAAAATTCATTATAATTATTTTTTATTATAAATTTAAGCAGGTTGAATGGTTCAATTTTGAATAAATATTTTTTTTCTATTATCTTTTTTATTTAAAAAAAACTTCTTTATAATTTTTTTGTTTTCATTAAAATTGACTAAAGATTTTTTACATAATGTATTCACATATTCTTCTCTGAGTTTAGGAAAGCAAATTCCTTCAATCAAATAATAAAATATTTTAATTTTTAAAAGTCTGCATTCAAATCCCATATATATTACATATTGAAGTGCAGGTATGAAAAAGCCTGTACTGTAGAAAAAATATATATTTAATTTTTTGGTAAAATTTCAGGGATTGATTTAAATCTTTCATCTATGTGACAAAACAAAAGTATCCATCAAGAGGCAAAAACACAAAATCTTATAGTTTGCCACAGAATCATTTAAAGTTTCATCAATGTCCATCTCATCGAAAAAAATGTTTTCTCTTAAGGATATAATAAGTAGGAAACTCTGCACTTCCATCTAGACTTTGAATATTTTTTAAATCTCTTCTATTGATTTTTCGAATTCATCATTTTTTATATCTTGGGTTAGATTTTGTACTGATTTAATAAGTGGAAAAATAATCTAACATGTCTTTATTTTGTAGAATAAGGTTTAGTTTATTTATTGCTCTTAAAATATTATGCCAAACTAACTAAAAGCAAAATAACTAAGGGAAATTTTGTAATACTTTCTAACACACTATTTACTTGAAAAAATAAACTATCAATATAGATGGAATTTTTTTTTGTCTGAAAATATATAGCTGTCAAGTAATCTATTTCTGCTTGCCATCTAGTAGTACTTAATGATTCTAATGTTATATTTATACATTTTAGTAATACTATCTAATGTTTTCCTGAATTTGGAAAGAGAATAAATGATCTTTGTATAATTAAAAAAAAAATTTTGATTCTATAATATTGGTTGCTGCATCACAAGGGAATAAATTAAAATGATGAGTTAGGCAGGATATATAGAGCTATTTTGATTGTTTTTTTCTTATTCTTGCCTCTATTTCCATGTATTGTTCTGTTAGGTTAGCAAATTGTCATATGTTTTCCCTCTGCAGTCTGTAATACCTATGTAGGATAATTTTAAAATATTTAATAATAAACTTGATGATCCTTCACTAGTTGTGTCTTGTTTTTCTAAAAATTTAATAAATGATTTTTTTCTTTCTTTGTTTTTTTTTTTATATTGCATCTAATGTTAACATATCTTTAGATAATTAGAAGTTTGTTCTGCATAACATATGTATGATGTGCAATCCATTTAAATACTATAATATTTGGTGCTCTTCATACTTCTTATAATATTTTTCATTACTTTGGTAGACATAATATTTAAAACCAAGTTTTGAATCGATATGACAATTAATGTATCATTTGCTTTTTAATATTCTGAATTTTTTTAATATGTTTTAATAACACTATATCAAACTAAGAAAATTTCATTTATTTGAACTCCCAATTGTTTCATTATCATCTCTGAATCAAAAAACTGTCTTTCAAATACTGTTGCTCTATTTTAATAAGTGATTGTACTGAATAGTTTAGTTTAAATGGAATCTTTGAATCAATTCTACCATTGAAAATAAAACTTAATATGTATTTTTCCCTTTTCATGAAGATACAGCGCATTGGTCAATTTTTTCCAGTTTTTATAACCAATTAACAAATGTTGATATTGCATTTAAAGAATCACATAAAAAGCTAACCACTATAGTTGTTTTTTTAACACTTGTTTAATATTTTATAATAATAATAATAATAATAATAATAATTATTATTATTATTATTATTATTATTATTATTATTATTATTATTATTATTATGATTATTATTATGATGATGATGATGATGATGTTTCAAAGGATAAACTTTATTAGTATTCTAAAAGGTTATATAAGTTACATTTGACACATAGTTCTTACATATAAATTGGTTTCACAAAACTACATATGTACAAAGATTTGATCAGTAACTGTATGCATTATCAAACTAGAAGTATCTAAGAAAAAAAACAGTTCATAAAAACAATGATGATCACTCAATCATATGATAATATTCAATTAGATATACTTCAATTAAATTAAAGCAGGAAT